>CAWUBZ010000002.1:0-62500 GCA_963920525.1 Dichetophora obliterata | reverse complement strand
TTTATATTAATTTATTGTAATTTTATTTCATCTTTATTTTTATTTTATTTTATTTTACCTTTTAATTTTACTTTATTTTTATTTTATTTTATTTATTTTATTTAATTTAATTTATTTTATTCTATTTAATTTATTGTATTTTATTTAATTTAATTTATTTTATTCTATTTAATTTATTTTATTTTATTTTATTCTATTTATTTTATTTAACTTTATTTTATTTTACTTTATTTTATTTTATTTTATTTTATTTTATTTTATTTTATTTTACTTTATTTTTTTATTTTATTTTTATTTTATTTTTATTTTATTTTATTTTATTTTATTTTATTTTATTTTATTTTATTTTAATTTATTTTATTTTATTTTATTTTATTTTATTTTACTCTATTTTTTTATTTTATTTTTATTTTATTTAATTTTATTTTATTTTATTTTATTTTATTTTATTTTACTTTATTTTATTTTATTTTAATTTATCTTATTTTATTTTATTTTATTTTATTTATTTTATTTTATTTATATTATTTTATTTTATTTTATTTATTTTATTTATTTTATATTTTTTTACTTTATTTTACTTTATTTTTTAATTTATTTTTATTTACTTAATTATTTTATTTATTTATTATTTTATTTATGTTATTTATTTTTATTTTTATTTTTTATTTTATTTTATATTATTTTATTTATTTTATTTTATTTATTTATTTTTTTATTTTATTTTATTTATTTTATTTTATTTTATTTTATTTTATTTTATTTTATTTTATTTTATTTCATTTTATTCTATTTTATTTTATTTGTTTTATTTTATTTTATTTTACTCTATTTTATTTTATTTTATTTTATTTTATTTTATTTTATCTTATTTTATTTTATTAAGTTTAATTCTTTCCTATCCACCTCCCTCCCTCATTTATCTAAAAAAGTTCCTCCTCCCACCCGTAACTCACCCTTACACCCGTAACTCAACTTTGTCCCCCAGATGTCTGGTCGGTGTGTCTAATACAGGTCTCCCGGACATCTTGCAAAGTGCATGTGATCTGGTTCCCCCTAGTTGCTGACTGTTTTCTCCTGCCCGGCCTTTGTGGGAAAAAGTTACAAGCGATTTTGTTTACTAGCTCGCACGTCAAACATCTTGCAAAGTGCATGTGATTTGAGTGTTATAGCTCCTAAACAACTTACACAGAGAATCCCTAAACAACTCAAAAATCCCCAAAGAAGACAAGCCCCTATATATCACACTTCACTCTGCTTCATATCTCAACCCTGGTCAGTCTTGTTTTGGGACACGGTTGAGGTGCCATCGAGTAGCCCTGTTTTTGGAACGCCCTCGTTCGGGCCCGACCCTTCCTCGTCCCACGTTACGGGCAACCATCAACCCATCATCCTCCTTTGGAGGTGGTGTCTTGCTTGTTTGTGGTCGCTGGTTGGGACTCGACCGTTGGTGAACCTTAATTCGGCACCTTTACACCACTCCCACCCCTAGTCAAGACAAGCATTTTTCTTTGAGGTTGGCTGGATGTACCATTTTTTGAGAAGATGTAGAGTTTAGCAAAACTAAGTTAGAGATAAGCAAACTCTCACATTGGAATAAAAATGACTATGTTGAAACTGTTTTCTACCTAGCAAAGTTAATTTATACAAAGCAGTTTGAACTCAGCCGATCCATAAGCATCCACGAGCAAACCTTAAGGATATGTTGCCCACCAAACCTACAATACCAACAATACTAATACACTAACAACACCAACACACTTACACTGAGTCATATTGAGAATAATAATACACTGACAATTTTGCATCACTAACATTCATTAGAATCTTAATCAAAGCGAAACCGAAAAAAATTTTCTCCTAAAAAAATTTTCTCCTATAAAAGTTTTCCTCTCCCAGACTACATGCTGGGTAACATAAAACATCCACTGATGAGACCATCTAGGCAGTGGTCGAAAAACGTTTCTGGATGAGCCTAATAGCCACAAGCTGGTTACAGCTTTATATGTTACTTTATGCTTCGTTAGAACACATTTTCTGCTTCTAATTGGATTACAAAACCTAACTGTCAAATCCATGATTTTCAAAATGGTTCTAGAAATGAAGAAAGTGAGGCTTTTTGTTGTTTTTGTTTTCTCTTCTTTGATCTATGGAATGCTATCCTAGCTTCTGGTTTTCTCTTCTTTGCTCTATGGAATGCTATCCTTGCTTTGGCCAAAACAAACCGTTTTCTCTTCTTTGCTCTATGGAATGCTATCCTTGCTTTGGCCAAAACAAACCGTTTTTAAATCATAAGTCATAAATCATTAAATCAAATTTCATAAAGTTAAATTTACATCTTTCAACACTTTTACCCTAGAATAAGGGGAGTTTGAGGAACCTTTACGGAAGTTATAGTTTAACGAACTTCTCACCCACCCACCAAGTCACCGTTTCTACATGCACGTTATGAAAGAATCTAAGTTTCAAGTCCTAATGTGACTTATAACAAAACTTCAAAGTTAAAAAAATCTACTTCAATTTTAATGCTATTTAGAACAGAACTTCAAAGTTCAAATCAAGTCTAACCTTCAATTTTCATTTTCCGATTCCCAGTATCATCTCACATGTTAACTTATAACGAAAACTTCAAATTTCAAAACCCAAAGTTACTCTAACTCTCAATTTTCAATTTCAATTTTCAATTCTCAATTTTCAATTTTCAATTCCCAATTTAAAATCAAACGTGCATAAAAAAACAAAAGCCTCTAAAGGCTTGACGAACAATTTGGTGCATAAATTGTCCTTGTAGGATGTATGGTTTGGGAGTTATGACGAAAAAACCACATTTTTTAAAAAAATCACAAAAAAGGACATAAGAAATTAGCATGTTATCGAATTTTGAGAATTTTTCCAAGGATGCAGTCTTGTGGGCAGAGGCTTGACGAACAATTTGGTGCATAAATTGTCCTTGTAGGATGTATGGTTTGGGAGTTATGACGAAAAAACCACATTTTTTAAAAAAATCACAAAAAAGGACATAAGAAATTAGCATGTTATCGAATTTTGAGAATTTTTCCAAGGATGCAGTCTTGTGGGCAGAGGCTTGACGAACAATTTGGTGCATAAATTGTCCTTGTAGGATGTATGGTTTGGGAGTTATGACGAAAAAACCACATTTTTTAAAAAAATCACAAAAAAGGACATAAGAAATTAGCATGTTATCGAATTTTGAGAATTTTTCCAAGGATGCAGTCTTGTGGGCAGAGGCTTGACGAACAATTTGGTGCATAAATTGTCCTTGTAGGATGTATGGTTTGGGAGTTATGACGAAAAAACCACATTTTTTAAAAAAATCACAAAAAAGGACATAAGAAATTAGCATGTTATCGAATTTTGAGAATTTTTCCAAGGATGCAGTCTTGTGGGCAGAGGCTTGACGAACAATTTGGTGCATAAATTGTCCTTGTAGGATGTATGGTTTGGGAGTTATGACGAAAAAACCACATTTTTTAAAAAAATCACAAAAAAGGACATAAGAAATTAGCATGTTATCGAATTTTGAGAATTTTTCCAAGGATGCAGTCTTGTGGGCAGAGGCTTGACGAACAATTTGGTGCATAAATTGTCCTTGTAGGATGTATGGTTTGGGAGTTATGACGAAAAAACCACATTTTTTAAAAAAATCACAAAAAAGGACATAAGAAATTAGCATGTTATCGAATTTTGAGAATTTTTCCAAGGATGCAGTCTTGTGGGCAGAGGCTTGACGAACAATTTGGTGCATAAATTGTCCTTGTAGGATGTATGGTTTGGGAGTTATGACGAAAAAACCACATTTTTTAAAAAAATCACAAAAAAGGACATAAGAAATTAGCATGTTATCGAATTTTGAGAATTTTTCCAAGGATGCAGTCTTGTGGGCAGAGGCTTGACGAACAATTTGGTGCATAAATTGTCCTTGTAGGATGTATGGTTTGGGAGTTATGACGAAAAAACCACATTTTTTAAAAAAATCACAAAAAAGGACATAAGAAATTAGCATGTTATCGAATTTTGAGAATTTTTCCAAGGATGCAGTCTTGTGGGCAGAGGCTTGACGAACAATTTGGTGCATAAATTGTCCTTGTAGGATGTATGGTTTGGGAGTTATGACGAAAAAACCACATTTTTTAAAAAAATCACAAAAAAGGACATAAGAAATTAGCATGTTATCGAATTTTGAGAATTTTTCCAAGGATGCAGTCTTGTGGGCAGAGGCTTGACGAACAATTTGGTGCATAAATTGTCCTTGTAGGATGTATGGTTTGGGAGTTATGACGAAAAAACCACATTTTTTAAAAAAATCACAAAAAAGGCCATAAGAAATTAGCATGTTATCGAATTTTGAGAATTTTTCCAAGGATGCAGTCTTGTGGGCAGAGGCTTGACGAACAATTTGGTGCATAAATTGTCCTTGTAGGATGTATGGTTTGGGAGTTATGACGAAAAAACCACATTTTTTAAAAAAATCACAAAAAAGGACATAAGAAATTAGCATGTTATCGAATTTTGAGAATTTTTCCAAGGATGCAGTCTTGTGGGCAGAGGCTTGACGAACAATTTGGTGCATAAATTGTCCTTGTAGGATGTATGGTTTGGGAGTTATGACGAAAAAACCACATTTTTTAAAAAAATCACAAAAAAGGACATAAGAAATTAGCATGTTATCGAATTTTGAGAATTTTTCCAAGGATGCAGTCTTGTGGGCAGAGGCTTGACGAACAATTTGGTGCATAAATTGTCCTTGTAGGATGTATGGTTTGGGAGTTATGACGAAAAAACCACATTTTTTAAAAAAATCACAAAAAAGGACATAAGAAATTAGCATGTTATCGAATTTTGAGAATTTTTCCAAGGATGCAGTCTTGTGGGCAGAGGCTTGACGAACAATTTGGTGCATAAATTGTCCTTGTAGGATGTATGGTTTGGGAGTTATGACGAAAAAACCACATTTTTTAAAAAAATCACAAAAAAGGACATAAGAAATTAGCATGTTATCGAATTTTGAGAATTTTTCCAAGGATGCAGTCTTGTGGGCAGAGGCTTGACGAACAATTTGGTGCATAAATTGTCCTTGTAGGATGTATGGTTTGGGAGTTATGACGAAAAAACCACATTTTTTAAAAAAATCACAAAAAAGGACATAAGAAATTAGCATGTTATCGAATTTTGAGAATTTTTCCAAGGATGCAGTCTTGTGGGCAGAGGCTTGACGAACAATTTGGTGCATAAATTGTCCTTGTAGGATGTATGGTTTGGGAGTTATGACGAAAAAACCACATTTTTTAAAAAAATCACAAAAAAGGACATAAGAAATTAGCATGTTATCGAATTTTGAGAATTTTTCCAAGGATGCAGTCTTGTGGGCAGAGGCTTGACGAACAATTTGGTGCATAAATTGTCCTTGTAGGATGTATGGTTTGGGAGTTATGACAAAAAAACCACATTTTTTAAAAAAATCACAAAAAAGGACATAAGAAATTAGCATGTTATCGAATTTTGAGAATTTTTCCAAGGATGCAGTCTTGTGGGCAGAGGCTTGACGAACAATTTGGTGCATAAATTGTCCTTGTAGGATGTATGGTTTGGGAGTTATGACGAAAAAACCACATTTTTTAAAAAAATCACAAAAATGGACATAAGAAATTAGCATGTTATCGAATTTTGAGAATTTTTCCAAGGATGCAGTCTTGTGGGCAGAGGCTTGACGAACAATTTGGTGCATAAATTGTCCTTGTAGGATGTATGGTTTGGGAGTTATGACGAAAAAACCACATTTTTTAAAAAAATCACAAAAAAGGACATAAGAAATTAGCATGTTATCGAATTTTGAGAATTTTTCCAAGGATGCAGTCTTGTGGGCAGAGGCTTGACGAACAATTTGGTGCATAAATTGTCCTTGTAGGATGTATGGTTTGGGAGTTATGACGAAAAAACCACATTTTTTTAAAAAATCACAAAAAAGGACATAAGAAATTAGCATGTTATCGAATTTTGAGAATTTTTCCAAGGATGCAGTCTTGTGCGCAGAGGCTTGACGAACAATTTGGTGCATAAATTGTCCTTGTAGGATGTATGGTTTGGGAGTTATGACGAAAAAACCACATTTTTTAAAAAAATCACAAAAAAGGACATACGAAATTAGCATGTTATCGAATTTTGAGAATTTTTCCAAGGATGCAGTCTTGTGGGCAGAGGCTTGACGAACAATTTGGTGCATAAATTGTCCTTGTAGGATGTATGGTTTGGGAGTTATGACGAAAAAACCACATTTTTTAAAAAAATCACAAAAAAGGACATAAGAAATTAGCATGTTATCGAATTTTGAGAATTTTTCCAAGGATGCAGTCTTGTGGGCAGAGGCTTGACGAACAATTTGGTGCATAAATTGTCCTTGTAGGATGTATGGTTTGGGAGTTATGACGAAAAAACCACATTTTTTAAAAAAATCACAAAAAAGGACATAAGAAATTAGCATGTTATCGAATTTTGAGAATTTTTCCAAGGATGCAGTCTTGTGGGCAGAGGCTTGACGAACAATTTGGTGCATAAATTGTCCTTGTAGGATGTATGGTTTGGGAGTTATGACGAAAAAACCACATTTTTTAAAAAAATCACAAAAAAGGACATAAGAAATTAGCATGTTATCGAATTTTGAGAATTTTTCCAAGGATGCAGTCTTGTGGGCAGAGGCTTGACGAACAATTTGGTGCATAAATTGTCCTTGTAGGATGTATGGTTTGGGAGTTATGACGAAAAAACCACATTTTTTAAAAAAATCACAAAAAAGGACATAAGAAATTAGCATGTTATCGAATTTTGAGAATTTTTCCAAGGATGCAGTCTTGTGGGCAGAGGCTTGACGAACAATTTGGTGCATAAATTGTCCTTGTAGGATGTATGGTTTGGGAGTTATGACGAAAAAACCACATTTTTTAAAAAAATCACAAAAAAGGACATAAGAAATTAGCATGTTATCGAATTTTGAGAATTTTTCCAAGGATGCAGTCTTGTGGGCAGAGGCTTGACGAACAATTTGGTGCATAAATTGTCCTTGTAGGATGTATGGTTTGGGAGTTATGACGAAAAAACCACATTTTTTAAAAAAATCACAAAAAAGGACATAAGAAATTAGCATGTTATCGAATTTTGAGAATTTTTCCAAGGATGCAGTCTTGTGGGCAGAGGCTTGACGAACAATTTGGTGCATAAATTGTCCTTGTAGGATGTATGGTTTGGGAGTTATGACGAAAAAACCACATTTTTTAAAAAAATCACAAAAAAGGACATAAGAAATTAGCATGTTATCGAATTTTGAGAATTTTTCCAAGGATGCAGTCTTGTGGGCAGAGGCTTGACGAACAATTTGGTGCATAAATTGTCCTTGTAGGATGTATGGTTTGGGAGTTATGACGAAAACACCACATTTTTTAAAAAAATCACAAAAAAGGACATAAGAAATTAGCATGTTATCGAATTTTGAGAATTTTTCCAAGGATGCAGTCTTGTGGGCAGAGGCTTGACGAACAATTTGGTGCATAAATTGTCCTTGTAGGATGTGTGGTTTGGGAGTTATGACGAAAAAACCACATTTTTTTAAAAAAATCACAAAAAAGGACATAAGAAATTAGCATGTTTTCGAATTTTGAGAATTTTTCCAAGGATGCAGTCTTGTGGGCAGAGGCTTGACGAACAATTTGGTGCATAAATTGTCCTTGTAGGATGTATGGTTTGGGAGTTATGACGAAAAAACCACATTTTTTAAAAAAATCACAAAAAAGGACATAAGAAATTAGCATGTTATCGAATTTTGAGAATTTTTCCAAGGATGCAGTCTTGTGGGCAGAGGCTTGACGAACAATTTGGTGCATAAATTGTCCTTGTAGGATGTATGGTTTGGGAGTTATGACGAAAAAACCACATTTTTTAAAAAAATCACAAAAAAGGACATAAGAAATTAGCATGTTATCGAATTTTGAGAATTTTTCCAAGGATGCAGTCTTGTGGGCAGAGGCTTGACGAACAATTTGGTGCATAAATTGTCCTTGTAGGATGTATGGTTTGGGAGTTATGACGAAAAAACCACATTTTTTAAAAAAATCACAAAAAAGGACATAAGAAATTAGCATGTTATCGAATTTTGAGAATTTTTCCAAGGATGCAGTCTTGTGGGCAGAGGCTTGACGAACAATTTGGTGCATAAATTGTCCTTGTAGGATGTATGGTTTGGGAGTTATGACGAAAAAACCACATTTTTTAAAAGAATCACAAAAAAGGACATAAGAAATTAGCATGTTATCGAATTTTGAGAATTTTTCGAAGGATGCAGTCTTGTGGGCAGAGGCTTGACGAACAATTTGGTGCATAAATTGTCCTTGTAGGATGTATGGTTTGGGAGTTATGACGAAAAAACCACATTTTTTAAAAAAATCACAAAAAAGGACATAAGAAATTAGCATGTTATCGAATTTTGAGAATTTTTCGAAGGATGCAGTCTTGTGGGCAGAGGCTTGACGAACAATTTGGTGCATAAATTGTCCTTGTAGGATGTATGGTTTGGGAGTTATGACGAAAAAACCACATTTTTTAAAAAAATCACAAAAAAGGACATAAGAAATTAGCATGTTATCGAATTTTGAGAATTTTTCCAAGGATGCAGTCTTGTGGGCAGAGGCTTGACGAACAATTTGGTGCATAAATTGTCCTTGTAGGATGTATGGTTTGGGAGTTATGACGAAAAAACCACATTTTTTAAAAAAATCACAAAAAAGGACATAAGAAATTAGCATGTTATCGAATTTTGAGAATTTTTCCAAGGATGCAGTCTTGTGGGCAGAGGCTTGACGAACAATTTGGTGCATAAATTGTCCTTGTAGGATGTATGGTTTGGGAGTTATGACGAAAAAACCACATTTTTTAAAAAAATCACAAAAAAGGACATAAGAAATTAGCATGTTATCGAATTTTGAGAATTTTTCCAAGGATGCAGTCTTGTGGGCAGAGGCTTGACGAACAATTTGGTGCATAAATTGTCCTTGTAGGATGTATGGTTTGGGAGTTATGACGAAAAAACCACATTTTTTAAAAAAATCACAAAAAAGGACATAAGAAATTAGCATGTTATCGAATTTTGAGAATTTTTCCAAGGATGCAGTCTTGTGGGCAGAGGCTTGACGAACAATTTGGTGCATAAATTGTCCTTGTAGGATGTATGGTTTGGGAGTTATGACGAAAAAACCACATTTTTTAAAAAAATCACAAAAAAGGACATAAGAAATTAGCATGTTATCGAATTTTGAGAATTTTTCCAAGGATGCAGTCTTGTGGGCAGAGGCTTGACGAACAATTTGGTGCATAAATTGTCCTTGTAGGATGTATGGTTTGGGAGTTATGACGAAAAAACCACATTTTTTAAAAAAATCACAAAAAAGGACATAAGAAATTAGCATGTTATCGAATTTTGAGAATTTTTCCAAGGATGCAGTCTTGTGGGCAGAGGCTTGACGAACAATTTGGTGCATAAATTGTCCTTGTAGGATGTATGGTTTGGGAGTTATGACGAAAAAACCACATTTTTTAAAAAAATCACAAAAAAGGACATAAGAAATTAGCATGTTATCGAATTTTGAGAATTTTTCCAAGGATGCAGTCTTGTGGGCAGAGGCTTGACGAACAATTTGGTGCATAAATTGTCCTTGTAGGATGTATGGTTTGGGAGTTATGACGAAAAAACCACATTTTTTAAAAAAATCACAAAAAAGGACATAAGAAATTAGCATGTTATCGAATTTTGAGAATTTTTCCAAGGATGCAGTCTTGTGGGCAGAGGCTTGACGAACAATTTGGTGCATAAATTGTCCTTGTAGGATGTATGGTTTGGGAGTTATGACGAAAAAACCACATTTTTTAAAAAAATCACAAAAAAGGACATAAGAAATTAGCATGTTATCGAATTTTGAGAATTTTTCCAAGGATGCAGTCTTGTGGGCAGAGGCTTGACGAACAATTTGGTGCATAAATTGTCCTTGTAGGATGTATGGTTTGGGAGTTATGACGAAAAAACCACATTTTTTAAAAAAATCACAAAAAAGGACATAAGAAATTAGCATGTTATCGAATTTTGAGAATTTTTCCAAGGATGCAGTCTTGTGGGCAGAGGCTTGACGAACAATTTGGTGCATAAATTGTCCTTGTAGGATGTATGGTTTGGGAGTTATGACGAAAAAACCACATTTTTTAAAAAAATCACAAAAAAGGACATAAGAAATTAGCATGTTATCGAATTTTGAGAATTTTTCCAAGGATGCAGTCTTGTGGGCAGAGGCTTGACGAACAATTTGGTGCATAAATTGTCCTTGTAGGATGTATGGTTTGGGAGTTATGACGAAAAAACCACATTTTTTAAAAAAATCACAAAAAAGGACATAAGAAATTAGCATGTTATCGAATTTTGAGAATTTTTCCAAGGATGCAGTCTTGTGGGCAGAGGCTTGACGAACAATTTGGTGCATAAATTGTCCTTGTAGGATGTATGGTTTGGGAGTTATGACGAAAAAACCACATTTTTTAAAAAAATCACAAAAAAGGACATAAGAAATTAGCATGTTATCGAATTTTGAGAATTTTTCCAAGGATGCAGTCTTGTGGGCAGAGGCTTGACGAACAATTTGGTGCATAAATTGTCCTTGTAGGATGTATGGTTTGGGAGTTATGACGAAAAAACCACATTTTTTAAAAAAATCACAAAAAAGGACATAAGAAATTAGCATGTTATCGAATTTTGAGAATTTTTCCAAGGATGCAGTCTTGTGGGCAGAGGCTTGACGAACAATTTGGTGCATAAATTGTCCTTGTAGGATGTATGGTTTGGGAGTTATGACGAAAAAACCACATTTTTTAAAAAAATCACAAAAAAGGACATAAGAAATTAGCATGTTATCGAATTTTGAGAATTTTTCCAAGGATGCAGTCTTGTGGGCAGAGGCTTGACGAACAATTTGGTGCATAAATTGTCCTTGTAGGATGTATGGTTTGGGAGTTATGACGAAAAAACCACATTTTTTAAAAAAATCACAAAAAAGGACATAAGAAATTAGCATGTTATCGAATTTTGAGAATTTTTCCAAGGATGCAGTCTTGTGGGCAGAGGCTTGACGAACAATTTGGTGCATAAATTGTCCTTGTAGGATGTATGGTTTGGGAGTTATGACGAAAAAACCACATTTTTTAAAAAAATCACAAAAAAGGACATAAGAAATTAGCATGTTATCGAATTTTGAGAATTTTTCCAAGGATGCAGTCTTGTGGGCAGAGGTTTGACGAACAATTTGGTGCATAAATTGTCCTTGTAGGATGTATGGTTTGGGAGTTATGACGAAAAAACCACATTTTTTAAAAAAATCACAAAAAAGGACATAAGAAATTAGCATGTTATCGAATTTTGAGAATTTTTCCAAGGATGCAGTCTTGTGGGCAGAGGCTTGACGAACAATTTGGTGCATAAATTGTCCTTGTAGGATGTATGGTTTGGGAGTTATGACGAAAAAACCACATTTTTTAAAAAAATCACAAAAAAGGACATAAGAAATTAGCATGTTATCGAATTTTGAGAATTTTTCCAAGGATGCAGTCTTGTGGGCAGAGGCTTGACGAACAATTTGGTGCATAAATTGTCCTTGTAGGATGTATGGTTTGGGAGTTATGACGAAAAAACCACATTTTTTAAAAAATCACAAAAAAGGACATAAGAAATTAGCATGTTATCGAATTTTGAGAATTTTTCCAAGGATGCAGTCTTGTAGGCAGAGGCTTGACGAGCAATTTGGTGCATAAATTGTCCTTGTAGGATGTATGGTTTGGGAGTTATGACGAAAAAACCACATTTTTTAAAAAAATCACAAAAAAGGACATAAGAAATTAACATGTTATCGAATTTTGAGAATTTTTCCAAGGATGCAGTCTTGTAGGCAGAGGCTTGACGAACAATTTGGTGCATAAATTGTCCTTGTAGGATGTATGGTTTGGGAGTTATGACGAAAAAACCACATTTTTTAAAAAATCACAAAAAAGGACATAAGAAATTAACATGCTATCGAATTTTGAGAATTTTTCCAAGGATGCAGTCTTGTAGGCAGAGGCTTGACGAAAAATTTGGTGCATAAATTGTCCTTGTAGGATGTATGGTTTGGGAGTTATGACGAAAAAACCACATTTTTTAAAAAAATCACAAAAAAGGACATAAGAAATTAACATGTTATCGAATTTTGAGAATTTTTCCAAGGATGCAGTCTTGTAGGCAGAGGCTTGACGAACAATTTGGTGCATAAATTGTCCTTGTAGGATGTATGGTTTGAGAGTTATGACGAAAAAACCACATTTTTTAAAAAAATCACAAAAAAGGACATAAGAAATTAACATTTTATCGAATTTTGAGAATTTTTTCAAGGATGCAGTCTTGTAGGCAGAGGCTTGACGAACAATTTGGTGCACAAATTGTCCTTGTAGGATGTATGGTTTGGGAGTTATGACGAAAAACCACATTTTTTCATAAATTGTCCTTGTAGGATGTATGGTTTGGGAGTTATGACGAAAAAACCACATTTTTTAAAAAAATCACAAAAAAGGACATAAGAAATTAGCATGTTATCGAATTTTGAGAATTTTTCCAAGGATGCAGTCTTGTGGGCAGAGGCTTGACGAACAATTTGGTGCATAAATTGTCCTTGTAGGATGTATGGTTTGGGAGTTATGACGAAAAAACCACATTTTTTAAAAAAATCACAAAAAAGGACATAAGAAATTAGCATGTTATCGAATTTTGAGAATTTTTCCAAGGATGCAGTCTTGTGGGCAGAGGCTTGACGAACAATTTGGTGCATAAATTGTCCTTGTAGGATGTATGGTTTGGGAGTTATGACGAAAAAACCACATTTTTTAAAAAAATCACAAAAAAGGACATAAGAAATTAGCATGTTATCGAATTTTGAGAATTTTTCCAAGGATGCAGTCTTGTGGGCAGAGGCTTGACGAACAATTTGGTGCATAAATTGTCCTTGTAGGATGTATGGTTTGGGAGTTATGACGAAAAAACCACATTTTTTAAAAAAATCACAAAAAAGGACATAAGAAATTAGCATGTTATCGAATTTTGAGAATTTTTCCAAGGATGCAGTCTTGTGGGCAGAGGCTTGACGAACAATTTGGTGCATAAATTGTCCTTGTAGGATGTATGGTTTGGGAGTTATGACGAAAAAACCACATTTTTTAAAAAATCACAAAAAAGGACATAAGAAATTAGCATGTTATCGAATTTTGAGAATTTTTCCAAGGATGCAGTCTTGTAGGCAGAGGCTTGACGAGCAATTTGGTGCATAAATTGTCCTTGTAGGATGTATGGTTTGGGAGTTATGACGAAAAAACCACATTTTTTAAAAAAATCACAAAAAAGGACATAAGAAATTAACATGTTATCGAATTTTGAGAATTTTTCCAAGGATGCAGTCTTGTAGGCAGAGGCTTGACGAACAATTTGGTGCATAAATTGTCCTTGTAGGATGTATGGTTTGGGAGTTATGACGAAAAAACCACATTTTTTAAAAAAATCACAAAAAAGGACATAAGAAATTAACATGCTATCGAATTTTGAGAATTTTTCCAAGGATGCAGTCTTGTAGGCAGAGGCTTGACGAAAAATTTGGTGCATAAATTGTCCTTGTAGGATGTATGGTTTGGGAGTTATGACGAAAAAACCACATTTTTTAAAAAAATCACAAAAAAGGACATAAGAAATTAACATGTTATCGAATTTTGAGAATTTTTCCAAGGATGCAGTCTTGTAGGCAGAGGCTTGACGAACAATTTGGTGCATAAATTGTCCTTGTAGGATGTATGGTTTGAGAGTTATGACGAAAAAACCACATTTTTTAAAAAAATCACAAAAAAGGACATAAGAAATTAACATTTTATCGAATTTTGAGAATTTTTTCAAGGATGCAGTCTTGTAGGCAGAGGCTTGACGAACAATTTGGTGCATAAATTGTCCTTGTAGGATGTATGGTTTGGGAGTTATGACGAAAAACCACATTTTTTCATAAATTGTCCTTGTAGGATGTATGGTTTGAGAGTTATGACGAAAAAACCACATTTTTTAAAAAAATCACAAAAAAGGACATAAGAAATTAACATGTTATCGAATTTTGAGAATTTTTCCAAGGATGCAGTCTTGTAGGCAGAGGCTTGACGAACAATTTGGTGCATAAATTGTCTTTGTAGGATGTATGGTTTGGGAGTTATGACGAAAAAACCACATTTTTTAAAAAAATCACAAAAAAGGACATAAGAAATTAACATGTTATCGAATTTTGAGAATTTTTTCAAGGATGCAGTCTTGTAGGCAGAGGCTTGACGAACAATTTGGTGCATAAATTGTCCTTGTAGGATGTACGGTTTGGGAGTTATGACGAAAAAACCACATTTTTTTAAAAAATCACAAAAAAGGACATAAGAAATTAACATGTTATCGAATTTTGAGAATTTTTCCAACGATGCAGTCTTGTAGGCAGAGGCTTGACGAACAATTTGGTGCATAAATTGTCCTTGTAGGATGTATGGTTTGGGAGTTATGACGAAAAAACCACATTTTTTAAAAAAATCACAAAAAAGGACATAAGAAATTAACATGTTATCGAATTTTGAGAATTTTTTCCAAGGATGCAGTCTTGTAGGCAGAGGCTTGACGAACAATTTGGTGCATAAATTGTCCTTGTAGGATGTATGGTTTGGGAGTTATGACGAAAAAACCACATTTTTTAAAAAAATCACAAAAAAGGACATAAGAAATTAACATGTTATCGAATTTTGAGAATTTTTCCAAGGATGCAGTCTTGTAGGCAGAGGCTTGACGAACAATTTGGTGCATAAATTGTCCTTGTAGGATGTATGGTTTGAGAGTTATGACGAAAAAACCACATTTTTTAAAAAAATCACAAAAAGGACATAAGAAATTAACATGTTATCAAATTTTGAGAATTTTTCCAAGGATGCAGTCTTGTAGGCAGAGGCTTGACGAACAATTTGGTGCATAAATTGTCCTTGTAGGATGTATGGTTTGGGAGTTATGACGAAAAAACCACA
The DNA here is from genome assembly GCA_963920525.1 of Dichetophora obliterata. NCBI lineage: Eukaryota > Metazoa > Arthropoda > Insecta > Diptera > Sciomyzidae > Dichetophora > Dichetophora obliterata. The sequence continues at coordinate 47,347 of CAWUBZ010000002.1, read as the reverse complement.
TTTTTTAAAAAAATCACAAAAAAGGACATAAGAAATTAACATGTTATCGAATTTTGAGAATTTTTCCAAGGATGCAGTCTTGTAGGCAGAGGCTTGACGAACAATTTGGTGCATAAATCGTCCTTGTAGGATGTATGGTTTGAGAGTTATGACGAAAAAACCACATTTTTTAAAAAAATCAGAAATTAGCATGTTATCGAATTTTGAGAATTTTTCCAAGGATGCAGTCTTGTGGGCAGAGGCTTGACGAACAATTTGGTGCATAAATTGTCCTTGTAGGATGTATGGTTTGGGAGTTATGACGAAAAAACCACATTTTTTAAAAAAATCACAAAAAAGGACATAAGAAATTAGCATGTTATCGAATTTTGAGAATTTTTCCAAGGATGCAGTCTTGTGGGCAGAGGCTTGACGAACAATTTGGTGCATAAATTGTCCTTGTAGGATGTATGGTTTGGGAGTTATGACGAAAAAACCACATTTTTTAAAAAAATCACAAAAAAGGACATAAGAAATTAGCATGTTATCGAATTTTGAGAATTTTTCCAAGGATGCAGTCTTGTGGGCAGAGGCTTGACGAACAATTTGGTGCATAAATTGTCCTTGTAGGATGTATGGTTTGGGAGTTATGACGAAAAAACCACATTTTTTAAAAAAATCACAAAAAAGGACATAAGAAATTAGCATGTTATCGAATTTTGAGAATTTTTCCAAGGATGCAGTCTTGTGGGCAGAGGCTTGACGAACAATTTGGTGCATAAATTGTCCTTGTAGGATGTATGGTTTGGGAGTTATGACGAAAAAACCACATTTTTTAAAAAAATCACAAAAAAGGACATAAGAAATTAGCATGTTATCGAATTTTGAGAATTTTTCCAAGGATGCAGTCTTGTGGGCAGAGGCTTGACGAACAATTTGGTGCATAAATTGTCCTTGTAGGATGTATGGTTTGGGAGTTATGACGAAAAAACCACATTTTTTAAAAAATCACAAAAAAGGACATAAGAAATTAGCATGTTATCGAATTTTGAGAATTTTTCCAAGGATGCAGTCTTGTAGGCAGAGGCTTGACGAGCAATTTGGTGCATAAATTGTCCTTGTAGGATGTATGGTTTGGGAGTTATGACGAAAAAACCACATTTTTTAAAAAAATCACAAAAAAGGACATAAGAAATTAACATGTTATCGAATTTTGAGAATTTTTCCAAGGATGCAGTCTTGTAGGCAGAGGCTTGACGAACAATTTGGTGCATAAATTGTCCTTGTAGGATGTATGGTTTGGGAGTTATGACGAAAAAACCACATTTTTTAAAAAAATCACAAAAAAGGACATAAGAAATTAACATGCTATCGAATTTTGAGAATTTTTCCAAGGATGCAGTCTTGTAGGCAGAGGCTTGACGAAAAATTTGGTGCATAAATTGTCCTTGTAGGATGTATGGTTTGGGAGTTATGACGAAAAAACCACATTTTTTAAAAAAATCACAAAAAAGGACATAAGAAATTAACATGTTATCGAATTTTGAGAATTTTTCCAAGGATGCAGTCTTGTAGGCAGAGGCTTGACGAACAATTTGGTGCATAAATTGTCCTTGTAGGATGTATGGTTTGAGAGTTATGACGAAAAAACCACATTTTTTAAAAAAATCACAAAAAAGGACATAAGAAATTAACATTTTATCGAATTTTGAGAATTTTTTCAAGGATGCAGTCTTGTAGGCAGAGGCTTGACGAACAATTTGGTGCATAAATTGTCCTTGTAGGATGTATGGTTTGGGAGTTATGACGAAAAACCACATTTTTTCATAAATTGTCCTTGTAGGATGTATGGTTTGAGAGTTATGACGAAAAAACCACATTTTTTAAAAAAATCACAAAAAAGGACATAAGAAATTAACATGTTATCGAATTTTGAGAATTTTTCCAAGGATGCAGTCTTGTAGGCAGAGGCTTGACGAACAATTTGGTGCATAAATTGTCTTTGTAGGATGTATGGTTTGGGAGTTATGACGAAAAAACCACATTTTTTAAAAAAATCACAAAAAAGGACATAAGAAATTAACATGTTATCGAATTTTGAGAATTTTTTCAAGGATGCAGTCTTGTAGGCAGAGGCTTGACGAACAATTTGGTGCATAAATTGTCCTTGTAGGATGTACGGTTTGGGAGTTATGACGAAAAAACCACATTTTTTTAAAAAATCACAAAAAAGGACATAAGAAATTAACATGTTATCGAATTTTGAGAATTTTTCCAACGATGCAGTCTTGTAGGCAGAGGCTTGACGAACAATTTGGTGCATAAATTGTCCTTGTAGGATGTATGGTTTGGGAGTTATGACGAAAAAACCACATTTTTTAAAAAAATCACAAAAAAGGACATAAGAAATTAACATGTTATCGAATTTTGAGAATTTTTTCCAAGGATGCAGTCTTGTAGGCAGAGGCTTGACGAACAATTTGGTGCATAAATTGTCCTTGTAGGATGTATGGTTTGGGAGTTATGACGAAAAAACCACATTTTTTAAAAAAATCACAAAAAAGGACATAAGAAATTAACATGTTATCGAATTTTGAGAATTTTTCCAAGGATGCAGTCTTGTAGGCAGAGGCTTGACGAACAATTTGGTGCATAAATTGTCCTTGTAGGATGTATGGTTTGAGAGTTATGACGAAAAAACCACATTTTTTAAAAAAATCACAAAAAGGACATAAGAAATTAACATGTTATCAAATTTTGAGAATTTTTCCAAGGATGCAGTCTTGTAGGCAGAGGCTTGACGAACAATTTGGTGCATAAATTGTCCTTGTAGGATGTATGGTTTGGGAGTTATGACGAAAAAACCACATTTTTTAAAAAAATCACAAAAAAGGACATAAGAAATTAACATGTTATCGAATTTTGAGAATTTTTCCAAGGATGCAGTCTTGTAGGCAGAGGCTTGACGAACAATTTGGTGCATAAATCGTCCTTGTAGGATGTATGGTTTGAGAGTTATGACGAAAAAACCACATTTTTTAAAAAAATCAGAAATTAGCATGTTATCGAATTTTGAGAATTTTTCCAAGGATGCAGTCTTGTGGGCAGAGGCTTGACGAACAATTTGGTGCATAAATTGTCCTTGTAGGATGTATGGTTTGGGAGTTATGACGAAAAAACCACATTTTTTAAAAAAATCACAAAAAAGGACATAAGAAATTAGCATGTTATCGAATTTTGAGAATTTTTCCAAGGATGCAGTCTTGTGGGCAGAGGCTTGACGAACAATTTGGTGCATAAATTGTCCTTGTAGGATGTATGGTTTGGGAGTTATGACGAAAAAACCACATTTTTTAAAAAAATCACAAAAAAGGACATAAGAAATTAGCATGTTATCGAATTTTGAGAATTTTTCCAAGGATGCAGTCTTGTGGGCAGAGGCTTGACGAACAATTTGGTGCATAAATTGTCCTTGTAGGATGTATGGTTTGGGAGTTATGACGAAAAAACCACATTTTTTAAAAAAATCACAAAAAAGGACATAAGAAATTAGCATGTTATCGAATTTTTAGAATTTTTCCAAGGATGCAGTCTTGTGGGCAGAGGCTTGACGAACAATTTGGTGCATAAATTGTCCTTGTAGGATGTATGGTTTGGGAGTTATGACGAAAAAACCACATTTTTTAAAAAATCACAAAAAAGGACATAAGAAATTAGCATGTTATCGAATTTTGAGAATTTTTCCAAGGATGCAGTCTTGTGGGCAGAGGCTTGACGAACAATTTGGTGCATAAATTGTCCTTGTAGGATGTATGGTTTGGGAGTTATGACGAAAAAACCACATTTTTTAAAAAAATCACAAAAAAGGACATAAGAAATTAGCATGTTATCGAATTTTGAGAATTTTTCCAAGGATGCAGTCTTGTGGGCAGAGGCTTGACGAACAATTTGGTGCATAAATTGTCCTTGTAGGATGTATGGTTTGGGAGTTATGACGAAAAAACCACATTTTTTAAAAAAATCACAAAAAAGGACATAAGAAATTAGCATGTTATCGAATTTTGAGAATTTTTCCAAGGATGCAGTCTTGTGGGCAGAGGCTTGACGAACAATTTGGTGCATAAATTGTCCTTGTAGGATGTATGGTTTGGGAGTTATGACGAAAAAACCACATTTTTTAAAAAAATCACAAAAAAGGACATAAGAAATTAGCATGTTATCGAATTTTGAGAATTTTTCCAAGGATGCAGTCTTGTGGGCAGAGGCTTGACGAACAATTTGGTGCATAAATTGTCCTTGTAGGATGTATGGTTTGGGAGTTATGACGAAAAAACCACATTTTTTAAAAAAATCACAAAAAAGGACATAAGAAATTAGCATGTTATCGAATTTTGAGAATTTTTCCAAGGATGCAGTCTTGTGGGCAGAGGCTTGACGAACAATTTGGTGCATAAATTGTCCTTGTAGGATGTATGGTTTGGGAGTTATGACGAAAAAACCACATTTTTTAAAAAAATCACAAAAAAGGACATAAGAAATTAGCATGTTATCGAATTTTGAGAATTTTTCCAAGGATGCAGTCTTGTGGGCAGAGGCTTGACGAACAATTTGGTGCATAAATTGTCCTTGTAGGATGTATGGTTTGGGAGTTATGACGAAAAAACCACATTTTTTAAAAAAATCACAAAAAAGGACATAAGAAATTAGCATGTTATCGAATTTTGAGAATTTTTCCAAGGATGCAGTCTTGTGGGCAGAGGCTTGACGAACAATTTGGTGCATAAATTGTCCTTGTAGGATGTATGGTTTGGGAGTTATGACGAAAAAACCACATTTTTTAAAAAAATCACAAAAAAGGACATAAGAAATTAGCATGTTATCGAATTTTGAGAATTTTTCCAAGGATGCAGTCTTGTGGGCAGAGGCTTGACGAACAATTTGGTGCATAAATTGTCCTTGTAGGATGTATGGTTTGGGAGTTATGACGAAAAAACCACATTTTTTAAAAAAATCACAAAAAAGGACATAAGAAATTAGCATGTTATCGAATTTTGAGAATTTTTCCAAGGATGCAGTCTTGTGGGCAGAGGCTTGTTGACGAACAATTTGGTGCATAAATTGTCCTTGTAGGATGTATGGTTTGGGAGTTATGACGAAAAAACCACATTTTTAAAAAAATCACAAAAAGGACATAAGAAATTAGCATGTTATCGAATTTTGAGAATTTTTCCAAGGATGCAGTCTTGTGGGCAGAGGCTTGACGAACAATTTGGTGCATAAATTGTCCTTGTAGGATGTATGGTTTGGGAGTTATGACGAAAAAACCACATTTTTTAAAAAAATCACAAAAAAGGACATAAGAAATTAGCATGTTATCGAATTTTGAGAATTTTTCCAAGGATGCAGTCTTGTGGGCAGAGGCTTGACGAACAATTTGGTGCATAAATTGTCCTTGTAGGATGTATGGTTTGGGAGTTATGACGAAAAAACCACATTTTTTAAAAAAATCACAAAAAAGGACATAAGAAATTAGCATGTTATCGAATTTTGAGAATTTTTCCAAGGATGCAGTCTTGTGGGCAGAGGCTTGACGAACAATTTGGTGCATAAATTGTCCTTGTAGGATGTATGGTTTGGGAGTTATGACGAAAAAACCACATTTTTTAAAAAAATCACAAAAAAGGACATAAGAAATTAGCATGTTATCGAATTTTGAGATTTTTCCAAGGATGCAGTCTTGTGGGCAGAGGCTTGACGAACAATTTGGTGCATAAATTGTCCTTGTAGGATGTATAGTTTTGGAGTTATGACGAAAAAACCACATTTTTTAAAAAAATCACAAAAAAGGACATAAGAAATTAGCATGTTATCGAATTTTGAGAATTTTTCCAAGGATGCAGTCTTGTGGGCAGAGGCTTGACGAACAATTTGGTGCATAAATTGTCCTTGTAGGATGTATGGTTTGGGAGTTATGACGAAAAAACCACATTTTTAAAAAAATCACAAAAAAGGACATAAGAAATTAGCATGTTATCGAATTTTGAGAATTTTTCCAAGGATGCAGTCCTTGTGGGCAGAGGCTTGACGAACAATTTGGTGCATAAATTGTCCTTGTAGGATGTATGGTTTGGGAGTTATGACGAAAAAACCACATTTTTTAAAAAAATCACAAAAAAGGACATAAGAAATTAGCATGTTATCGAGTTTTGAGAATTTTTCCAAGGATGCAGTCTTGTGGGCAGAGGCTTGACGAACAATTTGGTGCATAAATTGTCCTTGTAGGATGTATGGTTTGGGAGTTATGACGAAAAAACCACATTTTTTAAAAAAATCACAAAAAAGGACATAAGAAATTAGCATGTTATCGAATTTTGAGAATTTTTCCAAGGATGCAGTCTTGTGGGCAGAGGCTTGACGAACAATTTGGTGCATAAATTGTCCTTGTAGGATGTATGGTTTGGGAGTTATGACGAAAAAACCACATTTTTTAAAAAAATCACAAAAAAGGACATAAGAAATTAGCATGTTATCGAATTTTGAGAATTTTTCCAAGGATGCAGTCTTGTGGGCAGAGGCTTGACGAACAATTTGGTGCATAAATTGTCCTTGTAGGATGTATGGTTTGGGAGTTATGACGAAAAAACCACATTTTTTAAAAAAATCACAAAAAAGGACATAAGAAATTAGCATGTTATCGAATTTTGAGAATTTTTCCAAGGATGCAGTCTTGTGGGCAGAGGCTTGACGAACAATTTGGTGCATAAATTGTCCTTGTAGGATGTATGGTTTTGGAGTTATGACGAAAAAACCACATTTTTTAAAAAAATCACAAAAAAGGACATAAGAAATTAGCATGTTATCGAATTTTGAGAATTTTTCCAAGGATGCAGTCTTGTGGGCAGAGGCTTGACGAACAATTTGGTGCATAAATTGTCCTTGTAGGATGTATGGTTTGGGAGTTATGACGAAAAAACCACATTTTTTAAAAAAATCACAAAAAAGGACATAAGAAATTAGCATGTTATCGAATTTTGAGAATTTTTCCAAGGATGCAGTCTTGTGGGCAGAGGCTTGACGAACAATTTGGTGCATAAATTGTCCTTGTAGGATGTATGGTTTGGGAGTTATGACGAAAAACCACATTTTTTAAAAAAATCACAAAAAAGGACATAAGAAATTAGCATGTTATCGAATTTTGAGAATTTTTCCAAGGATGCAGTCTTGTGGGCAGAGGCTTGACGAACAATTTGGTGCATAAATTGTCCTTGTAGGATGTATGGTTTGGGAGTTATGACGAAAAAACCACATTTTTTAAAAAAATCACAAAAAAGGACATAAGAAATTAGCATGTTATCGAATTTTGAGAATTTTTCCAAGGATGCAGTCTTGTGGGCAGAGGCTTGACGAACAATTTGGTGCATAAATTGTCCTTGTAGGATGTATGGTTTGGGAGTTATGACGAAAAAACCACATTTTTTAAAAAAATCACAAAAAAGGACATAAGAAATTAGCATGTTATCGAATTTTGAGAATTTTTCCAAGGATGCAGTCTTGTGGGCAGAGGCTTGACGAACAATTTGGTGCATAAATTGTCCTTGTAGGATGTATGGTTTGGGAGTTATGACGAAAAAACCACATTTTTAAAAAAATCACAAAAAAGGACATAAGAAATTAGCATGTTATCGAATTTTGAGAATTTTTCCAAGGATGCAGTCTTGTGGGCAGAGGCTTGACGAACAATTTGGTGCATAAATTGTCCTTGTAGGATGTATGGTTTGGGAGTTATGACGAAAAAACCACATTTTTAAAAAAATCACAAAAAAGGACATAAGAAATTAGCATGTTATCGAATTTTGAGAATTTTTCCAAGGATGCAGTCTTGTGGGCAGAGGCTTGACGAACAATTTGGTGCATAAATTGTCCTTGTAGGATGTATGGTTTGGGAGTTATGACGAAAAAACCACATTTTTTAAAAAAATCACAAAAAAGGACATAAGAAATTAGCATGTTATCGAATTTTGAGAATTTTTCCAAGGATGCAGTCTTGTGGGCAGAGGCTTGACGAACAATTTGGTGCATAAATTGTCCTTGTAGGATGTATGGTTTGGGAGTTATGACGAAAAAACCACATTTTTTAAAAAAATCACAAAAAAGGACATAAGAAATTAGCATGTTATCGAATTTTGAGAATTTTTCCAAGGATGCAGTCTTGTGGGCAGAGGCTTGACGAACAATTTGGTGCATAAATTGTCCTTGTAGGATGTATGGTTTGGGAGTTATGACGAAAAAACCACATTTTTTAAAAAAATCACAAAAAAGGACATAAGAAATTAGCATGTTATCGAATTTTGAGAATTTTTCCAAGGATGCAGTCTTGTGGGCAGAGGCTTGACGAACAATTTGGTGCATAAATTGTCCTTGTAGGATGTATGGTTTGGGAGTTATGACGAAAAAACCACATTTTTTAAAAAAATCACAAAAAAGGACATAAGAAATTAGCATGTTATCGAATTTTGAGAATTTTTCCAAGGATGCAGTCTTGTGGGCAGAGGCTTGACGAACAATTTGGTGCATAAATTGTCCTTGTAGGATGTATGGTTTGGGAGTTATGACGAAAAAACCACATTTTTTAAAAAAATCACAAAAAAGGACATAAGAAATTAGCATGTTATCGAATTTTGAGAATTTTTCCAAGGATGCAGTCTTGTGGGCAGAGGCTTGACGAACAATTTGGTGCATAAATTGTCCTTGTAGGATGTATGGTTTGGGAGTTATGACGAAAAAACCACATTTTTTAAAAAAATCACAAAAAAGGACATAAGAAATTAGCATGTTATCGAATTTTTAGAATTTTTCCAAGGATGCAGTCTTGTGGGCAGAGGCTTGACGAACAATTTGGTGCATAAATTGTCCTTGTAGGATGTATGGTTTGGGAGTTATGACGAAAAAACCACATTTTTTAAAAAATCACAAAAAAGGACATAAGAAATTAGCATGTTATCGAATTTTGAGAATTTTTCCAAGGATGCAGTCTTGTGGGCAGAGGCTTGACGAACAATTTGGTGCATAAATTGTCCTTGTAGGATGTATGGTTTGGGAGTTATGACGAAAAAACCACATTTTTTAAAAAAATCACAAAAAAGGACATAAGAAATTAGCATGTTATCGAATTTTGAGAATTTTTCCAAGGATGCAGTCTTGTGGGCAGAGGCTTGACGAACAATTTGGTGCATAAATTGTCCTTGTAGGATGTATGGTTTGGGAGTTATGACGAAAAAACCACATTTTTTAAAAAAATCACAAAAAAGGACATAAGAAATTAGCATGTTATCGAATTTTGAGAATTTTTCCAAGGATGCAGTCTTGTGGGCAGAGGCTTGACGAACAATTTGGTGCATAAATTGTCCTTGTAGGATGTATGGTTTGGGAGTTATGACGAAAAAACCACATTTTTTAAAAAAATCACAAAAAAGGACATAAGAAATTAGCATGTTATCGAATTTTGAGAATTTTTCCAAGGATGCAGTCTTGTGGGCAGAGGCTTGACGAACAATTTGGTGCATAAATTGTCCTTGTAGGATGTATGGTTTGGGAGTTATGACGAAAAAACCACATTTTTTAAAAAAATCACAAAAAAGGACATAAGAAATTAGCATGTTATCGAATTTTGAGAATTTTTCCAAGGATGCAGTCTTGTGGGCAGAGGCTTGACGAACAATTTGGTGCATAAATTGTCCTTGTAGGATGTATGGTTTGGGAGTTATGACGAAAAAACCACATTTTTTAAAAAAATCACAAAAAAGGACATAAGAAATTAGCATGTTATCGAATTTTGAGAATTTTTCCAAGGATGCAGTCTTGTGGGCAGAGGCTTGACGAACAATTTGGTGCATAAATTGTCCTTGTAGGATGTATGGTTTGGGAGTTATGACGAAAAAACCACATTTTTTAAAAAAATCACAAAAAAGGACATAAGAAATTAGCATGTTATCGAATTTTGAGAATTTTTCCAAGGATGCAGTCTTGTGGGCAGAGGCTTGACGAACAATTTGGTGCATAAATTGTCCTTGTAGGATGTATGGTTTGGGAGTTATGACGAAAAAACCACATTTTTTAAAAAAATCACAAAAAAGGACATAAGAAATTAGCATGTTATCGAATTTTGAGAATTTTTCCAAGGATGCAGTCTTGTGGGCAGAGGCTTGACGAACAATTTGGTGCATAAATTGTCCTTGTAGGATGTATGGTTTGGGAGTTATGACGAAAAAACCACATTTTTTAAAAAAATCACAAAAAAGGACATAAGAAATTAGCATGTTATCGAATTTTGAGAATTTTTCCAAGGATGCAGTCTTGTGGGCAGAGGCTTGACGAACAATTTGGTGCATAAATTGTCCTTGTAGGATGTATGGTTTGGGAGTTATGACGAAAAAACCACATTTTTTAAAAAAATCACAAAAAAGGACATAAGAAATTAGCATGTTATCGAATTTTGAGAATTTTTCCAAGGATGCAGTCTTGTGGGCAGAGGCTTGACGAACAATTTGGTGCATAAATTGTCCTTGTAGGATGTATGGTTTGGGAGTTATGACGAAAAAACCACATTTTTTAAAAAAATCACAAAAAAGGACATAAGAAATTAGCATGTTATCGAATTTTGAGAATTTTTCCAAGGATGCAGTCTTGTGGGCAGAGGCTTGACGAACAATTTGGTGCATAAATTGTCCTTGTAGGATGTATGGTTTGGGAGTTATGACGAAAAAACCACATTTTTTAAAAAAATCACAAAAAAGGACATAAGAAATTAGCATGTTATCGAATTTTGAGAATTTTTCCAAGGATGCAGTCTTGTGGGCAGAGGCTTGACGAACAATTTGGTGCATAAATTGTCCTTGTAGGATGTATGGTTTGGGAGTTATGACGAAAAAACCACATTTTTTAAAAAAATCACAAAAAAGGACATAAGAAATTAGCATGTTATCGAATTTTGAGAATTTTTCCAAGGATGCAGTCTTGTGGGCAGAGGCTTGACGAACAATTTGGTGCATAAATTGTCCTTGTAGGATGTATGGTTTGGGAGTTATGACGAAAAAACCACATTTTTTAAAAAAATCACAAAAAAGGACATAAGAAATTAGCATGTTATCGAATTTTGAGAATTTTTCCAAGGATGCAGTCTTGTGGGCAGAGGCTTGACGAACAATTTGGTGCATAAATTGTCCTTGTAGGATGTATGGTTTGGGAGTTATGACGAAAAAACCACATTTTTTAAAAAAATCACAAAAAAGGACATAAGAAATTAGCATGTTATCGAATTTTGAGAATTTTTCCAAGGATGCAGTCTTGTGGGCAGAGGCTTGACGAACAATTTGGTGCATAAATTGTCCTTGTAGGATGTATGGTTTGGGAGTTATGACGAAAAAACCACATTTTTTAAAAAAATCACAAAAAAGGACATAAGAAATTAGCATGTTATCGAATTTTGAGAATTTTTCCAAGGATGCAGTCTTGTGGGCAGAGGCTTGACGAACAATTTGGTGCATAAATTGTCCTTGTAGGATGTATGGTTTGGGAGTTATGACGAAAAAACCACATTTTTTAAAAAAATCACAAAAAAGGACATAAGAAATTAGCATGTTATCGAATTTTGAGAATTTTTCCAAGGATGCAGTCTTGTGGGCAGAGGCTTGACGAACAATTTGGTGCATAAATTGTCCTTGTAGGATGTATGGTTTGGGAGTTATGACGAAAAAACCACATTTTTTAAAAAAATCACAAAAAAGGACATAAGAAATTAGCATGTTATCGAATTTTGAGAATTTTTCCAAGGATGCAGTCTTGTGGGCAGAGGCTTGACGAACAATTTGGTGCATAAATTGTCCTTGTAGGATGTATGGTTTGGGAGTTATGACGAAAAAACCACATTTTTTAAAAAAATCACAAAAAAGGACATAAGAAATTAGCATGTTATCGAATTTTGAGAATTTTTCCAAGGATGCAGTCTTGTGGGCAGAGGCTTGACGAACAATTTGGTGCATAAATTGTCCTTGTAGGATGTATGGTTTGGGAGTTATGACGAAAAAACCACATTTTTTAAAAAAATCACAAAAAAGGACATAAGAAATTAGCATGTTATCGAATTTTGAGAATTTTTCCAAGGATGCAGTCTTGTGGGCAGAGGCTTGACGAACAATTTGGTGCATAAATTGTCCTTGTAGGATGTATGGTTTGGGAGTTATGACGAAAAAACCACATTTTTTAAAAAAATCACAAAAAAGGACATAAGAAATTAGCATGTTATCGAATTTTGAGAATTTTTCCAAGGATGCAGTCTTGTGGGCAGAGGCTTGACGAACAATTTGGTGCATAAATTGTCCTTGTAGGATGTATGGTTTGGGAGTTATGACGAAAAAACCACATTTTTTAAAAAAATCACAAAAAAGGACATAAGAAATTAGCATGTTATCGAATTTTGAGAATTTTTCCAAGGATGCAGTCTTGTGGGCAGAGGCTTGACGAACAATTTGGTGCATAAATTGTCCTTGTAGGATGTATGGTTTGGGAGTTATGACGAAAAAACCACATTTTTTAAAAAAATCACAAAAAAGGACATAAGAAATTAGCATGTTATCGAATTTTGAGAATTTTTCCAAGGATGCAGTCTTGTGGGCAGAGGCTTGACGAACAATTTGGTGCATAAATTGTCCTTGTAGGATGTATGGTTTGGGAGTTATGACGAAAAAACCACATTTTTTAAAAAAATCACAAAAAAGGACATAAGAAATTAGCATGTTATCGAATTTTGAGAATTTTTCCAAGGATGCAGTCTTGTGGGCAGAGGCTTGACGAACAATTTGGTGCATAAATTGTCCTTGTAGGATGTATGGTTTGGGAGTTATGACGAAAAAACCACATTTTTTAAAAAAATCACAAAAAAGGACATAAGAAATTAGCATGTTATCGAATTTTGAGAATTTTTCCAAGGATGCAGTCTTGTGGGCAGAGGCTTGACGAACAATTTGGTGCATAAATTGTCCTTGTAGGATGTATGGTTTGGGAGTTATGACGAAAAAACCACATTTTTTAAAAAAATCACAAAAAAGGACATAAGAAATTAGCATGTTATCGAATTTTGAGAATTTTTCCAAGGATGCAGTCTTGTGGGCAGAGGCTTGACGAACAATTTGGTGCATAAATTGTCCTTGTAGGATGTATGGTTTGGGAGTTATGACGAAAAAACCACATTTTTTAAAAAAATCACAAAAAAGGACATAAGAAATTAGCATGTTATCGAATTTTGAGAATTTTTCCAAGGATGCAGTCTTGTGGGCAGAGGCTTGACGAACAATTTGGTGCATAAATTGTCCTTGTAGGATGTATGGTTTGGGAGTTATGACGAAAAAACCACATTTTTTAAAAAAATCACAAAAAAGGACATAAGAAATTAGCATGTTATCGAATTTTGAGAATTTTTCCAAGGATGCAGTCTTGTGGGCAGAGGCTTGACGAACAATTTGGTGCATAAATTGTCCTTGTAGGATGTATGGTTTGGGAGTTATGACGAAAAAACCACATTTTTTAAAAAAATCACAAAAAAGGACATAAGAAATTAGCATGTTATCGAATTTTGAGAATTTTTCCAAGGATGCAGTCTTGTGGGCAGAGGCTTGACGAACAATTTGGTGCATAAATTGTCCTTGTAGGATGTATGGTTTGGGAGTTATGACGAAAAAACCACATTTTTTAAAAAAATCACAAAAAAGGACATAAGAAATTAGCATGTTATCGAATTTTGAGAATTTTTCCAAGGATGCAGTCTTGTGGGCAGAGGCTTGACGAACAATTTGGTGCATAAATTGTCCTTGTAGGATGTATGGTTTGGGAGTTATGACGAAAAAACCACATTTTTTAAAAAAATCACAAAAAAGGACATAAGAAATTAGCATGTTATCGAATTTTGAGAATTTTTCCAAGGATGCAGTCTTGTGGGCAGAGGCTTGACGAACAATTTGGTGCATAAATTGTCCTTGTAGGATGTATGGTTTGGGAGTTATGACGAAAAAACCACATTTTTTAAAAAAATCACAAAAAAGGACATAAGAAATTAGCATGTTATCGAATTTTGAGAATTTTTCCAAGGATGCAGTCTTGTGGGCAGAGGCTTGACGAACAATTTGGTGCATAAATTGTCCTTGTAGGATGTATGGTTTGGGAGTTATGACGAAAAAACCACATTTTTTAAAAAAATCACAAAAAAGGACATAAGAAATTAGCATGTTATCGAATTTTGAGAATTTTTCCAAGGATGCAGTCTTGTGGGCAGAGGCTTGACGAACAATTTGGTGCATAAATTGTCCTTGTAGGATGTATGGTTTGGGAGTTATGACGAAAAAACCACATTTTTTAAAAAAATCACAAAAAAGGACATAAGAAATTAGCATGTTATCGAATTTTGAGAATTTTTCCAAGGATGCAGTCTTGTGGGCAGAGGCTTGACGAACAATTTGGTGCATAAATTGTCCTTGTAGGATGTATGGTTTGGGAGTTATGACGAAAAAACCACATTTTTTAAAAAAATCACAAAAAAGGACATAAGAAATTAGCATGTTATCGAATTTTGAGAATTTTTCCAAGGATGCAGTCTTGTGGGCAGAGGCTTGACGAACAATTTGGTGCATAAATTGTCCTTGTAGGATGTATGGTTTGGGAGTTATGACGAAAAAACCACATTTTTTAAAAAAATCACAAAAAAGGACATAAGAAATTAGCATGTTATCGAATTTTGAGAATTTTTCCAAGGATGCAGTCTTGTGGGCAGAGGCTTGACGAACAATTTGGTGCATAAATTGTCCTTGTAGGATGTATGGTTTGGGAGTTATGACGAAAAAACCACATTTTTTAAAAAAATCACAAAAAAGGACATAAGAAATTAGCATGTTATCGAATTTTGAGAATTTTTCCAAGGATGCAGTCTTGTGGGCAGAGGCTTGACGAACAATTTGGTGCATAAATTGTCCTTGTAGGATGTATGGTTTGGGAGTTATGACGAAAAAACCACATTTTTTAAAAAAATCACAAAAAAGGACATAAGAAATTAGCATGTTATCGAATTTTGAGAATTTTTCCAAGGATGCAGTCTTGTGGGCAGAGGCTTGACGAACAATTTGGTGCATAAATTGTCCTTGTAGGATGTATGGTTTGGGAGTTATGACGAAAAAACCACATTTTTTAAAAAAATCACAAAAAAGGACATAAGAAATTAGCATGTTATCGAATTTTGAGAATTTTTCCAAGGATGCAGTCTTGTGGGCAGAGGCTTGACGAACAATTTGGTGCATAAATTGTCCTTGTAGGATGTATGGTTTGGGAGTTATGACGAAAAAACCACATTTTTTAAAAAAATCACAAAAAAGGACATAAGAAATTAGCATGTTATCGAATTTTGAGAATTTTTCCAAGGATGCAGTCTTGTGGGCAGAGGCTTGACGAACAATTTGGTGCATAAATTGTCCTTGTAGGATGTATGGTTTGGGAGTTATGACGAAAAAACCACATTTTTTAAAAAAATCACAAAAAAGGACATAAGAAATTAGCATGTTATCGAATTTTGAGAATTTTTCCAAGGATGCAGTCTTGTGGGCAGAGGCTTGACGAACAATTTGGTGCATAAATTGTCCTTGTAGGATGTATGGTTTGGGAGTTATGACGAAAAAACCACATTTTTTAAAAAAATCACAAAAAAGGACATAAGAAATTAGCATGTTATCGAATTTTGAGAATTTTTCCAAGGATGCAGTCTTGTGGGCAGAGGCTTGACGAACAATTTGGTGCATAAATTGTCCTTGTAGGATGTATGGTTTGGGAGTTATGACGAAAAAACCACATTTTTTAAAAAAATCACAAAAAAGGACATAAGAAATTAGCATGTTATCGAATTTTGAGAATTTTTCCAAGGATGCAGTCTTGTGGGCAGAGGCTTGACGAACAATTTGGTGCATAAATTGTCCTTGTAGGATGTATGGTTTGGGAGTTATGACGAAAAAACCACATTTTTTAAAAAAATCACAAAAAAGGACATAAGAAATTAGCATGTTATCGAATTTTGAGAATTTTTCCAAGGATGCAGTCTTGTGGGCAGAGGCTTGACGAACAATTTGGTGCATAAATTGTCCTTGTAGGATGTATGGTTTGGGAGTTATGACGAAAAAACCACATTTTTTAAAAAAATCACAAAAAAGGACATAAGAAATTAGCATGTTATCGAATTTTGAGAATTTTTCCAAGGATGCAGTCTTGTGGGCAGAGGCTTGACGAACAATTTGGTGCATAAATTGTCCTTGTAGGATGTATGGTTTGGGAGTTATGACGAAAAAACCACATTTTTTAAAAAAATCACAAAAAAGGACATAAGAAATTAGCATGTTATCGAATTTTGAGAATTTTTCCAAGGATGCAGTCTTGTGGGCAGAGGCTTGACGAACAATTTGGTGCATAAATTGTCCTTGTAGGATGTATGGTTTGGGAGTTATGACGAAAAAACCACATTTTTTAAAAAAATCACAAAAAAGGACATAAGAAATTAGCATGTTATCGAATTTTGAGAATTTTTCCAAGGATGCAGTCTTGTGGGCAGAGGCTTGACGAACAATTTGGTGCATAAATTGTCCTTGTAGGATGTATGGTTTGGGAGTTATGACGAAAAAACCACATTTTTTAAAAAAATCACAAAAAAGGACATAAGAAATTAGCATGTTATCGAATTTTGAGAATTTTTCCAAGGATGCAGTCTTGTGGGCAGAGGCTTGACGAACAATTTGGTGCATAAATTGTCCTTGTAGGATGTATGGTTTGGGAGTTATGACGAAAAAACCACATTTTTTAAAAAAATCACAAAAAAGGACATAAGAAATTAGCATGTTATCGAATTTTGAGAATTTTTCCAAGGATGCAGTCTTGTGGGCAGAGGCTTGACGAACAATTTGGTGCATAAATTGTCCTTGTAGGATGTATGGTTTGGGAGTTATGACGAAAAAACCACATTTTTTAAAAAAATCACAAAAAAGGACATAAGAAATTAGCATGTTATCGAATTTTGAGAATTTTTCCAAGGATGCAGTCTTGTGGGCAGAGGCTTGACGAACAATTTGGTGCATAAATTGTCCTTGTAGGATGTATGGTTTGGGAGTTATGACGAAAAAACCACATTTTTTAAAAAAATCACAAAAAAGGACATAAGAAATTAGCATGTTATCGAATTTTGAGAATTTTTCCAAGGATGCAGTCTTGTGGGCAGAGGCTTGACGAACAATTTGGTGCATAAATTGTCCTTGTAGGATGTATGGTTTGGGAGTTATGACGAAAAAACCACATTTTTTAAAAAAATCACAAAAAAGGACATAAGAAATTAGCATGTTATCGAATTTTGAGAATTTTTCCAAGGATGCAGTCTTGTGGGCAGAGGCTTGACGAACAATTTGGTGCATAAATTGTCCTTGTAGGATGTATGGTTTGGGAGTTATGACGAAAAAACCACATTTTTTAAAAAAATCACAAAAAAGGACATAAGAAATTAGCATGTTATCGAATTTTGAGAATTTTTCCAAGGATGCAGTCTTGTGGGCAGAGGCTTGACGAACAATTTGGTGCATAAATTGTCCTTGTAGGATGTATGGTTTGGGAGTTATGACGAAAAAACCACATTTTTTAAAAAAATCACAAAAAAGGACATAAGAAATTAGCATGTTATCGAATTTTGAGAATTTTTCCAAGGATGCAGTCTTGTGGGCAGAGGCTTGACGAACAATTTGGTGCATAAATTGTCCTTGTAGGATGTATGGTTTGGGAGTTATGACGAAAAAACCACATTTTTTAAAAAAATCACAAAAAAGGACATAAGAAATTAGCATGTTATCGAATTTTGAGAATTTTTCCAAGGATGCAGTCTTGTGGGCAGAGGCTTGACGAACAATTTGGTGCATAAATTGTCCTTGTAGGATGTATGGTTTGGGAGTTATGACGAAAAAACCACATTTTTTAAAAAAATCACAAAAAAGGACATAAGAAATTAGCATGTTATCGAATTTTGAGAATTTTTCCAAGGATGCAGTCTTGTGGGCAGAGGCTTGACGAACAATTTGGTGCATAAATTGTCCTTGTAGGATGTATGGTTTGGGAGTTATGACGAAAAAACCACATTTTTTAAAAAAATCACAAAAAAGGACATAAGAAATTAGCATGTTATCGAATTTTGAGAATTTTTCCAAGGATGCAGTCTTGTGGGCAGAGGCTTGACGAACAATTTGGTGCATAAATTGTCCTTGTAGGATGTATGGTTTGGGAGTTATGACGAAAAAACCACATTTTTTAAAAAAATCACAAAAAAGGACATAAGAAATTAGCATGTTATCGAATTTTGAGAATTTTTCCAAGGATGCAGTCTTGTGGGCAGAGGCTTGACGAACAATTTGGTGCATAAATTGTCCTTGTAGGATGTATGGTTTGGGAGTTATGACGAAAAAACCACATTTTTTAAAAAAATCACAAAAAAGGACATAAGAAATTAGCATGTTATCGAATTTTGAGAATTTTTCCAAGGATGCAGTCTTGTGGGCAGAGGCTTGACGAACAATTTGGTGCATAAATTGTCCTTGTAGGATGTATGGTTTGGGAGTTATGACGAAAAAACCACATTTTTTAAAAAAATCACAAAAAAGGACATAAGAAATTAGCATGTTATCGAATTTTGAGAATTTTTCCAAGGATGCAGTCTTGTGGGCAGAGGCTTGACGAACAATTTGGTGCATAAATTGTCCTTGTAGGATGTATGGTTTGGGAGTTATGACGAAAAAACCACATTTTTTAAAAAAATCACAAAAAAGGACATAAGAAATTAGCATGTTATCGAATTTTGAGAATTTTTCCAAGGATGCAGTCTTGTGGGCAGAGGCTTGACGAACAATTTGGTGCATAAATTGTCCTTGTAGGATGTATGGTTTGGGAGTTATGACGAAAAAACCACATTTTTTAAAAAAATCACAAAAAAGGACATAAGAAATTAGCATGTTATCGAATTTTGAGAATTTTTCCAAGGATGCAGTCTTGTGGGCAGAGGCTTGACGAACAATTTGGTGCATAAATTGTCCTTGTAGGATGTATGGTTTGGGAGTTATGACGAAAAAACCACATTTTTTAAAAAAATCACAAAAAAGGACATAAGAAATTAGCATGTTATCGAATTTTGAGAATTTTTCCAAGGATGCAGTCTTGTGGGCAGAGGCTTGACGAACAATTTGGTGCATAAATTGTCCTTGTAGGATGTATGGTTTGGGAGTTATGACGAAAAAACCACATTTTTTAAAAAAATCACAAAAAAGGACATAAGAAATTAGCATGTTATCGAATTTTGAGAATTTTTCCAAGGATGCAGTCTTGTGGGCAGAGGCTTGACGAACAATTTGGTGCATAAATTGTCCTTGTAGGATGTATGGTTTGGGAGTTATGACGAAAAAACCACATTTTTTAAAAAAATCACAAAAAAGGACATAAGAAATTAGCATGTTATCGAATTTTGAGAATTTTTCCAAGGATGCAGTCTTGTGGGCAGAGGCTTGACGAACAATTTGGTGCATAAATTGTCCTTGTAGGATGTATGGTTTGGGAGTTATGACGAAAAAACCACATTTTTTAAAAAAATCACAAAAAAGGACATAAGAAATTAGCATGTTATCGAATTTTGAGAATTTTTCCAAGGATGCAGTCTTGTGGGCAGAGGCTTGACGAACAATTTGGTGCATAAATTGTCCTTGTAGGATGTATGGTTTGGGAGTTATGACGAAAAAACCACATTTTTTAAAAAAATCACAAAAAAGGACATAAGAAATTAGCATGTTATCGAATTTTGAGAATTTTTCCAAGGATGCAGTCTTGTGGGCAGAGGCTTGACGAACAATTTGGTGCATAAATTGTCCTTGTAGGATGTATGGTTTGGGAGTTATGACGAAAAAACCACATTTTTTAAAAAAATCACAAAAAAGGACATAAGAAATTAGCATGTTATCGAATTTTGAGAATTTTTCCAAGGATGCAGTCTTGTGGGCAGAGGCTTGACGAACAATTTGGTGCATAAATTGTCCTTGTAGGATGTATGGTTTGGGAGTTATGACGAAAAAACCACATTTTTTAAAAAAATCACAAAAAAGGACATAAGAAATTAGCATGTTATCGAATTTTGAGAATTTTTCCAAGGATGCAGTCTTGTGGGCAGAGGCTTGACGAACAATTTGGTGCATAAATTGTCCTTGTAGGATGTATGGTTTGGGAGTTATGACGAAAAAACCACATTTTTTAAAAAAATCACAAAAAAGGACATAAGAAATTAGCATGTTATCGAATTTTGAGAATTTTTCCAAGGATGCAGTCTTGTGGGCAGAGGCTTGACGAACAATTTGGTGCATAAATTGTCCTTGTAGGATGTATGGTTTGGGAGTTATGACGAAAAAACCACATTTTTTAAAAAAATCACAAAAAAGGACATAAGAAATTAGCATGTTATCGAATTTTGAGAATTTTTCCAAGGATGCAGTCTTGTGGGCAGAGGCTTGACGAACAATTTGGTGCATAAATTGTCCTTGTAGGATGTATGGTTTGGGAGTTATGACGAAAAAACCACATTTTTTAAAAAAATCACAAAAAAGGACATAAGAAATTAGCATGTTATCGAATTTTGAGAATTTTTCCAAGGATGCAGTCTTGTGGGCAGAGGCTTGACGAACAATTTGGTGCATAAATTGTCCTTGTAGGATGTATGGTTTGGGAGTTATGACGAAAAAACCACATTTTTTAAAAAAAATCACAAAAAAGGACATAAGAAATTAGCATGTTATCGAATTTTGAGAATTTTTCCAAGGATGCAGTCTTGTGGGCAGAGGCTTGACGAACAATTTGGTGCATAAATTGTCCTTGTAGGATGTATGGTTTGGGAGTTATGACGAAAAAACCACATTTTTTAAAAAAATCACAAAAAAGGACATAAGAAATTAGCATGTTATCGAATTTTGAGAATTTTTCCAAGGATGCAGTCTTGTGGGCAGAGGCTTGACGAACAATTTGGTGCATAAATTGTCCTTGTAGGATGTATGGTTTGGGAGTTATGACGAAAAAACCACATTTTTTAAAAAAATCACAAAAAAGGACATAAGAAATTAGCATGTTATCGAATTTTGAGAATTTTTCCAAGGATGCAGTCTTGTGGGCAGAGGCTTGACGAACAATTTGGTGCATAAATTGTCCTTGTAGGATGTATGGTTTGGGAGTTATGACGAAAAAACCACATTTTTTAAAAAAATCACAAAAAAGGACATAAGAAATTAGCATGTTATCGAATTTTGAGAATTTTTCCAAGGATGCAGTCTTGTGGGCAGAGGCTTGACGAACAATTTGGTGCATAAATTGTCCTTGTAGGATGTATGGTTTGGGAGTTATGACGAAAAAACCACATTTTTTAAAAAAATCACAAAAAAGGACATAAGAAATTAGCATGTTATCGAATTTTGAGAATTTTTCCAAGGATGCAGTCTTGTGGGCAGAGGCTTGACGAACAATTTGGTGCATAAATTGTCCTTGTAGGATGTATGGTTTGGGAGTTATGACGAAAAAACCACATTTTTTAAAAAAATCACAAAAAAGGACATAAGAAATTAGCATGTTATCGAATTTTGAGAATTTTTCCAAGGATGCAGTCTTGTGGGCAGAGGCTTGACGAACAATTTGGTGCATAAATTGTCCTTGTAGGATGTATGGTTTGGGAGTTATGACGAAAAAACCACATTTTTTAAAAAAATCACAAAAAAGGACATAAGAAATTAGCATGTTATCGAATTTTGAGAATTTTTCCAAGGATGCAGTCTTGTGGGCAGAGGCTTGACGAACAATTTGGTGCATAAATTGTCCTTGTAGGATGTATGGTTTGGGAGTTATGACGAAAAAACCACATTTTTTAAAAAAATCACAAAAAAGGACATAAGAAATTAGCATGTTATCGAATTTTGAGAATTTTTCCAAGGATGCAGTCTTGTGGGCAGAGGCTTGACGAACAATTTGGTGCATAAATTGTCCTTGTAGGATGTATGGTTTGGGAGTTATGACGAAAAAACCACATTTTTTAAAAAAATCACAAAAAAGGACATAAGAAATTAGCATGTTATCGAATTTTGAATTTTTCCAAGGATGCAGTCTTGTGGGCAGAGGCTTGACGAACAATTTGGTGCATAAATTGTCCTTGTAGGATGTATGGTTTGGGAGTTATGACGAAAAAACCACATTTTTTAAAAAAATCACAAAAAAGGACATAAGAAATTAGCATGTTATCGAATTTTGAGAATTTTTCCAAGGATGCAGTCTTGTGGGCAGAGGCTTGACGAACAATTTGGTGCATAAATTGTCCTTGTAGGATGTATGGTTTGGGAGTTATGACGAAAAAACCACATTTTTTAAAAAAATCACAAAAAAGGACATAAGAAATTAGCATGTTATCGAATTTTGAGAATTTTTCCAAGGATGCAGTCTTGTGGGCAGAGGCTTGACGAACAATTTGGTGCATAAATTGTCCTTGTAGGATGTATGGTTTGGGAGTTATGACGAAAAAAACCACATTTTTTAAAAAAATCACAAAAAAGGACATAAGAAATTAGCATGTTATCGAATTTTGAGAATTTTTCCAAGGATGCAGTCTTGTGGGCAGAGGCTTGACGAACAATTTGGTGCATAAATTGTCCTTGTAGGATGTATGGTTTGGGAGTTATGACGAAAAAAACCACATTTTTTAAAAAAATCACAAAAAAGGACATAAGAAATTAGCATGTTATCGAATTTTGAGAATTTTTCCAAGGATGCAGTCTTGTGGGCAGAGGCTTGACGAACAATTTGGTGCATAAATTGTCCTTGTAGGATGTATGGTTTGGGAGTTATGACGAAAAAACCACATTTTTTAAAAAAATCACAAAAAAGGACATAAGAAATTAGCATGTTATCGAATTTTGAGAATTTTTCCAAGGATGCAGTCTTGTGGGCAGAGGCTTGACGAACAATTTGGTGCATAAATTGTCCTTGTAGGATGTATGGTTTGGGAGTTATGACGAAAAAACCACATTTTTTAAAAAAATCACAAAAAAGGACATAAGAAATTAGCATGTTATCGAATTTTGAGAATTTTTCTTTTCCAAGGATGCAGTCTTGTGGGCAGAGGCTTGACGAACAATTTGGTGCATAAATTGTCCTTGTAGGATGTATGGTTTGGGAGTTATGACGAAAAAACCACATTTTTAAAAAATCACAAAAAAGGACATAAGAAATTAGCATGTTATCGAATTTTGAGAATTTTTCCAAGGATGCAGTCTTGTGGGCAGAGGCTTGACGAACAATTTGGTGCATAAATTGTCCTTGTAGGATGTATGGTTTGGGAGTTATGACGAAAAAACCACATTTTTTAAAAAAATCACAAAAAAGGACATAAGAAATTAGCATGTTATCGAATTTTGAGAATTTTTCCAAGGATGCAGTCTTGTGGGCAGAGGCTTGACGAACAATTTGGTGCATAAATTGTCCTTGTAGGATGTATGGTTTGGGAGTTATGACGAAAAAACCACATTTTTTAAAAAAATCACAAAAAAGGACATAAGAAATTAGCATGTTATCGAATTTTGAGAATTTTTCCAAGGATGCAGTCTTGTGGGCAGAGGCTTGACGAACAATTTGGTGCATAAATTGTCCTTGTAGGATGTATGGTTTGGGAGTTATGACGAAAAAACCACATTTTTTAAAAAAATCACAAAAAAGGACATAAGAAATTAGCATGTTATCGAATTTTGAGAATTTTTCCAAGGATGCAGTCTTGTGGGCAGAGGCTTGACGAACAATTTGGTGCATAAATTGTCCTTGTAGGATGTATGGTTTGGGAGTTATGACGAAAAAACCACATTTTTTAAAAAAATCATAAAAAAGGACATAAGAAATTAGCATGTTATCGAATTTTGAGAATTTTTCCAAGGATGCAGTCTTGTGGGTAGAGGCTTGACGAACAATTTGGTGCATAAATTGTCCTTGTAGGATGTATGGTTTGGGAGTTATGACGAAAAAACCACATTTTTTAAAAAAATCACAAAAAAGGACATAGAAATTAGCATGTTATCGAATTTTGAGAATTTTTCCAAGGATGCAGTCTTGTGGGCAGAGGCTTGACGAACAATTTGGTGCATAAATTGTCCTTGTAGGATGTATGGTTTGGGAGTTATGACGAAAAAACCACATTTTTAAAAAAATCACAAAAAGGACATAAGAACTTAGCATGTTATCGAATTTTGATAATTTTTCCAAGGATGCAGTCTTGTGGGCAGAGGCTTGACGAACAATTTGGTGCATAAATTGTCCTTGTAGGATGTATGGTTTGGGAGTTATGACGAAAAAACCTCATTTTTTAAAAAAATCACAAAAAAGGACATAAGAAATTAGCATGTTATCGAATTTTGAGAATTTTTCCAAGGATGCAGTCTTGTGGGCAGAGGCTTGACGAACAATTTGGTGCATAAATTGTCCTTGTAGGATGTATGGTTTGGGAGTTATGACGAAAAAACCACATTTTTTAAAAAAATCACAAAAAAGTACATAAGAAATTAGCATGTTATCGAATTTTGAGAATTTTTCCAAGGATGCAGTCTTGTGGGCAGAGGCTTGACGAACAATTTGGTGCATAAATTGTCCTTGTAGGATGTATGGTTTGGGAGTTATGACGAAAAAACCACATTTTTTAAAAAAATCACAAAAAAGGACATAAGAAATTAGCATGTTATCGAATTTTGAGAATTTTTCCAAGGATGCAGTCTTGTGGGCAGAGGCTTGACGAACAATTTGGTGCATAAATTGTCCTTGTAGGATGTATGGTTTGGGAGTTATGACGAAAAAACCACATTTTTTAAAAAAATCACAAAAAAGGACATAAGAAATTAGCATGTTATCGAATTTTGAGAATTTTTCCAAGGATGCAGTCTTGTGGGTAGAGGCTTGACGAACAATTTGGTGCATAAATTGTCCTTGTAGGATGTATGGTTTGGGAGTTATGACGAAAAAACCACATTTTTTAAAAAAATCACAAAAAAGGACATAAGAAATTAGCATGTTATCGAATTTTGAGAATTTTTCCAAGGATGCAGTCTTGTGGGCAGAGGCTTGACGAACAATTTGGTGCATAAATTGTCCTTGTAGGATGTATGGTTTGGGAGTTATGACGAAAAAACCACATTTTTTAAAAAAATCACAAAAAAGGACATAAGAACTTAGCATGTTATCGAATTTTGATAATTTTTCCAAGGATGCAGTCTTGTGGGCAGAGGCTTGACGAACAATTTGGTGCATAAATTGTCCTTGTAGGATGTATGGTTTGGGAGTTATGACGAAAAAACCTAATTTTTTAAAAAAATCACAAAAAAGGACATAAGAAATTAGCATGTTATCGAATTTTGAGAATTTTTCCAAGGATGCAGTCTTGTGGGCAGAGGCTTGACGAACAATTTGGTGCATAAATTGTCCTTGTAGGATGTATGGTTTGGGAGTTATGACGAAAAAACCACATTTTTTAAAAAATCACAAAAAAGGACATAAGAAATTAGCATGTTATCGAATTTTGAGAATTTTTCCAAGGATGCAGTCTTGTGGGCAGAGGCTTGACGAACAATTTGGTGCATAATCCTTGTAGGATGTATGGTTTGGGAGTTATGACGAAAAAACCACATTTTTTAAAAAAATCACAAAAAAGGACATAAGAAATTAGCATGTTATCGAATTTTGAGAATTTTTCCAAGGATGCAGTCTTGTGGGCAGAGGCTTGACGAACAATTTGGTGCATAAATTGTCCTTGTAGGATGTATGGTTTGGGAGTTATGACGAAAAAACCACATTTTTTAAAAAAATCACAAAAAAGGACATAAGAAATTAGCATGTTATCGAATTTTGAGAATTTTTCCAAGGATGCAGTCTTGTGGGCAGAGGCTTGACGAACAATTTGGTGCATAAATTGTCCTTGTAGGATGTATGGTTTGGGAGTTATGACGAAAAAACCACATTTTTTAAAAAAATCACAAAAAAGGACATAAGAAATTAGCATGTTATCGAATTTTGAGAATTTTTCCAAGGATGCAGTCTTGTGGGCAGAGGCTTGACGAACAATTTGGTGCATAAATTGTCCTTGTAGGATGTATGGTTTGGGAGTTATGACGAAAAAACCACATTTTTTAAAAAAATCACAAAAAAGGACATAAGAAATTAGCATGTTATCGAATTTTGAGAATTTTTCCAAGGATGCAGTCTTGTGGGCAGAGGCTTGACGAACAATTTGGTGCATAAATTGTCCTTGTAGGATGTATGGTTTGGGAGTTATGACGAAAAAACCACATTTTTTAAAAAAATCACAAAAAAGGACATAAGAAATTAGCATGTTATCGAATTTTGAGAATTTTTCCAAGGATGCAGTCTTGTGGGCAGAGGCTTGACGAACAATTTGGTGCATAAATTGTCCTTGTAGGATGTATGGTTTGGGAGTTATGACGAAAAAACCACATTTTTTAAAAAAATCACAAAAAAGGACATAAGAAATTAGCATGTTATCGAATTTTGAGAATTTTTCCAAGGATGCAGTCTTGTGGGCAGAGGCTTGACGAACAATTTGGTGCATAAATTGTCCTTGTAGGATGTATGGTTTGGGAGTTATGACGAAAAAACCACATTTTTTAAAAAAATCACAAAAAAGGACATAAGAAATTAGCATGTTATCGAATTTTGAGAATTTTTCCAAGGATGCAGTCTTGTGGGCAGAGGCTTGACGAACAATTTGGTGCATAAATTGTCCTTGTAGGATGTATGGTTTGGGAGTTATGACGAAAAAACCACATTTTTTAAAAAAATCACAAAAAAGGACATAAGAAATTAGCATGTTATCGAATTTTGAGAATTTTTCCAAGGATGCAGTCTTGTGGGCAGAGGCTTGACGAACAATTTGGTGCATAAATTGTCCTTGTAGGATGTATGGTTTGGGAGTTATGACGAAAAAACCACATTTTTTAAAAAAATCACAAAAAAGGACATAAGAAATTAGCATGTTATCGAATTTTGAGAATTTTTCCAAGGATGCAGTCTTGTGGGCAGAGGCTTGACGAACAATTTGGTGCATAAATTGTCCTTGTAGGATGTATGGTTTGGGAGTTATGACGAAAAAACCACATTTTTTAAAAAAATCACAAAAAAGGACATAAGAAATTAGCATGTTATCGAATTTTGAGAATTTTTCCAAGGATGCAGTCTTGTGGGCAGAGGCTTGACGAACAATTTGGTGCATAAATTGTCCTTGTAGGATGTATGGTTTGGGAGTTATGACGAAAAAACCACATTTTTTAAAAAAATCACAAAAAAGGACATAAGAAATTAGCATGTTATCGAATTTTGAGAATTTTTCCAAGGATGCAGTCTTGTGGGCAGAGGCTTGACGAACAATTTGGTGCATAAATTGTCCTTGTAGGATGTATGGTTTGGGAGTTATGACGAAAAAACCACATTTTTTAAAAAAATCACAAAAAAGGACATAAGAAATTAGCATGTTATCGAATTTTGAGAATTTTTCCAAGGATGCAGTCTTGTGGGCAGAGGCTTGACGAACAATTTGGTGCATAAATTGTCCTTGTAGGATGTATGGTTTGGGAGTTATGACGAAAAAACCACATTTTTTAAAAAAATCACAAAAAAGGACATAAGAAATTAGCATGTTATCGAATTTTGAGAATTTTTCCAAGGATGCAGTCTTGTGGGCAGAGGCTTGACGAACAATTTGGTGCATAAATTGTCCTTGTAGGATGTATGGTTTGGGAGTTATGACGAAAAAACCACATTTTTTAAAAAAATCACAAAAAAGGACATAAGAAATTAGCATGTTATCGAATTTTGAGAATTTTTCCAAGGATGCAGTCTTGTGGGCAGAGGCTTGACGAACAATTTGGTGCATAAATTGTCCTTGTAGGATGTATGGTTTGGGAGTTATGACGAAAAAACCACATTTTTTAAAAAATCACAAAAAAGGACATAAGAAATTAGCATGTTATCGAATTTTGAGAATTTTTCCAAGGATGCAGTCTTGTGGGCAGAGGCTTGACGAACAATTTGGTGCATAAATTGTCCTTGTAGGATGTATGGTTTGGGAGTTATGACGAAAAAACCACATTTTTTAAAAAAATCACAAAAAAGGACATAAGAAATTAGCATGTTATCGAATTTTGAGAATTTTTCCAAGGATGCAGTCTTGTGGGCAGAGGCTTGACGAACAATTTGGTGCATAAATTGTCCTTGTAGGATGTATGGTTTGGGAGTTATGACGAAAAAACCACATTTTTTAAAAAAATCACAAAAAAGGACATAAGAAATTAGCATGTTATCGAATTTTGAGAATTTTTCCAAGGATGCAGTCTTGTGGGCAGAGGCTTGACGAACAATTTGGTGCATAAATTGTCCTTGTAGGATGTATGGTTTGGGAGTTATGACGAAAAAACCACATTTTTTAAAAAAATCACAAAAAAGGACATAAGAAATTAGCATGTTATCGAATTTTGAGAATTTTTCCAAGGATGCAGTCTTGTGGGCAGAGGCTTGACGAACAATTTGGTGCATAAATTGTCCTTGTAGGATGTATGGTTTGGGAGTTATGACGAAAAAACCACATTTTTTAAAAAAATCACAAAAAAGGACATAAGAAATTAGCATGTTATCGAATTTTGAGAATTTTTCCAAGGATGCAGTCTTGTGGGCAGAGGCTTGACGAACAATTTGGTGCATAAATTGTCCTTGTAGGATGTATGGTTTGGGAGTTATGACGAAAAAACCACATTTTTTAAAAAAATCACAAAAAAGGACATAAGAAATTAGCATGTTATCGAATTTTGAGAATTTTTCCAAGGATGCAGTCTTGTGGGCAGAGGCTTGACGAACAATTTGGTGCATAAATTGTCCTTGTAGGATGTATGGTTTGGGAGTTATGACGAAAAAACCACATTTTTTAAAAAAATCACAAAAAAGGACATAAGAAATTAGCATGTTATCGAATTTTGAGAATTTTTCCAAGGATGCAGTCTTGTGGGCAGAGGCTTGACGAACAATTTGGTGCATAAATTGTCCTTGTAGGATGTATGGTTTGGGAGTTATGACGAAAAAACCACATTTTTTAAAAAAATCACAAAAAAGGACATAAGAAATTAGCATGTTATCGAATTTTGAGAATTTTTCCAAGGATGCAGTCTTGTGGGCAGAGGCTTGACGAACAATTTGGTGCATAAATTGTCCTTGTAGGATGTATGGTTTGGGAGTTATGACGAAAAAACCACATTTTTTAAAAAAATCACAAAAAAGGACATAAGAAATTAGCATGTTATCGAATTTTGAGAATTTTTCCAAGGATGCAGTCTTGTGGGCAGAGGCTTGACGAACAATTTGGTGCATAAATTGTCCTTGTAGGATGTATGGTTTGGGAGTTATGACGAAAAAACCACATTTTTTAAAAAAATCACAAAAAAGGACATAAGAAATTAGCATGTTATCGAATTTTGAGAATTTTTCCAAGGATGCAGTCTTGTGGGCAGAGGCTTGACGAACAATTTGGTGCATAAATTGTCCTTGTAGGATGTATGGTTTGGGAGTTATGACGAAAAAACCACATTTTTTAAAAAAATCACAAAAAAGGACATAAGAAATTAGCATGTTATCGAATTTTGAGAATTTTTCCAAGGATGCAGTCTTGTGGGCAGAGGCTTGACGAACAATTTGGTGCATAAATTGTCCTTGTAGGATGTATGGTTTGGGAGTTATGACGAAAAAACCACATTTTTTAAAAAAATCACAAAAAAGGACATAAGAAATTAGCATGTTATCGAATTTTGAGAATTTTTCCAAGGATGCAGTCTTGTGGGCAGAGGCTTGACGAACAATTTGGTGCATAAATTGTCCTTGTAGGATGTATGGTTTGGGAGTTATGACGAAAAAACCACATTTTTTAAAAAAATCACAAAAAAGGACATAAGAAATTAGCATGTTATCGAATTTTGAGAATTTTTCCAAGGATGCAGTCTTGTGGGCAGAGGCTTGACGAACAATTTGGTGCATAAATTGTCCTTGTAGGATGTATGGTTTGGGAGTTATGACGAAAAAACCACATTTTTTAAAAAAATCACAAAAAAGGACATAAGAAATTAGCATGTTATCGAATTTTGAGAATTTTTCCAAGGATGCAGTCTTGTGGGCAGAGGCTTGACGAACAATTTGGTGCATAAATTGTCCTTGTAGGATGTATGGTTTGGGAGTTATGACGAAAAAACCACATTTTTTAAAAAAATCACAAAAAAGGACATAAGAAATTAGCATGTTATCGAATTTTGAGAATTTTTCCAAGGATGCAGTCTTGTGGGCAGAGGCTTGACGAACAATTTGGTGCATAAATTGTCCTTGTAGGATGTATGGTTTGGGAGTTATGACGAAAAAACCACATTTTTTAAAAAAATCACAAAAAAGGACATAAGAAATTAGCATGTTATCGAATTTTGAGAATTTTTCCAAGGATGCAGTCTTGTGGGCAGAGGCTTGACGAACAATTTGGTGCATAAATTGTCCTTGTAGGATGTATGGTTTGGGAGTTATGACGAAAAAACCACATTTTTTAAAAAAATCACAAAAAAGGACATACGAAATTAGCATGTTATCGAATTTTGAGAATTTTTCCAAGGATGCAGTCTTGTGGGCAGAGGCTTGACGAACAATTTGGTGCATAAATTGTCCTTGTAGGATGTATGGTTTGGGAGTTATGACGAAAAAACCACATTTTTTAAAAAAATCACAAAAAAGGACATAAGAAATTAGCATGTTATCGAATTTTGAGAATTTTTCCAAGGATGCAGTCTTGTGGGCAGAGGCTTGACGAACAATTTGGTGCATAAATTGTCCTTGTAGGATGTATGGTTTGGGAGTTATGACGAAAAAACCACATTTTTTAAAAAAATCACAAAAAAGGACATAAGAAATTAGCATGTTATCGAATTTTGAGAATTTTTCCAAGGATGCAGTCTTGTGGGCAGAGGCTTGACGAACAATTTGGTGCATAAATTGTCCTTGTAGGATGTATGGTTTGGGAGTTATGACGAAAAAACCACATTTTTTAAAAAAATCACAAAAAAGGACATAAGAAATTAGCATGTTATCGAATTTTGAGAATTTTTCCAAGGATGCAGTCTTGTGGGCAGAGGCTTGACGAACAATTTGGTGCATAAATTGTCCTTGTAGGATGTATGGTTTGGGAGTTATGACGAAAAAACCACATTTTTTAAAAAAATCACAAAAAAGGACATAAGAAATTAGCATGTTATCGAATTTTGAGAATTTTTCCAAGGATGCAGTCTTGTGGGCAGAGGCTTGACGAACAATTTGGTGCATAAATTGTCCTTGTAGGATGTATGGTTTGGGAGTTATGACGAAAAAACCACATTTTTTAAAAAAATCACAAAAAAGGACATAAGAAATTAGCATGTTATCGAATTTTGAGAATTTTTCCAAGGATGCAGTCTTGTGGGCAGAGGCTTGACGAACAATTTGGTGCATAAATTGTCCTTGTAGGATGTATGGTTTGGGAGTTATGACGAAAAAACCACATTTTTTAAAAAAATCACAAAAAAGGACATAAGAAATTAGCATGTTATCGAATTTTGAGAATTTTTCCAAGGATGCAGTCTTGTGGGCAGAGGCTTGACGAACAATTTGGTGCATAAATTGTCCTTGTAGGATGTATGGTTTGGGAGTTATGACGAAAAAACCACATTTTTTAAAAAAATCACAAAAAAGGACATAAGAAATTAGCATGTTATCGAATTTTGAGAATTTTTCCAAGGATGCAGTCTTGTGGGCAGAGGCTTGACGAACAATTTGGTGCATAAATTGTCCTTGTAGGATGTATGGTTTGGGAGTTATGACGAAAAAACCACATTTTTTAAAAAAATCACAAAAAAGGACATAAGAAATTAGCATGTTATCGAATTTTGAGAATTTTTCCAAGGATGCAGTCTTGTGGGCAGAGGCTTGACGAACAATTTGGTGCATAAATTGTCCTTGTAGGATGTATGGTTTGGGAGTTATGACGAAAAAACCACATTTTTTAAAAAAATCACAAAAAAGGACATAAGAAATTAGCATGTTATCGAATTTTGAGAATTTTTCCAAGGATGCAGTCTTGTGGGCAGAGGCTTGACGAACAATTTGGTGCATAAATTGTCCTTGTAGGATGTATGGTTTGGGAGTTATGACGAAAAAACCACATTTTTTAAAAAAATCACAAAAAAGGACATAAGAAATTAGCATGTTATCGAATTTTGAGAATTTTTCCAAGGATGCAGTCTTGTGGGCAGAGGCTTGACGAACAATTTGGTGCATAAATTGTCCTTGTAGGATGTATGGTTTGGGAGTTATGACGAAAAAACCACATTTTTTAAAAAAATCACAAAAAAGGACATAAGAAATTAGCATGTTATCGAATTTTGAGAATTTTTCCAAGGATGCAGTCTTGTGGGCAGAGGCTTGACGAACAATTTGGTGCATAAATTGTCCTTGTAGGATGTATGGTTTGGGAGTTATGACGAAAAAACCACATTTTTTAAAAAAATCACAAAAAAGGACATAAGAAATTAGCATGTTATCGAATTTTGAGAATTTTTCCAAGGATGCAGTCTTGTGGGCAGAGGCTTGACGAACAATTTGGTGCATAAATTGTCCTTGTAGGATGTATGGTTTGGGAGTTATGACGAAAAAACCACATTTTTTAAAAAAATCACAAAAAAGGACATAAGAAATTAGCATGTTATCGAATTTTGAGAATTTTTCCAAGGATGCAGTCTTGTGGGCAGAGGCTTGACGAACAATTTGGTGCATAAATTGTCCTTGTAGGATGTATGGTTTGGGAGTTATGACGAAAAAACCACATTTTTTAAAAAAATCACAAAAAAGGACATAAGAAATTAGCATGTTATCGAATTTTGAGAATTTTTCCAAGGATGCAGTCTTGTGGGCAGAGGCTTGACGAACAATTTGGTGCATAAATTGTCCTTGTAGGATGTATGGTTTGGGAGTTATGACGAAAAAACCACATTTTTTAAAAAAATCACAAAAAAGGACATAAGAAATTAGCATGTTATCGAATTTTGAGAATTTTTCCAAGGATGCAGTCTTGTGGGCAGAGGCTTGACGAACAATTTGGTGCATAAATTGTCCTTGTAGGATGTATGGTTTGGGAGTTATGACGAAAAAACCACATTTTTTAAAAAAATCACAAAAAAGGACATAAGAAATTAGCATGTTATCGAATTTTGAGAATTTTTCCAAGGATGCAGTCTTGTGGGCAGAGGCTTGACGAACAATTTGGTGCATAAATTGTCCTTGTAGGATGTATGGTTTGGGAGTTATGACGAAAAAACCACATTTTTTAAAAAAATCACAAAAAAGGACATAAGAAATTAGCATGTTATCGAATTTTGAGAATTTTTCCAAGGATGCAGTCTTGTGGGCAGAGGCTTGACGAACAATTTGGTGCATAAATTGTCCTTGTAGGATGTATGGTTTGGGAGTTATGACGAAAAAACCACATTTTTTAAAAAAATCACAAAAAAGGACATAAGAAATTAGCATGTTATCGAATTTTGAGAATTTTTCCAAGGATGCAGTCTTGTGGGCAGAGGCTTGACGAACAATTTGGTGCATAAATTGTCCTTGTAGGATGTATGGTTTGGGAGTTATGACGAAAAAACCACATTTTTTAAAAAAATCACAAAAAAGGACATAAGAAATTAGCATGTTATCGAATTTTGAGAATTTTTCCAAGGATGCAGTCTTGTGGGCAGAGGCTTGACGAACAATTTGGTGCATAAATTGTCCTTGTAGGATGTATGGTTTGGGAGTTATGACGAAAAAACCACATTTTTTAAAAAAATCACAAAAAAGGACATAAGAAATTAGCATGTTATCGAATTTTGAGAATTTTTCCAAGGATGCAGTCTTGTGGGCAGAGGCTTGACGAACAATTTGGTGCATAAATTGTCCTTGTAGGATGTATGGTTTGGGAGTTATGACGAAAAAACCACATTTTTTAAAAAAATCACAAAAAAGGACATAAG
This sequence comes from Dichetophora obliterata, assembly GCA_963920525.1. NCBI lineage: Eukaryota > Metazoa > Arthropoda > Insecta > Diptera > Sciomyzidae > Dichetophora > Dichetophora obliterata. The sequence goes on along the minus strand of CAWUBZ010000002.1, from coordinate 13,142 downwards.
AAATTAGCATGTTATCGAATTTTGAGAATTTTTCCAAGGATGCAGTCTTGTGGGCAGAGGCTTGACGAACAATTTGGTGCATAAATTGTCCTTGTAGGATGTATGGTTTGGGAGTTATGACGAAAAAACCACATTTTTTAAAAAAATCACAAAAAAGGACATAAGAAATTAGCATGTTATCGAATTTTGAGAATTTTTCCAAGGATGCAGTCTTGTGGGCAGAGGCTTGACGAACAATTTGGTGCATAAATTGTCCTTGTAGGATGTATGGTTTGGGAGTTATGACGAAAAAACCACATTTTTTAAAAAAATCACAAAAAAGGACATAAGAAATTAGCATGTTATCGAATTTTGAGAATTTTTCCAAGGATGCAGTCTTGTGGGCAGAGGCTTGACGAACAATTTGGTGCATAAATTGTCCTTGTAGGATGTATGGTTTGGGAGTTATGACGAAAAAACCACATTTTTTAAAAAAATCACAAAAAAGGACATACGAAATTAGCATGTTATCGAATTTTGAGAATTTTTCCAAGGATGCAGTCTTGTGGGCAGAGGCTTGACGAACAATTTGGTGCATAAATTGTCCTTGTAGGATGTATGGTTTGGGAGTTATGACGAAAAAACCACATTTTTTAAAAAAATCACAAAAAAGGACATAAGAAATTAGCATGTTATCGAATTTTGAGAATTTTTCCAAGGATGCAGTCTTGTGGGCAGAGGCTTGACGAACAATTTGGTGCATAAATTGTCCTTGTAGGATGTATGGTTTGGGAGTTATGACGAAAAAACCACATTTTTTAAAAAAATCACAAAAAAGGACATAAGAAATTAGCATGTTATCGAATTTTGAGAATTTTTCCAAGGATGCAGTCTTGTGGGCAGAGGCTTGACGAACAATTTGGTGCATAAATTGTCCTTGTAGGATGTATGGTTTGGGAGTTATGACGAAAAAACCACATTTTTTAAAAAAATCACAAAAAAGGACATAAGAAATTAGCATGTTATCGAATTTTGAGAATTTTTCCAAGGATGCAGTCTTGTGGGCAGAGGCTTGACGAACAATTTGGTGCATAAATTGTCCTTGTAGGATGTATGGTTTGGGAGTTATGACGAAAAAACCACATTTTTTAAAAAAATCACAAAAAAGGACATAAGAAATTAGCATGTTATCGAATTTTGAGAATTTTTCCAAGGATGCAGTCTTGTGGGCAGAGGCTTGACGAACAATTTGGTGCATAAATTGTCCTTGTAGGATGTATGGTTTGGGAGTTATGACGAAAAAACCACATTTTTTAAAAAAATCACAAAAAAGGACATAAGAAATTAGCATGTTATCGAATTTTGAGAATTTTTCCAAGGATGCAGTCTTGTGGGCAGAGGCTTGACGAACAATTTGGTGCATAAATTGTCCTTGTAGGATGTATGGTTTGGGAGTTATGACGAAAAAACCACATTTTTTAAAAAAATCACAAAAAAGGACATAAGAAATTAGCATGTTATCGAATTTTGAGAATTTTTCCAAGGATGCAGTCTTGTGGGCAGAGGCTTGACGAACAATTTGGTGCATAAATTGTCCTTGTAGGATGTATGGTTTGGGAGTTATGACGAAAAAACCACATTTTTTAAAAAAATCACAAAAAAGGACATAAGAAATTAGCATGTTATCGAATTTTGAGAATTTTTCCAAGGATGCAGTCTTGTGGGCAGAGGCTTGACGAACAATTTGGTGCATAAATTGTCCTTGTAGGATGTATGGTTTGGGAGTTATGACGAAAAAACCACATTTTTTAAAAAAATCACAAAAAAGGACATAAGAAATTAGCATGTTATCGAATTTTGAGAATTTTTCCAAGGATGCAGTCTTGTGGGCAGAGGCTTGACGAACAATTTGGTGCATAAATTGTCCTTGTAGGATGTATGGTTTGGGAGTTATGACGAAAAAACCACATTTTTTAAAAAAATCACAAAAAAGGACATAAGAAATTAGCATGTTATCGAATTTTGAGAATTTTTCCAAGGATGCAGTCTTGTGGGCAGAGGCTTGACGAACAATTTGGTGCATAAATTGTCCTTGTAGGATGTATGGTTTGGGAGTTATGACGAAAAAACCACATTTTTTAAAAAAATCACAAAAAAGGACATAAGAAATTAGCATGTTATCGAATTTTGAGAATTTTTCCAAGGATGCAGTCTTGTGGGCAGAGGCTTGACGAACAATTTGGTGCATAAATTGTCCTTGTAGGATGTATGGTTTGGGAGTTATGACGAAAAAACCACATTTTTTAAAAAAATCACAAAAAAGGACATAAGAAATTAGCATGTTATCGAATTTTGAGAATTTTTCCAAGGATGCAGTCTTGTGGGCAGAGGCTTGACGAACAATTTGGTGCATAAATTGTCCTTGTAGGATGTATGGTTTGGGAGTTATGACGAAAAAACCACATTTTTTAAAAAAATCACAAAAAAGGACATAAGAAATTAGCATGTTATCGAATTTTGAGAATTTTTCCAAGGATGCAGTCTTGTGGGCAGAGGCTTGACGAACAATTTGGTGCATAAATTGTCCTTGTAGGATGTATGGTTTGGGAGTTATGACGAAAAAACCACATTTTTTAAAAAAATCACAAAAAAGGACATAAGAAATTAGCATGTTATCGAATTTTGAGAATTTTTCCAAGGATGCAGTCTTGTGGGCAGAGGCTTGACGAACAATTTGGTGCATAAATTGTCCTTGTAGGATGTATGGTTTGGGAGTTATGACGAAAAAACCACATTTTTTAAAAAAATCACAAAAAAGGACATAAGAAATTAGCATGTTATCGAATTTTGAGAATTTTTCCAAGGATGCAGTCTTGTGGGCAGAGGCTTGACGAACAATTTGGTGCATAAATTGTCCTTGTAGGATGTATGGTTTGGGAGTTATGACGAAAAAACCACATTTTTTAAAAAAATCACAAAAAAGGACATAAGAAATTAGCATGTTATCGAATTTTGAGAATTTTTCCAAGGATGCAGTCTTGTGGGCAGAGGCTTGACGAACAATTTGGTGCATAAATTGTCCTTGTAGGATGTATGGTTTGGGAGTTATGACGAAAAAACCACATTTTTTAAAAAAATCACAAAAAAGGACATAAGAAATTAGCATGTTATCGAATTTTGAGAATTTTTCCAAGGATGCAGTCTTGTGGGCAGAGGCTTGACGAACAATTTGGTGCATAAATTGTCCTTGTAGGATGTATGGTTTGGGAGTTATGACGAAAAAACCACATTTTTTAAAAAAATCACAAAAAAGGACATAAGAAATTAGCATGTTATCGAATTTTGAGAATTTTTCCAAGGATGCAGTCTTGTGGGCAGAGGCTTGACGAACAATTTGGTGCATAAATTGTCCTTGTAGGATGTATGGTTTGGGAGTTATGACGAAAAAACCACATTTTTTAAAAAAATCACAAAAAAGGACATAAGAAATTAGCATGTTATCGAATTTTGAGAATTTTTCCAAGGATGCAGTCTTGTGGGCAGAGGCTTGACGAACAATTTGGTGCATAAATTGTCCTTGTAGGATGTATGGTTTGGGAGTTATGACGAAAAAACCACATTTTTTAAAAAAATCACAAAAAAGGACATAAGAAATTAGCATGTTATCGAATTTTGAGAATTTTTCCAAGGATGCAGTCTTGTGGGCAGAGGCTTGACGAACAATTTGGTGCATAAATTGTCCTTGTAGGATGTATGGTTTGGGAGTTATGACGAAAAAACCACATTTTTTAAAAAAATCACAAAAAAGGACATAAGAAATTAGCATGTTATCGAATTTTGAGAATTTTTCCAAGGATGCAGTCTTGTGGGCAGAGGCTTGACGAACAATTTGGTGCATAAATTGTCCTTGTAGGATGTATGGTTTGGGAGTTATGACGAAAAAACCACATTTTTTAAAAAAATCACAAAAAAGGACATAAGAAATTAGCATGTTATCGAATTTTGAGAATTTTTCCAAGGATGCAGTCTTGTGGGCAGAGGCTTGACGAACAATTTGGTGCATAAATTGTCCTTGTAGGATGTATGGTTTGGGAGTTATGACGAAAAAACCACATTTTTTAAAAAAATCACAAAAAAGGACATAAGAAATTAGCATGTTATCGAATTTTGAGAATTTTTCCAAGGATGCAGTCTTGTGGGCAGAGGCTTGACGAACAATTTGGTGCATAAATTGTCCTTGTAGGATGTATGGTTTGGGAGTTATGACGAAAAAACCACATTTTTTAAAAAAATCACAAAAAAGGACATAAGAAATTAGCATGTTATCGAATTTTGAGAATTTTTCCAAGGATGCAGTCTTGTGGGCAGAGGCTTGACGAACAATTTGGTGCATAAATTGTCCTTGTAGGATGTATGGTTTGGGAGTTATGACGAAAAAACCACATTTTTTAAAAAAATCACAAAAAAGGACATAAGAAATTAGCATGTTATCGAATTTTGAGAATTTTTCCAAGGATGCAGTCTTGTGGGCAGAGGCTTGACGAACAATTTGGTGCATAAATTGTCCTTGTAGGATGTATGGTTTGGGAGTTATGACGAAAAAACCACATTTTTTAAAAAAATCACAAAAAAGGACATAAGAAATTAGCATGTTATCGAATTTTGAGAATTTTTCCAAGGATGCAGTCTTGTGGGCAGAGGCTTGACGAACAATTTGGTGCATAAATTGTCCTTGTAGGATGTATGGTTTGGGAGTTATGACGAAAAAACCACATTTTTTAAAAAAATCACAAAAAAGGACATAAGAAATTAGCATGTTATCGAATTTTGAGAATTTTTCCAAGGATGCAGTCTTGTGGGCAGAGGCTTGACGAACAATTTGGTGCATAAATTGTCCTTGTAGGATGTATGGTTTGGGAGTTATGACGAAAAAACCACATTTTTTAAAAAAATCACAAAAAAGGACATAAGAAATTAGCATGTTATCGAATTTTGAGAATTTTTCCAAGGATGCAGTCTTGTGGGCAGAGGCTTGACGAACAATTTGGTGCATAAATTGTCCTTGTAGGATGTATGGTTTGGGAGTTATGACGAAAAAACCACATTTTTTAAAAAAATCACAAAAAAGGACATAAGAAATTAGCATGTTATCGAATTTTGAGAATTTTTCCAAGGATGCAGTCTTGTGGGCAGAGGCTTGACGAACAATTTGGTGCATAAATTGTCCTTGTAGGATGTATGGTTTGGGAGTTATGACGAAAAAACCACATTTTTTAAAAAAATCACAAAAAAGGACATAAGAAATTAGCATGTTATCGAATTTTGAGAATTTTTCCAAGGATGCAGTCTTGTGGGCAGAGGCTTGACGAAGGCTTGACGAACAATTTGGTGCATAAATTGTCCTTGTAGGATGTATGGTTTGGGAGTTATGACGAAAAAACCACATTTTTTAAAAAATCACAAAAAAGGACATAAGAAATTAGCATGTTATCGAATTTTGAGAATTTTTCCAAGGATGCAGTCTTGTGGGCAGAGGCTTGACGAACAATTTGGTGCATAAATTGTCCTTGTAGGATGTATGGTTTGGGAGTTATGACGAAAAAACCACATTTTTTTAAAAAAATCACAAAAAAGGTCATAAGAAATTAGCATGTTATCGAATTTGAGAATTTTTCCAAGGATGCAGTCTTGTGGGCAGAGGCTTGACGAACAATTTGGTGCATAAATTGTCCTTGTAGGATGTATGGTTTGGGAGTTATGACGAAAAAACCACATTTTTTAAAAAAATCACAAAAAGGACATAAGAAATTAGCATGTTATCGAATTTTGAGAATTTTTCCAAGGATGCAGTCTTGTGGGCAGAGGCTTGACGAACAATTTGGTGCATAAATTGTCCTTGTAGGATGTATGGTTTGGGAGTTATGACGAAAAAACCACATTTTTTAAAAAAATCACAAAAAAGGACATAAGAAATTAGCATGTTATCGAATTTTGAGACTTTTTCCAAGGATGCAGTCTTGTGGGCAGAGGCTTGACGAACAATTTGGTGCATAAATTGTCCTTGTAGGATGTATGGTTTGGGAGTTATGACGAAAAAACCACATTTTTTAAAAAAATCATAAAAAAGGACATAAGAAATTAGCATGTTATCGAATTTTGAGAATTTTTCCAAGGATGCAGTCTTATGGGCAGAGGCTTGACGAACAATTTGGTGCATAAATTGTCCTTGTAGGATGTATGGTTTGGGAGTTATGACGAAAAAACCACATTTTTTAAAAAAATCACAAAAAAGGACATAAGAAATTAGCATGTTATCGAATTTTGAGAATTTTTCCAAGGATGCAGTCTTGTGGGCAGAGGCTTGACGAACAATTTGGTGCATAAATTGTCCTTGTAGGATGTATGGTTTGGGAGTTATGACGAAAAAACCACATTTTTTAAAAAAATCACAAAAAAAGGACATAAGAAATTAGCATGTTATCGAATTTTGAGAATTTTTCCAAGGATGCAGTCTTGTGGGCAGAGGCTTGACGAACAATTTGGTGCATAAATTGTCCTTGTAGGATGTATGGTTTGGGAGTTATGACGAAAAAACCACATTTTTAAAAAAATCACAAAAAAGGACAGAGAAATTAGCATGTTATCGAATTTTGAGAATTTTTCCAAGGATGCAGTCTTGTGGGCAGAGGCTTGACGAACAATTTGGTGCATAAATTGTCCTTGTAGGATGTATGGTTTGGGAGTTATGACGAAAAAACCACATTTTTTAAAAAAATCACAAAAAAGGACATAAGAAATTAGCATGTTATCGAATTTTGAGAATTTTTCCAAGGATGCAGTCTTGTGGGCAGAGGCTTGACGAACAATTTGGTGCATAAATTGTCCTTGTAGGATGTATGGTTTGGGAGTTATGACGAAAAAACCACATTTTTTAAAAAAATCACAAAAAAGGACATAAGAAATTAGCATGTTATCGAATTTTGAGAATTTTTCCAAGGATGCAGTCTTGTGGGCAGAGGCTTGACGAACAATTTGGTGCATAAATTGTCCTTGTAGGATGTATGGTTTGGGAGTTATGACGAAAAAACCACATTTTTTAAAAAAATCACAAAAAAGGACATAAGAAATTAGCATGTTATCGAATTTTGAGAATTTTTCCAAGGATGCAGTCTTGTGGGCAGAGGCTTGACGAACAATTTGGTGCATAAATTGTCCTTGTAGGATGTATGGTTTGGGAGTTATGACGAAAAAACCACATTTTTTAAAAAAATCACAAAAAGGACATAAGAAATTAGCATGTTATCGAATTTTGAGAATTTTTCCAAGGATGCAGTCTTGTGGGCAGAGGCTTGACGAACAATTTGGTGCATAAATTGTCCTTGTAGGATGTATGGTTTGGGAGTTATGACGAAAAAACCACATTTTTTAAAAAAATCACAAAAAAGGACATAAGAAATTAGCATGTTATCGAATTTTGAGAATTTTTCCAAGGATGCAGTCTTGTGGGCAGAGGCTTGACGAACAATTTGGTGCATAAATTGTCCTTGTAGGATGTATGGTTTGGGAGTTATGACGAAAAAACCACATTTTTTAAAAAAATCACAAAAAAGGACATAAGAAATTAGCATGTTATCGAATTTTGAGAATTTTTCCAAGGATGCAGTCTTGTGGGCAGAGGCTTGACGAACAATTTGGTGCATAAATTGTCCTTGTAGGATGTATGGTTTGGGAGTTATGACGAAAAAACCACATTTTTTAAAAAAATCACAAAAAAGGACATAAGAAATTAGCATGTTATCGAATTTTGAGAATTTTTCCAAGGATGCAGTCTTGTGGGCAGAGGCTTGACGAACAATTTGGTGCATAAATTGTCCTTGTAGGATGTATGGTTTGGGAGTTATGACGAAAAAACCACATTTTTTAAAAAAATCACAAAAAAGGACATAAGAAATTAGCATGTTATCGAATTTTGAGAATTTTTCCAAGGATGCAGTCTTGTGGGCAGAGGCTTGACGAACAATTTGGTGCATAAATTGTCCTTGTAGGATGTATGGTTTGGGAGTTATGACGAAAAAACCACATTTTTTAAAAAAATCACAAAAAAGGACATAAGAAATTAGCATGTTATCGAATTTTGAGAATTTTTCCAAGGATGCAGTCTTGTGGCAGAGGCTTGACGAACAATTTGGTGCATAAATTGTCCTTGTAGGATGTATGGTTTGGGAGTTATGACGAAAAAACCACATTTTTTAAAAAAATCACAAAAAAGGACATAAGAAATTAGCATGTTATCGAATTTTGAGAATTTTTCCAAGGATGCAGTCTTGTGGGCAGAGGCTTGACGAACAATTTGGTGCATAAATTGTCCTTGTAGGATGTATGGTTTGGGAGTTATGACGAAAAAACCACATTTTTTAAAAAAATCACAAAAAAGGACATAAGAAATTAGCATGTTATCGAATTTTGAGAATTTTTCCAAGATGCAGTCTTGTGGGCAGAGGCTTGACGAACAATTTGGTGCATAAATTGTCCTTGTAGGATGTATGGTTTGGGAGTTATAACGAAAAAACCACATTTTTTAAAAAATCACAAAAAAGGACATAAGAAATTAGCATGTTATCGAATTTTGAGAATTTTTCAAGGATGCAGTCTTGTGGGCAGAGGCTGACGAACAATTTGGTGCATAAATTGTCCTTGTAGGATGTATGGTTTCGGAGTTATGACGAAAAAACCACATTTTTAAAAAATCACAAAAAAGGACATAAGAAATTAGCATGTTATCGAATTTTGAGAATTTTTCCAAGGATGCAGTCTTGTGGGCAGAGGCTTGACGAACAATTTGGTGCATAAATTGTCCTTGTAGGATGTATGGTTTGGGAGTTATGACGAAAAAACCACATTTTTTAAAAAAATCACAAAAAAGGACATAAGAAATTAGCATGTTATCGAATTTTGAGAATTTTTCCAAGGATGCAGTCTTGTGGGCAGAGGCTTGACGAACAATTTGGTGCATAAATTGTCCTTGTAGGATGTATGGTTTGGGAGTTATGACGAAAAAACCACATTTTTTAAAAAAATCACAAAAAAGGACATAAGAAATTAGCATGTTATCGAATTTTGAGAATTTTTCCAAGGATGCAGTCTTGTGGGCAGAGGCTTGACGAACAATTTGGTGCATAAATTGTCCTTGTAGGATGTATGGTTTGGGAGTTATGACGAAAAAACCACATTTTTAAAAAAATCACAAAAAAGGACATAAGAAATTAGCATGTTATCGAATTTTGAGAATTTTTCCAAGGATGCAGTCTTGTGGGCAGAGGCTTGACGAACAATTTGGTGCATAAATTGTCCTTGTAGGATGTATGGTTTGGGAGTTATGACGAAAAAAACCACATTTTTTAAAAAAATCACAAAAAAGGACATAAGAAATTAGCATGTTATCGAATTTTGAGAATTTTTCCAAGGATGCAGTCTTGTGGGCAGAGGCTTGACGAACAATTTGGTGCATAAATTGTCCTTGTAGGATGTATGGTTTGGGAGTTATGACGAAAAAACCACATTTTTTAAAAAAATCACAAAAAAGGACATAAGAAATTAGCATGTTATCGAATTTTGAGAATTTTTCCAAGGATGCAGTCTTGTGGGCAGAGGCTTGACGAACAATTTGGTGCATAAATTGTCCTTGTAGGATGTATGGTTTGGGAGTTATGACAAAAAAACCACATTTTTTAAAAAAATCACAAAAATGGACATAAGAAATTAGCATGTTATCGAATTTTGAGAATTTTTCCAAGGATGCAGTCTTGTGGGCAGAGGCTTGACGAACAATTTGGTGCATAAATTGTCCTTGTAGGATGTATGGTTTGGGAGTTATGACGAAAAAACCACATTTTTTAAAAAATCACAAAAAAGGACATAAGAAATTAGCATGTTATCGAATTTTGAGAATTTTTCCAAGGATGCAGTCTTGTGGGCAGAGGCTTGACGAACAATTTGGTGCATAAATTGTCCTTGTAGGATGTATGGTTCGGGAGTTATGACGAAAAAACCACATTTTTTAAAAAAATCACAAAAAAGGACATAAGAAATTAGCATGTTATCGAATTTTGAGAATTTTTCCAAGGATGCAGTCTTGTGGGCAGAGGCTTGACGAACAATTTGGTGCATAAATTGTCCTTGTAGGATGTATGGTTTGGGAGTTATGACGAAAAAACCACATTTTTTAAAAAAATCACAAAAAAGGACATAAGAAATTAGCATGTTATCGAATTTTGAGAATTTTTCCAAGGATGCAGTCTTGTGGGCAGAGGCTTGACGAACAATTTGGTGCATAAATTGTCCTTGTAGGATGTATGGTTTGGGAGTTATGACGAAAAAACCACATTTTTTAAAAAAATCACAAAAAAGGACATAAGAAATTAGCATGTTATCGAATTTTGAGAATTTTTCCAAGGATGCAGTCTTGTGGGCAGAGGCTTGACGAACAATTTGGTGCATAAATTGTCCTTGTAGGATGTATGGTTTGGGAGTTATGACGAAAAAACCACATTTTTTAAAAAAATCACAAAAAAGGACATAAGAAATTAGCATGTTATCGAATTTTGAGAATTTTTCCAAGGATGCAGTCTTGTGGGCAGAGGCTTGACGAACAATTTGGTGCATAAATTGTCCTTGTAGGATGTATGGTTTGGGAGTTATGACGAAAAAACCACATTTTTTAAAAAAATCACAAAAAAGGACATAAGAAATTAGCATGTTATCGAATTTTGAGAATTTTTCCAAGGATGCAGTCTTGTGGGCAGAGGCTTGACGAACAATTTGGTGCATAAATTGTCCTTGTAGGATGTATGGTTTGGGAGTTATGACGAAAAAACCACATTTTTTAAAAAAATCACAAAAAAGGACATAAGAAATTAGCATGTTATCGAATTTTGAGAATTTTTCCAAGGATGCAGTCTTGTGGGCAGAGGCTTGACGAACAATTTGGTGCATAAATTGTCCTTGTAGGATGTATGGTTTGGGAGTTATGACGAAAAAACCACATTTTTTAAAAAATCACAAAAAAGGACATAAGAAATTAGCATGTTATCGAATTTTGAGAATTTTTCCAAGGATGCAGTCTTGTGGGCAGAGGCTTGACGAACAATTTGGTGCATAAATTGTCCTTGTAGGATGTATGGTTTGGGAGTTATGACGAAAAAACCACATTTTTTAAAAAAATCACAAAAAAGGACATAAGAAATTAGCATGTTATCGAATTTTGAGAATTTTTCCAAGGATGCAGTCTTGTGGGCAGAGGCTTGACGAACAATTTGGTGCATAAATTGTCCTTGTAGGATGTATGGTTTGGGAGTTATGACGAAAAAACCACATTTTTTAAAAAAATCACAAAAAGGACATAAGAAATTAGCATGTTATCGAATTTTGAGAATTTTTCCAAGGATGCAGTCTTGTGGGCAGAGGCTTGACGAACAATTTGGTGCATAAATTGTCCTTGTAGGATGTATGGTTTGGGAGTTATGACGAAAAAACCACATTTTTTAAAAAAATCACAAAAAAGGACATAAGAAATTAGCATGTTATCGAATTTTGAGAATTTTTCCAAGGATGCAGTCTTGTGGGCAGAGGCTTGACGAACAATTTGGTGCATAAATTGTCCTTGTAGGATGTATGGTTTGGGAGTTATGACGAAAAAACCACATTTTTTAAAAAAATCACAAAAAGGACATAAGAAATTAGCATGTTATCGAATTTTGAGAATTTTTCCAAGGATGCAGTCTTGTGGGCAGAGGCTTGACGAACAATTTGGTGCATAAATTGTCCTTGTAGGATGTATGGTTTGGGAGTTATGACGAAAAAACCACATTTTTTAAAAAATCACAAAAAAGGACATAAGAAATTAGCATGTTATCGAATTTTGAGAATTTTTCCAAGGATGCAGTCTTGTGGGCAGAGGCTTGACGAACAATTTGGTGCATAAATTGTCCTTGTAGGATGTATGGTTTGGGAGTTATGACGAAAAAACCACATTTTTTAAAAAATCACAAAAAAGGACATAAGAAATTAGCATGTTATCGAATTTTGAGAATTTTTCCAAGGATGCAGTCTTGTGGGCAGAGGCTTGACGAACAATTTGGTGCATAAATTGTCCTTGTAGGATGTATGGTTTGGGAGTTATGACGAAAAAACCACATTTTTTAAAAAAATCACAAAAAAGGACATAAGAAATTAGCATGTTATCGAATTTTGAGAATTTTTCCAAGGATGCAGTCTTGTGGGCAGAGGCTTGACGAACAATTTGGTGCATAAATTGTCCTTGTAGGATGTATGGTTTGGGAGTTATGACGAAAAAACCACATTTTTTAAAAAAATCACAAAAAAGGACATAAGAAATTAGCATGTTATCGAATTTTGAGAATTTTTCCAAGGATGCAGTCTTGTGGGCAGAGGCTTGACGAACAATTTGGTGCATAAATTGTCCTTGTAGGATGTATGGTTTGGGAGTTATGACGAAAAAACCACATTTTTTAAAAAAATCACAAAAAAGGACATAAGAAATTAGCATGTTATCGAATTTTGAGAATTTTTCCAAGGATGCAGTCTTGTGGGCAGAGGCTTGACGAACAATTTGGTGCATAAATTGTCCTTGTAGGATGTATGGTTTGGGAGTTATGACGAAAAAACCACATTTTTTAAAAAAATCACAAAAAAGGACATAAGAAATTAGCATGTTATCGAATTTTGAGAATTTTTCCAAGGATGCAGTCTTGTGGGCAGAGGCTTGACGAACAATTTGGTGCATAAATTGTCCTTGTAGGATGTATGGTTTGGGAGTTATGACGAAAAAACCACATTTTTTAAAAAAATCACAAAAAAGGACATAAGAAATTAGCATGTTATCGAATTTTGAGAATTTTTCCAAGGATGCAGTCTTGTGGGCAGAGACTTGACGAACAATTTGGTGCATAAATTGTCCTTGTAGGATGTATGGTTTGGGAGTTATGACGAAAAAACCACATTTTTTAAAAAAATCACAAAAAAGGACATAAGAAATTAGCATGTTATCGAATTTTGAGAATTTTTCCAAGGATGCAGTCTTGTGGGCAGAGGCTTGACGAACAATTTGGTGCATAAATTGTCCTTGTAGGATGTATGGTTTGGGA
>OY986440.1:24827250-24896312 GCA_963920525.1 Dichetophora obliterata | reverse complement strand
ATTTAATTTGATTTAATTTAATTTAATTTGGTTTGATTTAATTCGATTTAATTTAATTTGATTTAATTTGTTTTATTTTAATTTGATTTGGTTTAATTTGATTCGATTTGATTTGATTTAGTTTGATTTAATTTAATCCGATTTAATCTGATTTAATTTCGATTTGATTTGATTTAATTTGATTTAATTTAATTCGATTTAATCTGATTTAATTTGATTTAATTTGATTTAATTTGATTTAATTTAATTTTAATTTAATTTAATTTAGTTTAGTTTATTTTAATTTAACTCTTTTTAATTTAATTTAATTTAGTTTAGTTTGATTTAATTTGATTTAATTTAATTTGACTTGATTTGATTTAATCTAGTTTAATTTAATTTAATTTGATTTAATCTAGTTTAATTTAATTTAATTTGATCTAATTTGATTCAATTTGATTTAATTTGATTTAATTTGGTTTAACTTGATTTGATTTAATTTAATTTGATTTAATTTGACTTAACTTAGTTTGATTTAATTTTATTTTAATTCAATTTAACTTGTTTTGGTTTGATTTGATTTAATTTAATTTAATTTAATCTAATTTTATTTTAATTTAATTTAATCTAATTTTATTTTAATTTAATTTTATTTTAATTTTAATTTGATTTTAATTTTGGTTTAATTTGATTTAATTTAATTTAATTTGATTTAATTTAATTTAAGTTAATTTGAATTAACTTAACTTAATTTTAATTTGATTTAATTTAATTTTATTTTAATTTAATTTAATTTGATTTAATCTGATTTAATTTGGATTTAATTTGATTTAATTTAATTTAGTTTGACTTGATTTAATTTAATTTAATTTGATTTGATTTGACTTAATTTAATTTGATTTGATTTAATTTGATTTATTTTGATTTATTTTGACTTAATTTGATTTGATTTGATTTAACTTGATTTGGTTTAATTTAATTTGATTTAATTTAATTTAATTTAATTTAATTTGACTTAATCTGATTTAATTTAATTTAATTTAATTTGATTTGATTTGATTTGGTTTGTTTTGAGTTAATTTAATTTGATTGGATTTAATTTAATTTGATTTAATTTGATTTAATTTAATTTGATTTAATTTGGTTTAATTTGGTTTGACTTAATTTAATTTGATTTAATTTGGTTTAACTTATTTTAATTTAATTTAATTTTAATTTGATTTAATTTGATTTATTTTAATTTAATTCAATTGAAGCTAATTTGATTTAATTTTATTCTAATTTGATTTGATTTAATTTAATTTAATTTGATTTAATTTAGTTTGATTCAATTTGATTTAATTTGATTTAATTTAATTTAATTTAATTTAATTTAATTTAATTCTATTTTGATTTAATTTAATTTAATCTAGTTTAATTTAATTTAATTTAATTTTATCTTTATTTTGATTTAAATTAGTTTGTTTTGGTTTAATCTATTTTGATTTAATTTGATTTAATTTAATTTAATTCAATTTGATTTTATTTTAATTTAATTTAATTTAATTCGATTTAATTTGATTTAATTTAATTTAATTTAATTTAATTTAATTTAATTTAATTTAATTTAATTTAATTTAATTTGATTTAATTTAATTTAATTTAATTTAATTTAATTTAATTTAATTTAATTTAATTTAATTTAATTTAATTTAATTTAATTTAATTTAATTTAATTTAATTTAATTTAATTTGATTTAATTTAATTTAATTTAATTTAATTTAATTTAATTTGATTTAATTTAATTTAATTTAATTTAATTTGATTTAATGTAATTTAACTTAGTTTATTTTAACTTAATTTAATTTAATTTAATTTGATTTAATTTAATTTAATTTTATTTTATTTTAATTTGATTTAATCTAATTCTAATTCTAATTCAAATTCTAATTTTAATTTGATTTAATTTAGTTTAATCTAGTTTAATTTAGTTTAATCTAGTTTAATTTAATTTAATTTAATTTAATTTAACTTAACTTAATTTTATTTTGATTTATTTTAGTTTGTTTTGGTTTAATTTAATTTGATTTAATTTGATTTAATTTGATTTGATTCAATTTGATTTTATTTTAATTTAATTTAATTTAATTCGATTTTATTTTAATTTAATTTAATTTAATCCGATTTAATTTGATTTAATTTAATTTAATTTGATTTAATTTAATTTGATTTAATTTAATATGATTTAATTTAATTTAATTTAATTTAATTTAATTTAATTTAATTTAATTTAATTTAATTTATTTTGATTTAATTTAATTTGATTTAATTTGATTTAATTCAATTTGATTTAATTTAATTTGATTTAATTTAATTTAATTTAATTTAATTTAATCTAATGTAATTTAATTTAATTTAATCTAATGTAATTTAATTTAGTTTGATTTAATTTGATTTAACTTAATTTAATTTAATTTAATTTGATTTAATTTAATTTAATTTGATTTAATTTAACTTTATTTTAATTTAATTTAATTTAATTTGATTTAATCTGATTTAATTTGATTTAATTTGATTTAATTTAATTTAATCTGATTTGATTTAATTTAATTTGATTTAATTTAATTTAATTTAATTTAATTTTATTTTAATTTAATTTGATTTAATATGAGTTAATTTGATTTAATTTGATTTAATTTAATTTTAATTTGGTTTGATTTAATTTAATTTAATTTGATTTAATTTGATTTAATTTGATTTAATTTAATTTAATTTGATTTAATCTGATTTAATTGGATTTAATTTGATTAAAATTAATTTTTATTTTGGTTTAAGTTAGTTTAATTTATCCTGATTTAATTTGGTCTAATTTGATTTAATTTAATCCAATTTGTTTTGATTTGGTTTAATTTGATTTAAATTCAGTCTGTTTTGATTTGGTTTAATTTGATTTAACTTGATTTGATTTGATTCAATTTGATTTAATTTGATTTGATTCAATTTGATTTAATTTAATTTGACTCAATCTAACTTGCTCTGATTTAATTTGATTTAATTTTAATTTGATTTGATTGAATTTAATTTGAATTGACTTGATCTGATTTGATTTGATTTGATTTGATTTGATTTATTTTAATTTGATTTATTTTAATTTGATTTGATTTGATTTGATTTGATTTGATTTGATTTAATTTGATTTAATTTGATTTGATTTGATTTGTTTTGATTTGATTTAATTTGATTTAATCTGACCTGATTTGATTTGAATTGATTTGACTTTGATTTAATATGGATTGATTTAATTTTGATTTATTGTGACTTGTCTTTGATTTGATGTTATTTCAATTTAAGTTGTTTTTAATTCGTTTCATTTTGATTTTTCCGACTTGATTTAATTTTGATTTAATTTAATTTAATCTTCTCAAAAGGTCTTTTCAAAAAAAATTTTTTCAAAACACACGCACAAACGCGAGCTAAAAGAAAGTTATTCACGTGAAACTTGTTACAGTTCATATACTGCTAAATGTATGGTATTGAGAGCATAGATGTCGTAAAGATGACTCTGCTATGGAACGCTCATAACCCGTTTATGACGAACTATGGTTCAGCACCGTGACATGCCTCTACCAAATTGGGGTTCCTAGGGAGACACTTTAAGATGGTCAGCTGCACCATGATCGCAGGAGACCGTTTCTAGCGAAACCAAGCAAGAAATAAGCAGAATCGACCCCTAGCGAAAAGTGGTAAGAATTGAACCAAGTTGTATCTAGCAAAGCTTTGAGCTAACCCCAGCAGATGTAACTGGCGCAATCCTTAAGCAACACTCACACTACCTTAAAGTTAACCCACCAAGGGACTGATACACCTATGCGTATAGATGAAAGTTTTTTAAAAAAAGAAAGCATGTGCAAAGCACTAAAAGTTACCGCAGGTAACCTTCAAGAACATTCTCCCAAAAACATCCACTGATGAGTCCATGTAGGCAATGGACGAAAAACGTTTCTGGATGAGCCATATAGGAAATGCCTACACGGCACACAAAAAAGACTTTATCAAAGTTAATGTTTTCTGTTTTTACAACCTCTTCCTCTTTCAACATTTTCCCAAAAGTCAAAACTAAAAAACAGATAACAAATTTTGGATTTTTTTTTGTTTTTTTGTTTTTTGTTACCTAGGATACGATTAAACCAGGCTGATCAAGCCGGCTCCTTTCTCTGATCAAAAACAGTCAAACCAGCTCATTTTTCTGATCAAAAACAATCAAGAATACTATTACGACACTAAGACACCTAGATTTTAACCCAGCTAGGAACCAAGCCCCTCTATGCACGTTATAGACGCATCTAATAATCTAATAATCTGACAAACTCAAGTCAAAGAATAAAATGAATCAAAGTTTAATAAGTAATGCTAAAATTAACAAACAACTTCAGGGAATTTTTCACCTCTATAAATAAAATAAGTAATTCACAATTTCAATTTTTTTTCCCAAAACGTGCACCGCACTAAAACGTGCATAAAATAAAAGCCTTGAGGCAGTGTGAAGCCCTGAACCTGAACGAAGAACGAACCTGAACGAAGAACAAAACTAGAAAGAACTGGAAAGAGATGGTATGACCCGGGTGGACTAGCTGATTTTGGGAGCATAACCGAGAAGCAACTAAAATACGCCATTCCGTGTACAATGCCCCAAAGTTGTCCTTATGAATACGGAGAGGATATCTGCGGCCAATGGCGGCTGATACCCCCTACGAGTCTTAAGGAACAGAGCCAACTCTGAAACGGAGCATCCCAAGATGACCCTGAACAGACCGGCTACATGAGCATAACCGAGAAGCAACTAAAATACGCCATTCCGTGTACAACGCCCAAGAAATGTCCTGCGGACGCGAGGAGAATATCATGCGGCCACGGGCAGCAGACGCTTCCACGGATCTTAAGGACCGAAGCTAACCCCAAACGGTAAACCAACTCAAGGCTCAAAACAAACCCCCCTGGGTCACCCAAACTAGGCCGACCACGACTACATAACCGAGAAACAACTAAAAACGCCATTCCGTGTACAATGTAACCGACAGGGTCCGCTGGGAAGCGGAGGCAGGCTTCACCAATCTCAGGAAAAATGAATCCTGACTTCGCGAATCTCAGGAACCTCAGGCCGTTCCAAAAAGACACCAAAACGCCAAACACTGCCTGATGGAACCAAGAAAACTCAGCACTACCCCCCCTAACCGATGGAACCCAAACCCCCCCCCCCCAAACCGATGAAAACTAACAAACTCAACCCTACCCCCCAACTTTGACAAACATATTTATTCTTATTTTTATTTTTATTTTTATTTTTATTTTTATTCTTATTTTTATTTTTATTCTTATTTTTATTTTTAATTATTTTATTATTTTTTATTTTTTAATCTTTAATTTTAATTTTACTTTTACTCAAGTTGTTTTATTCTAAGTTATTTTTATTCTATGTTATTTTATTGTATGTTATGTTACTTTATTTTATTTAATTTTATCTTATTTTTATTTTATTTTATTTTATTTTATTTTATTTTATTTTATTTTATTTTAGTTTATTTTATATTATTTTAGTTTATTTTATATTATTTTATTTTATTTTATTTTATTTTATTCTATTTTATTTTATTCTATTTTATTTTATTTTATTTTATTTTATTTTATTTTATTTTATTTTATTTTATTTTATTTATTTTATTTTATTTTATTTCTTTTTATCTTATTTTATCTTATTTTATTTATTTTATTTTATTTTATTTTATTTTATTTTATTTTATTTTATTTTATTTTATTTTATTTTATTTTATCTTATTTTATTTTATTTTAGTTTATTTTATTTTACTTTATTTTATTTTATTTTATCTTATTTTATTTTATTTTAGTTTACCTTATTTTAGTTCATCTCATTTTATTTTATTTTATTTTTACTTTCATTTTATTTTATTTTATTTAATTTATTTTATTTTATTTTATTTTATTTTATTTTATTTTATTTTACCTTACTTTATTTTATTTTATTTTATTTTATCTTATTTTATTTTATTTTATTTTATTTTATTTTATTTTATTTTATTTCATTTAATTCTACTTTAATTTTACCTTATTTTATTTTAATTTATTTTATTTTATTTTATTTTAGTTTATTCGATTTTATCTTATTTTATTTTTATTTTATCTCATTTTATTTTATTTTATTTTATTTTATTTTATTTTATTTTATTTTATTTTATTTTATTTTACTTTATTTTATGTTATTTTATCTTATTTTATTTTATTTTATTTTATTTTATTTTATTTTATTTTATTTTATTTTATTTTATTTTATTTTATTTTATTTTATTTTATTTTATTTTATTTTATTTTATTTTATTTTATTTTATTTTATTTTATTTTATTTTATTTTATTTTATTTTATTTTATTTTATTTTATTTTATTTTATTTTATTTTATTTTATTTTATTTTATTTTATTTTATTTTATTTTATTTTATTTTATTTTATTTTATTTTATTTTATTTTATTTTATTTTATTTTATTTTATTTTATTTTATTTTATTTTATTTTATTTTATTTTATTTTATTTTATTTTATTTTATTTTATTTTATTTTATTTTATTTTATTTTATTTTATTTTATTTTATTTTATTTTATTTTATTTTATTTTATTTTATTTTATTTTATTTTATTTTATTTTATTTTATTTTTTTTATTTTACTGTATTTTATTTTATTTTATTTTATTTTATTTTATTTTATTTTATTTTATTTTATTTCATTTTATTTTATTTAGCTTATTTTATTTTATTTTATTTTATTTTATTTTATTTTTATCTCATCTTATTTATTTTATTTCATCTTATTTATTTTATTTCATCTTATTTCATTTTATTTTATTTTATTTTATTTTAATTTGATTTAATTTAATTTGATTTAATTTAATTTGATTTAATTTTATTTTAATTTAATTTGAGTTAATTTATCTTAATTTAATTTGATTTAATTTGATCTAATTTTATTTTTATTTCATCTTATTTATTTTATTTCATCTTATTTTATTTTATTTTATTTTATTTTATTTTATTTTATTTTAATTTGATTTAATTTAGTTTGATTTAATTTTATTTTAATTTAATTTGAGTTAATTTATCTTAATTTAATTTGATTTAATTTGATCTAATTTAATTTAATTTGATTTAATTTATTTTATTTTAGCTCGATTTAATTTAATTTGATTTGAGTTAACTTAATTTAATTTGGTTTGATTTAATTTTGACTTAATTTAATTTGATTTAATTTAATTTAATTTGGTTTGATTTAATTCGATTTAATTTAATTTGATTTAATTTGTTTTATTTTAATTTGATTTGGTTTAATTTGATTCGATTTGATTTGATTTAGTTTGATTTAATTTAATCCGATTTAATCTGATTTAATTTCGATTTGATTTGATTTAATTTGATTTAATTTAATTCGATTTAATCTGATTTAATTTGATTTAATTTGATTTAATTTGATTTAATTTAATTTTAATTTAATTTAATTTAGTTTAGTTTATTTTAATTTAACTCTTTTTAATTTAATTTAATTTAGTTTAGTTTGATTTAATTTGATTTAATTTAATTTGACTTGATTTGATTTAATCTAGTTTAATTTAATTTAATTTGATTTAATCTAGTTTAATTTAATTTAATTTGATCTAATTTGATTCAATTTGATTTAATTTGATTTAATTTGGTTTAACTTGATTTGATTTAATTTAATTTGATTTAATTTGACTTAACTTAGTTTGATTTAATTTTATTTTAATTCAATTTAACTTGTTTTGGTTTGATTTGATTTAATTTAATTTAATTTAATCTAATTTTATTTTAATTTAATTTAATCTAATTTTATTTTAATTTAATTTTATTTTAATTTTAATTTGATTTTAATTTTGGTTTAATTTGATTTAATTTAATTTAATTTGATTTAATTTAATTTAAGTTAATTTGAATTAACTTAACTTAATTTTAATTTGATTTAATTTAATTTTATTTTAATTTAATTTAATTTGATTTAATCTGATTTAATTTGGATTTAATTTGATTTAATTTAATTTAGTTTGACTTGATTTAATTTAATTTAATTTGATTTGATTTGACTTAATTTAATTTGATTTGATTTAATTTGATTTATTTTGATTTATTTTGACTTAATTTGATTTGATTTGATTTAACTTGATTTGGTTTAATTTAATTTGATTTAATTTAATTTAATTTAATTTAATTTGACTTAATCTGATTTAATTTAATTTAATTTAATTTGATTTGATTTGATTTGGTTTGTTTTGAGTTAATTTAATTTGATTGGATTTAATTTAATTTGATTTAATTTGATTTAATTTAATTTGATTTAATTTGGTTTAATTTGGTTTGACTTAATTTAATTTGATTTAATTTGGTTTAACTTATTTTAATTTAATTTAATTTTAATTTGATTTAATTTGATTTATTTTAATTTAATTCAATTGAAGCTAATTTGATTCTAATTTGATTTGATTTAATTTAATTTAATTTGATTTAATTTAGTTTGATTCAATTTGATTTAATTTGATTTAATTTAATTTAATTTAATTTAATTTAATTTAATTCTATTTTGATTTAATTTAATTTAATCTAGTTTAATTTAATTTAATTTAATTTTATCTTTATTTTGATTTAAATTAGTTTGTTTTGGTTTAATCTATTTTGATTTAATTTGATTTAATTTAATTTAATTCAATTTGATTTTATTTTAATTTAATTTAATTTAATTCGATTTAATTTGATTTAATTTAATTTAATTTAATTTAATTTAATTTAATTTAATTTAATTTAATTTAATTTGATTTAATTTAATTTAATTTAATTTAATTTAATTTAATTTAATTTAATTTAATTTAATTTAATTTAATTTAATTTAATTTAATTTAATTTAATTTAATTTAATTTAATTTAATTTAATTTAATTTGATTTAATTTAATTTAATTTAATTTAATTTAATTTAATTTGATTTAATTTAATTTAATTTAATTTAATTTGATTTAATGTAATTTAACTTAGTTTATTTTAACTTAATTTAATTTAATTTAATTTGATTTAATTTAATTTAATTTTATTTTATTTTAATTTGATTTAATCTAATTCTAATTCTAATTCAAATTCTAATTTTAATTTGATTTAATTTAGTTTAATCTAGTTTAATTTAGTTTAATCTAGTTTAATTTAATTTAATTTAATTTAATTTAACTTAACTTAATTTTATTTTGATTTATTTTAGTTTGTTTTGGTTTAATTTAATTTGATTTAATTTGATTTAATTTGATTTGATTCAATTTGATTTTATTTTAATTTAATTTAATTTAATTCGATTTTATTTTAATTTAATTTAATTTAATCCGATTTAATTTGATTTAATTTAATTTAATTTGATTTAATTTAATTTGATTTAATTTAATTTGATTTAATTTAATTTAATTTAATTTAATTTAATTTAATTTAATTTAATTTAATTTAATTTATTTTGATTTAATTTAATTTGATTTAATTTGATTTAATTCAATTTGATTTAATTTAATTTGATTTAATTTAATTTAATTTAATTTAATCTAATGTAATTTAATTTAATTTAATCTAATGTAATTTAATTTAGTTTGATTTAATTTGATTTAACTTAATTTAATTTAATTTAATTTGATTTAATTTAATTTAATTTGATTTAATTTAACTTTATTTTAATTTAATTTAATTTAATTTGATTTAATCTGATTTAATTTGATTTAATTTGATTTAATTTAATTTAATCTGATTTGATTTAATTTAATTTGATTTAATTTAATTTAATTTAATTTAATTTTATTTTAATTTAATTTGATTTAATATGAGTTAATTTGATTTAATTTGATTTAATTTAATTTTAATTTGGTTTGATTTAATTTAATTTAATTTGATTTAATTTGATTTAATTTGATTTAATTTAATTTAATTTGATTTAATCTGATTTAATTGGATTTAATTTGATTAAAATTAATTTTTATTTTGGTTTAAGTTAGTTTAATTTATCCTGATTTAATTTGGTCTAATTTGATTTAATTTAATCCAATTTGTTTTGATTTGGTTTAATTTGATTTAAATTCAGTCTGTTTTGATTTGGTTTAATTTGATTTAACTTGATTTGATTTGATTCAATTTGATTTAATTTGATTTGATTCAATTTGATTTAATTTAATTTGACTCAATCTAACTTGCTCTGATTTAATTTGATTTAATTTTAATTTGATTTGATTGAATTTAATTTGAATTGACTTGATCTGATTTGATTTGATTTGATTTGATTTGATTTATTTTAATTTGATTTATTTTAATTTGATTTGATTTGATTTGATTTGATTTGATTTGATTTGATTTAATTTGATTTAATTTGATTTGATTTGATTTGTTTTGATTTGATTTAATTTGATTTAATCTGACCTGATTTGATTTGAATTGATTTGACTTTGATTTAATATGGATTGATTTAATTTTGATTTATTGTGACTTGTCTTTGATTTGATGTTATTTCAATTTAAGTTGTTTTTAATTCGTTTCATTTTGATTTTTCCGACTTGATTTAATTTTGATTTAATTTAATTTAATCTTCTCAAAAGGTCTTTTCAAAAAAATTTTTTCAAAACACACGCACAAACGCGAGCTAAAAGAAAGTTATTCACGTGAAACTTGTTACAGTTCATATACTGCTAAATGTATGGTATTGAGAGCATAGATGTCGTAAAGATGACTCTGCTATGGAACGCTCATAACCCGTTTATGACGAACTATGGTTCAGCACCGTGACATGCCTCTACCAAATTGGGGTTCCTAGGGAGACACTTTAAGATGGTCAGCTGCACCATGATCGCAGGAGACCGTTTCTAGCGAAACCAAGCAAGAAATAAGCAGAATCGACCCCTAGCGAAAAGTGGTAAGAATTGAACCAAGTTGTATCTAGCAAAGCTTTGAGCTAACCCCAGCAGATGTAACTGGCGCAATCCTTAAGCAACACTCACACTACCTTAAAGTTAACCCACCAAGGGACTGATACACCTATGCGTATAGATGAAAGTTTTTTAAAAAAAGAAAGCATGTGCAAAGCACTAAAAGTTACCGCAGGTAACCTTCAAGAACATTCTCCCAAAAACATCCACTGATGAGTCCATGTAGGCAATGGACGAAAAACGTTTCTGGATGAGCCATATAGGAAATGCCTACACGGCACACAAAAAAGACTTTATCAAAGTTAATGTTTTCTGTTTTTACAACCTCTTCCTCTTTCAACATTTTCCCAAAAGTCAAAACTAAAAAACAGATAACAAATTTTGGATTTTTTTTGTTTTTTTGTTTTTTGTTACCTAGGATACGATTAAACCAGGCTGATCAAGCCGGCTCCTTTCTCTGATCAAAAACAGTCAAACCAGCTCATTTTTCTGATCAAAAACAATCAAGAATACTATTACGACACTAAGACACCTAGATTTTAACCCAGCTAGGAACCAAGCCCCTCTATGCACGTTATAGACGCATCTAATAATCTAATAATCTGACAAACTCAAGTCAAAGAATAAAATGAATCAAAGTTTAATAAGTAATGCTAAAATTAACAAACAACTTCAGGGAATTTTTCACCTCTATAAATAAAATAAGTAATTCACAATTTCAATTTTTTTTCCCAAAACGTGCACCGCACTAAAACGTGCATAAAATAAAAGCCTTGAATTGCTGATATGAATATTCCGACTCTAGGTAGGGATCGGGGTGGCCAATGTTGCTCTCTACACCACTACACCCTCTCTAAACACCGACACATTCATCCTCTAAACACCAACATATTCACTCCATTAAGAAAACCGTAACAAACATCAAAATACCCGGACATCCAAAATATGCCCATGGAAGCTTCACTTCCCGACATATATGTTGGAGTCGAGAATGACCATATTGGGACACACCAGGTCTTGTGATTCCCACTGGCCCCCTATCTCTTCAGGTTAATACTTACACCTTGCATAGAAAGGCCAATGTGCGAGTACAAACCAATAATTGTGCATAAGAGATCAAAGGGTAACCACACGAATCATCCTGTAAGACCCTGATGGGTTACAATGGGTCCCACGGGTTAAAAAAGGTAAAGTGGGGGTTCAGGTGGACGATGAATTGTCTCTCAACTCATCTCCCAAACATCTTGCAAGTGCATGTGATCTGAGGGATCAGTTGTTAACCCATTCGTCTAACACACCTAACCAGAGATAAAGTGGATACGTTCAGCGTCCCGTTAGCTTTTCTGTACACTGTTTTACCTCTGTTATATAGCCAATAAAAACAAAACATGCCATGGGAAATAATACAAAAAAACCTCCCCAATAAATAACATAAATAACCGCTCTCGATTTCTCGATATCTCTCGATATCTCTCCTATAAAAAATCAACCGTATATCAAATCCAAACAAAAGAAAGCTTGTACCAATAACTTTCAAACTTTGCGAAGGAGGATGATATAACAAAACGGTTCACCAGATAGCACGAAAACCTACCCACCGTCGTCAATAAGACATACCTGGAGCCACCAGGCAGTGTGAAGCCCTGAACCTGAACGAAGAACGAACCTGAACGAAGAACAAAACTAGAAAGAACTGGAAAGAGATGGTATGACCCGGGTGGACTAGCTGATTTTGGGAGCATAACCGAGAAGCAACTAAAATACGCCATTCCGTGTACAATGCCCCAAAGTTGTCCTTATGAATACGGAGAGGATATCTGCGGCCAATGGCGGCTGATACCCCCTACGAGTCTTAAGGAACAGAGCCAACTCTGAAACGGAGCATCCCAAGATGACCCTGAACAGACCGGCTACATGAGCATAACCGAGAAGCAACTAAAATACGCCATTCCGTGTACAACGCCCAAGAAATGTCCTGCGGACGCGAGGAGAATATCATGCGGCCACGGGCAGCAGACGCTTCCACGGATCTTAAGGACCGAAGCTAACCCCAAACGGTAAACCAACTCAAGGCTCAAAACAAACCCCCCTGGGTCACCCAAACTAGGCCGACCACGACTACATAACCGAGAAACAACTAAAAACGCCATTCCGTGTACAATGTAACCGACAGGGTCCGCTGGGAAGCGGAGGCAGGCTTCACCAATCTCAGGAAAAATGAATCCTGACTTCGCGAATCTCAGGAACCTCAGGCCGTTCCAAAAAGACACCAAAACGCCAAACACTGCCTGATGGAACCAAGAAAACTCAGCACTACCCCCCCTAACCGATGGAACCCAAACCCCCCCCCCCCCCAAACCGATGAAAACTAACAAACTCAACCCTACCCCCCAACTTTGACAAACATATTTATTCTTATTTTTATTTTTATTTTTATTTTTATTTTTATTCTTATTTTTATTTTTATTCTTATTTTTATTTTTAATTATTTTATTATTTTTTATTTTTTAATCTTTAATTTTAATTTTACTTTTACTCAAGTTGTTTTATTCTAAGTTATTTTTATTCTATGTTATTTTATTGTATGTTATGTTACTTTATTTTATTTAATTTTATCTTATTTTTATTTTATTTTATTTTATTTTATTTTATTTTATTTTATTTTAGTTTATTTTATATTATTTTAGTTTATTTTATATTATTTTATTTTATTTTATTTTATTTTATTTTATTCTATTTTATTTTATTCTATTTTATTTTATTTTATTTTATTTTATTTTATTTTATTTTATTTTATTTTATTTTATTTATTTTATTTTATTTTATTTCTTTTTATCTTATTTTATCTTATTTTATTTATTTTATTTTATTTTATTTTATTTTATTTTATTTTATTTTATTTTATTTTATTTTATTTTATCTTATTTTATTTTATTTTAGTTTATTTTATTTTACTTTATTTTATTTTATTTTATCTTATTTTATTTTATTTTAGTTTACCTTATTTTAGTTCATCTCATTTTATTTTATTTTATTTTTACTTTCATTTTATTTTATTTTATTTAATTTATTTTATTTTATTTTATTTTATTTTATTTTATTTTATTTTACCTTACTTTATTTTATTTTATTTTATTTTATCTTATTTTATTTTATTTTATTTTA
Source organism: Dichetophora obliterata (assembly GCA_963920525.1). Classification (NCBI taxonomy): domain Eukaryota; kingdom Metazoa; phylum Arthropoda; class Insecta; order Diptera; family Sciomyzidae; genus Dichetophora; species Dichetophora obliterata. Next base: position 24,882,178 of record OY986440.1, on the reverse strand, counting down.
TTTTATTTTATTTTATTTCATTTAATTCTACTTTAATTTTACCTTATTTTATTTTAATTTATTTTATTTTATTTTATTTTAGTTTATTCGATTTTATCTTATTTTATTTTTATTTTATCTCATTTTATTTTATTTTATTTTATTTTATTTTATTTTATTTTATTTTATTTTATTTTATTTTATTTTATTTTACTTTATTTTATGTTATTTTATCTTATTTTATTTTATTTTATTTTATTTTATTTTATTTTATTTTATTTTATTTTATTTTATTTTATTTTATTTTATTTTATTTTATTTTATTTTATTTTATTTTATTTTATTTTATTTTATTTTATTTTATTTTATTTTATTTTATTTTATTTTATTTTATTTTATTTTATTTTATTTTATTTTATTTTATTTTATTTTATTTTATTTTATTTTATTTTATTTTATTTTATTTTATTTTATTTTATTTTATTTTATTTTATTTTATTTTATTTTATTTTATTTTATTTTATTTTATTTTATTTTATTTTATTTTATTTTATTTTATTTTATTTTATTTTATTTTATTTTATTTTATTTTATTTTATTTTATTTTATTTTATTTTTTTTATTTTACTGTATTTTATTTTATTTTATTTTATTTTATTTTATTTTATTTTATTTTATTTCATTTTATTTTATTTAGCTTATTTTATTTTATTTTATTTTATTTTATTTTATTTTTATCTCATCTTATTTATTTTATTTCATCTTATTTATTTTATTTCATCTTATTTCATTTTATTTTATTTTATTTTATTTTAATTTGATTTAATTTAATTTGATTTAATTTAATTTGATTTAATTTTATTTTAATTTAATTTGAGTTAATTTATCTTAATTTAATTTGATTTAATTTGATCTAATTTTATTTTTATTTCATCTTATTTATTTTATTTCATCTTATTTTATTTTATTTTATTTTATTTTATTTTATTTTAATTTGATTTAATTTAGTTTGATTTAATTTTATTTTAATTTAATTTGAGTTAATTTATCTTAATTTAATTTGATTTAATTTGATCTAATTTAATTTAATTTGATTTAATTTATTTTATTTTAGCTCGATTTAATTTAATTTGATTTGAGTTAACTTAATTTAATTTGGTTTGATTTAATTTTGACTTAATTTAATTTGATTTAATTTAATTTAATTTGGTTTGATTTAATTCGATTTAATTTAATTTGATTTAATTTGTTTTATTTTAATTTGATTTGGTTTAATTTGATTCGATTTGATTTGATTTAGTTTGATTTAATTTAATCCGATTTAATCTGATTTAATTTCGATTTGATTTGATTTAATTTGATTTAATTTAATTCGATTTAATCTGATTTAATTTGATTTAATTTGATTTAATTTGATTTAATTTAATTTTAATTTAATTTAATTTAGTTTAGTTTATTTTAATTTAACTCTTTTTAATTTAATTTAATTTAGTTTAGTTTGATTTAATTTGATTTAATTTAATTTGACTTGATTTGATTTAATCTAGTTTAATTTAATTTAATTTGATTTAATCTAGTTTAATTTAATTTAATTTGATCTAATTTGATTCAATTTGATTTAATTTGATTTAATTTGGTTTAACTTGATTTGATTTAATTTAATTTGATTTAATTTGACTTAACTTAGTTTGATTTAATTTTATTTTAATTCAATTTAACTTGTTTTGGTTTGATTTGATTTAATTTAATTTAATTTAATCTAATTTTATTTTAATTTAATTTAATCTAATTTTATTTTAATTTAATTTTATTTTAATTTTAATTTGATTTTAATTTTGGTTTAATTTGATTTAATTTAATTTAATTTGATTTAATTTAATTTAAGTTAATTTGAATTAACTTAACTTAATTTTAATTTGATTTAATTTAATTTTATTTTAATTTAATTTAATTTGATTTAATCTGATTTAATTTGGATTTAATTTGATTTAATTTAATTTAGTTTGACTTGATTTAATTTAATTTAATTTGATTTGATTTGACTTAATTTAATTTGATTTGATTTAATTTGATTTATTTTGATTTATTTTGACTTAATTTGATTTGATTTGATTTAACTTGATTTGGTTTAATTTAATTTGATTTAATTTAATTTAATTTAATTTAATTTGACTTAATCTGATTTAATTTAATTTAATTTAATTTGATTTGATTTGATTTGGTTTGTTTTGAGTTAATTTAATTTGATTGGATTTAATTTAATTTGATTTAATTTGATTTAATTTAATTTGATTTAATTTGGTTTAATTTGGTTTGACTTAATTTAATTTGATTTGGTTTAACTTATTTTAATTTAATTTAATTTTAATTTGATTTAATTTGATTTATTTTAATTTAATTCAATTGAAGCTAATTTGATTTAATTTTATTCTAATTTGATTTGATTTAATTTAATTTAATTTGATTTAATTTAGTTTGATTCAATTTGATTTAATTTGATTTAATTTAATTTAATTTAATTTAATTTAATTTAATTCTATTTTGATTTAATTTAATTTAATCTAGTTTAATTTAATTTAATTTAATTTTATCTTTATTTTGATTTAAATTAGTTTGTTTTGGTTTAATCTATTTTGATTTAATTTGATTTAATTTAATTTAATTCAATTTGATTTTATTTTAATTTAATTTAATTTAATTCGATTTAATTTGATTTAATTTAATTTAATTTAATTTAATTTAATTTAATTTAATTTAATTTAATTTGATTTAATTTAATTTAATTTAATTTAATTTAATTTAATTTAATTTAATTTAATTTAATTTAATTTAATTTAATTTAATTTAATTTAATTTAATTTAATTTAATTTGATTTAATTTAATTTAATTTAATTTAATTTAATTTAATTTAATTTGATTTAATTTAATTTAATTTAATTTAATTTGATTTAATGTAATTTAACTTAGTTTATTTTAACTTAATTTAATTTAATTTAATTTGATTTAATTTAATTTAATTTTATTTTATTTTAATTTGATTTAATCTAATTCTAATTCTAATTCAAATTCTAATTTTAATTTGATTTAATTTAGTTTAATCTAGTTTAATTTAGTTTAATCTAGTTTAATTTAATTTAATTTAATTTAATTTAACTTAACTTAATTTTATTTTGATTTATTTTAGTTTGTTTTGGTTTAATTTAATTTGATTTAATTTGATTTAATTTGATTTGATTCAATTTGATTTTATTTTAATTTAATTTAATTTAATTCGATTTTATTTTAATTTAATTTAATTTAATCCGATTTAATTTGATTTAATTTAATTTAATTTGATTTAATTTAATTTGATTTAATTTAATTTGATTTAATTTAATTTAATTTAATTTAATTTAATTTAATTTAATTTAATTTATTTTGATTTAATTTAATTTGATTTAATTTGATTTAATTCAATTTGATTTAATTTAATTTGATTTAATTTAATTTAATTTAATTTAATTTAATTTAATCTAATGTAATTTAATTTAATTTAATCTAATGTAATTTAATTTAGTTTGATTTAATTTGATTTAACTTAATTTAATTTAATTTAATTTGATTTAATTTAATTTAATTTGATTTAATTTAACTTTATTTTAATTTAATTTAATTTAATTTGATTTAATCTGATTTAATTTGATTTAATTTGATTTAATTTAATTTAATCTGATTTGATTTAATTTAATTTGATTTAATTTAATTTAATTTAATTTAATTTTATTTTAATTTAATTTGATTTAATATGAGTTAATTTGATTTAATTTGATTTAATTTAATTTTAATTTGGTTTGATTTAATTTAATTTAATTTGATTTAATTTGATTTAATTTGATTTAATTTAATTTAATTTGATTTAATCTGATTTAATTGGATTTAATTTGATTAAAATTAATTTTTATTTTGGTTTAAGTTAGTTTAATTTATCCTGATTTAATTTGGTCTAATTTGATTTAATTTAATCCAATTTGTTTTGATTTGGTTTAATTTGATTTAAATTCAGTCTGTTTTGATTTGGTTTAATTTGATTTAACTTGATTTGATTTGATTCAATTTGATTTAATTTGATTTGATTCAATTTGATTTAATTTAATTTGACTCAATCTAACTTGCTCTGATTTAATTTGATTTAATTTTAATTTGATTTGATTGAATTTAATTTGAATTGACTTGATCTGATTTGATTTGATTTGATTTGATTTGATTTATTTTAATTTGATTTATTTTAATTTGATTTGATTTGATTTGATTTGATTTGATTTGATTTGATTTAATTTGATTTAATTTGATTTGATTTGATTTGTTTTGATTTGATTTAATTTGATTTAATCTGACCTGATTTGATTTGAATTGATTTGACTTTGATTTAATATGGATTGATTTAATTTTGATTTATTGTGACTTGTCTTTGATTTGATGTTATTTCAATTTAAGTTGTTTTTAATTCGTTTCATTTTGATTTTTCCGACTTGATTTAATTTTGATTTAATTTAATTTAATCTTCTCAAAAGGTCTTTTCAAAAAAATTTTTTCAAAACACACGCACAAACGCGAGCTAAAAGAAAGTTATTCACGTGAAACTTGTTACAGTTCATATACTGCTAAATGTATGGTATTGAGAGCATAGATGTCGTAAAGATGACTCTGCTATGGAACGCTCATAACCCGTTTATGACGAACTATGGTTCAGCACCGTGACATGCCTCTACCAAATTGGGGTTCCTAGGGAGACACTTTAAGATGGTCAGCTGCACCATGATCGCAGGAGACCGTTTCTAGCGAAACCAAGCAAGAAATAAGCAGAATCGACCCCTAGCGAAAAGTGGTAAGAATTGAACCAAGTTGTATCTAGCAAAGCTTTGAGCTAACCCCAGCAGATGTAACTGGCGCAATCCTTAAGCAACACTCACACTACCTTAAAGTTAACCCACCAAGGGACTGATACACCTATGCGTATAGATGAAAGTTTTTTAAAAAAAGAAAGCATGTGCAAAGCACTAAAAGTTACCGCAGGTAACCTTCAAGAACATTCTCCCAAAAACATCCACTGATGAGTCCATGTAGGCAATGGACGAAAAACGTTTCTGGATGAGCCATATAGGAAATGCCTACACGGCACACAAAAAAGACTTTATCAAAGTTAATGTTTTCTGTTTTTACAACCTCTTCCTCTTTCAACATTTTCCCAAAAGTCAAAACTAAAAAACAGATAACAAATTTTGGATTTTTTTTGTTTTTTTGTTTTTTGTTACCTAGGATACGATTAAACCAGGCTGATCAAGCCGGCTCCTTTCTCTGATCAAAAACAGTCAAACCAGCTCATTTTTCTGATCAAAAACAATCAAGAATACTATTACGACACTAAGACACCTAGATTTTAACCCAGCTAGGAACCAAGCCCCTCTATGCACGTTATAGACGCATCTAATAATCTAATAATCTGACAAACTCAAGTCAAAGAATAAAATGAATCAAAGTTTAATAAGTAATGCTAAAATTAACAAACAACTTCAGGGAATTTTTCACCTCTATAAATAAAATAAGTAATTCACAATTTCAATTTTTTTTCCCAAAACGTGCACCGCACTAAAACGTGCATAAAATAAAAGCCTTGAATTGCTGATATGAATATTCCGACTCTAGGTAGGGATCGGGGTGGCCAATGTTGCTCTCTACACCACTACACCCTCTCTAAACACCGACACATTCATCCTCTAAACACCAACATATTCACTCCATTAAGAAAACCGTAACAAACATCAAAATACCCGGACATCCAAAATATGCCCATGGAAGCTTCACTTCCCGACATATATGTTGGAGTCGAGAATGACCATATTGGGACACACCAGGTCTTGTGATTCCCACTGGCCCCCTATCTCTTCAGGTTAATACTTACACCTTGCATAGAAAGGCCAATGTGCGAGTACAAACCAATAATTGTGCATAAGAGATCAAAGGGTAACCACACGAATCATCCTGTAAGACCCTGATGGGTTACAATGGGTCCCACGGGTTAAAAAAGGTAAAGTGGGGGTTCAGGTGGACGATGAATTGTCTCTCAACTCATCTCCCAAACATCTTGCAAGTGCATGTGATCTGAGGGATCAGTTGTTAACCCATTCGTCTAACACACCTAACCAGAGATAAAGTGGATACGTTCAGCGTCCCGTTAGCTTTTCTGTACACTGTTTTACCTCTGTTATATAGCCAATAAAAACAAAACATGCCATGGGAAATAATACAAAAAAACCTCCCCAATAAATAACATAAATAACCGCTCTCGATTTCTCGATATCTCTCGATATCTCTCCTATAAAAAATCAACCGTATATCAAATCCAAACAAAAGAAAGCTTGTACCAATAACTTTCAAACTTTGCGAAGGAGGATGATATAACAAAACGGTTCACCAGATAGCACGAAAACCTACCCACCGTCGTCAATAAGACATACCTGGAGCCACCAGGCAGTGTGAAGCCCTGAACCTGAACGAAGAACGAACCTGAACGAAGAACAAAACTAGAAAGAACTGGAAAGAGATGGTATGACCCGGGTGGACTAGCTGATTTTGGGAGCATAACCGAGAAGCAACTAAAATACGCCATTCCGTGTACAATGCCCCAAAGTTGTCCTTATGAATACGGAGAGGATATCTGCGGCCAATGGCGGCTGATACCCCCTACGAGTCTTAAGGAACAGAGCCAACTCTGAAACGGAGCATCCCAAGATGACCCTGAACAGACCGGCTACATGAGCATAACCGAGAAGCAACTAAAATACGCCATTCCGTGTACAACGCCCAAGAAATGTCCTGCGGACGCGAGGAGAATATCATGCGGCCACGGGCAGCAGACGCTTCCACGGATCTTAAGGACCGAAGCTAACCCCAAACGGTAAACCAACTCAAGGCTCAAAACAAACCCCCCTGGGTCACCCAAACTAGGCCGACCACGACTACATAACCGAGAAACAACTAAAAACGCCATTCCGTGTACAATGTAACCGACAGGGTCCGCTGGGAAGCGGAGGCAGGCTTCACCAATCTCAGGAAAAATGAATCCTGACTTCGCGAATCTCAGGAACCTCAGGCCGTTCCAAAAAGACACCAAAACGCCAAACACTGCCTGATGGAACCAAGAAAACTCAGCACTACCCCCCCTAACCGATGGAACCCAAACCCCCCCCCCCCCAAACCGATGAAAACTAACAAACTCAACCCTACCCCCCAACTTTGACAAACATATTTATTCTTATTTTTATTTTTATTTTTATTTTTATTTTTATTCTTATTTTTATTTTTATTCTTATTTTTATTTTTAATTATTTTATTATTTTTTATTTTTTAATCTTTAATTTTAATTTTACTTTTACTCAAGTTGTTTTATTCTAAGTTATTTTTATTCTATGTTATTTTATTGTATGTTATGTTACTTTATTTTATTTAATTTTATCTTATTTTTATTTTATTTTATTTTATTTTATTTTATTTTATTTTATTTTAGTTTATTTTATATTATTTTAGTTTATTTTATATTATTTTATTTTATTTTATTTTATTTTATTCTATTTTATTTTATTCTATTTTATTTTATTTTATTTTATTTTATTTTATTTTATTTTATTTTATTTATTTTATTTTATTTTATTTCTTTTTATCTTATTTTATCTTATTTTATTTATTTTATTTTATTTTATTTTATTTTATTTTATTTTATTTTATTTTATTTTATTTTATTTTATTTTATTTTATTTTATCTTATTTTATTTTATTTTAGTTTATTTTATTTTACTTTATTTTATTTTATTTTATCTTATTTTATTTTATTTTAGTTTACCTTATTTTAGTTCATCTCATTTTATTTTATTTTATTTTTACTTTCATTTTATTTTATTTTATTTAATTTATTTTATTTTATTTTATTTTATTTTATTTTATTTTATTTTACCTTACTTTATTTTATTTTATTTTATTTTATCTTATTTTATTTTATTTTATTTTATTTTATTTTATTTTATTTTATTTCATTTAATTCTACTTTAATTTTACCTTATTTTATTTTAATTTATTTTATTTTATTTTATTTTAGTTTATTCGATTTTATCTTATTTTATTTTTATTTTATCTCATTTTATTTTATTTTATTTTATTTTATTTTATTTTATTTTATTTTATTTTATTTTATTTTACTTTATTTTATGTTATTTTATCTTATTTTATTTTATTTTATTTTATTTTATTTTATTTTATTTTATTTTATTTTATTTTATTTTATTTTATTTTATTTTATTTTATTTTATTTTATTTTATTTTATTTTATTTTATTTTATTTTATTTTATTTTATTTTATTTTATTTTATTTTATTTTATTTTATTTTATTTTATTTTATTTTATTTTATTTTATTTTATTTTATTTTATTTTATTTTATTTTATTTTATTTTATTTTATTTTATTTTATTTTATTTTATTTTATTTTATTTTATTTTATTTTATTTTATTTTATTTTATTTTATTTTATTTTATTTTATTTTATTTTATTTTATTTTATTTTATTTTATTTTATTTTATTTTATTTTATTTTATTTTATTTTATTTTATTTTATTTTATTTTATTTTATTTTATTTTATTTTATTTTATTTTATTTTATTTTATTTTATTTTATTTTATTTTATTTTATTTTTTTTATTTTACTGTATTTTATTTTATTTTATTTTATTTTATTTTATTTTATTTTATTTTATTTTATTTTATTTTATTTCATTTTATTTTATTTAGCTTATTTTATTTTATTTTATTTTATTTTATTTTATTTTTATCTCATCTTATTTATTTTATTTCATCTTATTTATTTTATTTCATCTTATTTCATTTTATTTTATTTTATTTTATTTTAATTTGATTTAATTTAATTTGATTTAATTTAATTTGATTTAATTTTATTTTAATTTAATTTGAGTTAATTTATCTTAATTTAATTTGATTTAATTTGATCTAATTTTATTTTTATTTCATCTTATTTATTTTATTTCATCTTATTTTATTTTATTTTATTTTATTTTATTTTATTTTAATTTGATTTAATTTAGTTTGATTTAATTTTATTTTAATTTAATTTGAGTTAATTTATCTTAATTTAATTTGATTTAATTTGATCTAATTTAATTTAATTTGATTTAATTTATTTTATTTTAGCTCGATTTAATTTAATTTGATTTGAGTTAACTTAATTTAATTTGGTTTGATTTAATTTTGACTTAATTTAATTTGATTTAATTTAATTTAATTTGGTTTGATTTAATTCGATTTAATTTAATTTGATTTAATTTGTTTTATTTTAATTTGATTTGGTTTAATTTGATTCGATTTGATTTGATTTAGTTTGATTTAATTTAATCCGATTTAATCTGATTTAATTTCGATTTGATTTGATTTAATTTGATTTAATTTAATTCGATTTAATCTGATTTAATTTGATTTAATTTGATTTAATTTGATTTAATTTAATTTTAATTTAATTTAATTTAGTTTAGTTTATTTTAATTTAACTCTTTTTAATTTAATTTAATTTAGTTTAGTTTGATTTAATTTGATTTAATTTAATTTGACTTGATTTGATTTAATCTAGTTTAATTTAATTTAATTTGATTTAATCTAGTTTAATTTAATTTAATTTGATCTAATTTGATTCAATTTGATTTAATTTGATTTAATTTGGTTTAACTTGATTTGATTTAATTTAATTTGATTTAATTTGACTTAACTTAGTTTGATTTAATTTTATTTTAATTCAATTTAACTTGTTTTGGTTTGATTTGATTTAATTTAATTTAATTTAATCTAATTTTATTTTAATTTAATTTAATCTAATTTTATTTTAATTTAATTTTATTTTAATTTTAATTTGATTTTAATTTTGGTTTAATTTGATTTAATTTAATTTAATTTGATTTAATTTAATTTAAGTTAATTTGAATTAACTTAACTTAATTTTAATTTGATTTAATTTAATTTTATTTTAATTTAATTTAATTTGATTTAATCTGATTTAATTTGGATTTAATTTGATTTAATTTAATTTAGTTTGACTTGATTTAATTTAATTTAATTTGATTTGATTTGACTTAATTTAATTTGATTTGATTTAATTTGATTTATTTTGATTTATTTTGACTTAATTTGATTTGATTTGATTTAACTTGATTTGGTTTAATTTAATTTGATTTAATTTAATTTAATTTAATTTAATTTGACTTAATCTGATTTAATTTAATTTAATTTAATTTGATTTGATTTGATTTGGTTTGTTTTGAGTTTATTTAATTTGATTGGATTTAATTTAATTTGATTTAATTTGATTTAATTTAATTTGATTTAATTTGGTTTAATTTGGTTTGACTTAATTTAATTTGATTTAATTTGGTTTAACTTATTTTAATTTAATTTAATTTTAATTTGATTTAATTTGATTTATTTTAATTTAATTCAATTGAAGCTAATTTGATTTAATTTTATTCTAATTTGATTTGATTTAATTTAATTTAATTTGATTTAATTTAGTTTGATTCAATTTGATTTAATTTGATTTAATTTAATTTAATTTAATTTAATTTAATTTAATTTAATTCTATTTTGATTTAATTTAATTTAATCTAGTTTAATTTAATTTAATTTAATTTTATCTTTATTTTGATTTAAATTAGTTTGTTTTGGTTTAATCTATTTTGATTTAATTTGATTTTATTTAATTTAATTCAATTTGATTTTATTTTAATTTAATTTAATTTAATTCGATTTAATTTGATTTAATTTAATTTAATTTAATTTAATTTAATTTAATTTAATTTAATTTAATTTGATTTAATTTAATTTAATTTAATTTAATTTAATTTAATTTAATTTAATTTAATTTAATTTAATTTAATTTAATTTAATTTAATTTAATTTAATTTAATTTAATTTAATTTAATTTAATTTGATTTAATTTAATTTAATTTAATTTAATTTAATTTAATTTAATTTGATTTAATTTAATTTAATTTAATTTAATTTGATTTAATGTAATTTAACTTAGTTTATTTTAACTTAATTTAATTTAATTTAATTTGATTTAATTTAATTTAATTTTATTTTATTTTAATTTGATTTAATCTAATTCTAATTCTAATTCAAATTCTAATTTTAATTTGATTTAATTTAGTTTAATCTAGTTTAATTTAGTTTAATCTAGTTTAATTTAATTTAATTTAATTTAATTTAACTTAACTTAATTTTATTTTGATTTATTTTAGTTTGTTTTGGTTTAATTTAATTTGATTTAATTTGATTTAATTTGATTTGATTCAATTTGATTTTATTTTAATTTAATTTAATTTAATTCGATTTTATTTTAATTTAATTTAATTTAATCCGATTTAATTTGATTTAATTTAATTTAATTTGATTTAATTTAATTTGATTTAATTTAATTTGATTTAATTTAATTTAATTTAATTTAATTTAATTTAATTTAATTTAATTTAATTTAATTTAATTTATTTTGATTTAATTTAATTTGATTTAATTTGATTTAATTCAATTTGATTTAATTTAATTTGATTTAATTTAATTTAATTTAATTTAATCTAATGTAATTTAATTTAATTTAATCTAATGTAATTTAATTTAGTTTGATTTAATTTGATTTAACTTAATTTAATTTAATTTAATTTGATTTAATTTAATTTAATTTGATTTAATTTAACTTTATTTTAATTTAATTTAATTTAATTTGATTTAATCTGATTTAATTTGATTTAATTTGATTTAATTTAATTTAATCTGATTTGATTTAATTTAATTTGATTTAATTTAATTTAATTTAATTTAATTTTATTTTAATTTAATTTGATTTAATATGAGTTAATTTGATTTAATTTGATTTAATTTAATTTTAATTTGGTTTGATTTAATTTAATTTAATTTGATTTAATTTGATTTAATTTGATTTAATTTAATTTAATTTGATTTAATCTGATTTAATTGGATTTAATTTGATTAAAATTAATTTTTATTTTGGTTTAAGTTAGTTTAATTTATCCTGATTTAATTTGGTCTAATTTGATTTAATTTAATCCAATTTGTTTTGATTTGGTTTAATTTGATTTAAATTCAGTCTGTTTTGATTTGGTTTAATTTGATTTAACTTGATTTGATTTGATTCAATTTGATTTAATTTGATTTGATTCAATTTGATTTAATTTAATTTGACTCAATCTAACTTGCTCTGATTTAATTTGATTTAATTTTAATTTGATTTGATTGAATTTAATTTGAATTGACTTGATCTGATTTGATTTGATTTGATTTGATTTGATTTATTTTAATTTGATTTATTTTAATTTGATTTGATTTGATTTGATTTGATTTGATTTGATTTAATTTGATTTAATTTGATTTGATTTGATTTGTTTTGATTTGATTTAATTTGATTTAATCTGACCTGATTTGATTTGAATTGATTTGACTTTGATTTAATATGGATTGATTTAATTTTGATTTATTGTGACTTGTCTTTGATTTGATGTTATTTCAATTTAAGTTGTTTTTAATTCGTTTCATTTTGATTTTTCCGACTTGATTTAATTTTGATTTAATTTAATTTAATCTTCTCAAAAGGTCTTTTCAAAAAAATTTTTTCAAAACACACGCACAAACGCGAGCTAAAAGAAAGTTATTCACGTGAAACTTGTTACAGTTCATATACTGCTAAATGTATGGTATTGAGAGCATAGATGTCGTAAAGATGACTCTGCTATGGAACGCTCATAACCCGTTTATGACGAACTATGGTTCAGCACCGTGACATGCCTCTACCAAATTGGGGTTCCTAGGGAGACACTTTAAGATGGTCAGCTGCACCATGATCGCAGGAGACCGTTTCTAGCGAAACCAAGCAAGAAATAAGCAGAATCGACCCCTAGCGAAAAGTGGTAAGAATTGAACCAAGTTGTATCTAGCAAAGCTTTGAGCTAACCCCAGCAGATGTAACTGGCGCAATCCTTAAGCAACACTCACACTACCTTAAAGTTAACCCACCAAGGGACTGATACACCTATGCGTATAGATGAAAGTTTTTTAAAAAAAGAAAGCATGTGCAAAGCACTAAAAGTTACCGCAGGTAACCTTCAAGAACATTCTCCCAAAAACATCCACTGATGAGTCCATGTAGGCAATGGACGAAAAACGTTTCTGGATGAGCCATATAGGAAATGCCTACACGGCACACAAAAAAGACTTTATCAAAGTTAATGTTTTCTGTTTTTACAACCTCTTCCTCTTTCAACATTTTCCCAAAAGTCAAAACTAAAAAACAGATAACAAATTTTGGATTTTTTTTGTTTTTTTGTTTTTTGTTACCTAGGATACGATTAAACCAGGCTGATCAAGCCGGCTCCTTTCTCTGATCAAAAACAGTCAAACCAGCTCATTTTTCTGATCAAAAACAATCAAGAATACTATTACGACACTAAGACACCTAGATTTTAACCCAGCTAGGAACCAAGCCCCTCTATGCACGTTATAGACGCATCTAATAATCTAATAATCTGACAAACTCAAGTCAAAGAATAAAATGAATCAAAGTTTAATAAGTAATGCTAAAATTAACAAACAACTTCAGGGAATTTTTCACCTCTATAAATAAAATAAGTAATTCACAATTTCAATTTTTTTTCCCAAAACGTGCACCGCACTAAAACGTGCATAAAATAAAAGCCTTGAACCAAGAAAACTCAGCACTACCCCCCCTAACCGATGGAACCCAAACCCCCCCCCCCCAAACCGATGAAAACTAACAAACTCAACCCTACCCCCCAACTTTGACAAACATATTTATTCTTATTTTTATTTTTATTTTTATTTTTATTTTTATTCTTATTTTTATTTTTATTCTTATTTTTATTTTTAATTATTTTATTATTTTTTATTTTTTAATCTTTAATTTTAATTTTACTTTTACTCAAGTTGTTTTATTCTAAGTTATTTTTATTCTATGTTATTTTATTGTATGTTATGTTACTTTATTTTATTTAATTTTATCTTATTTTTATTTTATTTTATTTTATTTTATTTTATTTTATTTTATTTTAGTTTATTTTATATTATTTTAGTTTATTTTATATTATTTTATTTTATTTTATTTTATTTTATTCTATTTTATTTTATTCTATTTTATTTTATTTTATTTTATTTTATTTTATTTTATTTTATTTTATTTTATTTATTTTATTTTATTTTATTTCTTTTTATCTTATTTTATCTTATTTTATTTATTTTATTTTATTTTATTTTATTTTATTTTATTTTATTTTATTTTATTTTATTTTATCTTATTTTATTTTATTTTAGTTTATTTTATTTTACTTTATTTTATTTTATTTTATCTTATTTTATTTTATTTTAGTTTACCTTATTTTAGTTCATCTCATTTTATTTTATTTTATTTTTACTTTCATTTTATTTTATTTTATTTAATTTATTTTATTTTATTTTATTTTATTTTATTTTATTTTATTTTACCTTACTTTATTTTATTTTATTTTATTTTATCTTATTTTATTTTATTTTATTTTATTTTATTTTATTTTATTTTATTTCATTTAATTCTACTTTAATTTTACCTTATTTTATTTTAATTTATTTTATTTTATTTTATTTTAGTTTATTCGATTTTATCTTATTTTATTTTTATTTTATCTCATTTTATTTTATTTTATTTTATTTTATTTTATTTTATTTTATTTTATTTTATTTTACTTTATTTTATGTTATTTTATCTTATTTTATTTTATTTTATTTTATTTTATTTTATTTTATTTTATTTTATTTTATTTTATTTTATTTTATTTTATTTTATTTTATTTTATTTTATTTTATTTTATTTTATTTTATTTTATTTTATTTTATTTTATTTTATTTTATTTTATTTTATTTTATTTTATTTTATTTTATTTTATTTTATTTTATTTTATTTTATTTTATTTTATTTTATTTTATTTTATTTTATTTTATTTTATTTTATTTTATTTTATTTTATTTTATTTTATTTTATTTTATTTTATTTTATTTTATTTTATTTTATTTTATTTTATTTTATTTTATTTTATTTTATTTTATTTTATTTTATTTTATTTTATTTTATTTTATTTTATTTTATTTTATTTTATTTTATTTTATTTTATTTTATTTTATTTTATTTTTTTTATTTTACTGTATTTTATTTTATTTTATTTTATTTTATTTTATTTTATTTTATTTTATTTTATTTCATTTTATTTTATTTAGCTTATTTTATTTTATTTTATTTTATTTTATTTTATTTTTATCTCATCTTATTTATTTTATTTCATCTTATTTATTTTATTTCATCTTATTTCATTTTATTTTATTTTATTTTATTTTAATTTGATTTAATTTAATTTGATTTAATTTAATTTGATTTAATTTTATTTTAATTTAATTTGAGTTAATTTATCTTAATTTAATTTGATTTAATTTGATCTAATTTTATTTTTATTTCATCTTATTTATTTTATTTCATCTTATTTTATTTTATTTTATTTTATTTTATTTTATTTTATTTTAATTTGATTTAATTTAGTTTGATTTAATTTTATTTTAATTTAATTTGAGTTAATTTATCTTAATTTAATTTGATTTAATTTGATCTAATTTAATTTAATTTGATTTAATTTATTTTATTTTAGCTCGATTTAATTTAATTTGATTTGAGTTAACTTAATTTAATTTGGTTTGATTTAATTTTGACTTAATTTAATTTGATTTAATTTAATTTAATTTGGTTTGATTTAATTCGATTTAATTTAATTTGATTTAATTTGTTTTATTTTAATTTGATTTGGTTTAATTTGATTCGATTTGATTTGATTTAGTTTGATTTAATTTAATCCGATTTAATCTGATTTAATTTCGATTTGATTTGATTTAATTTGATTTAATTTAATTCGATTTAATCTGATTTAATTTGATTTAATTTGATTTAATTTGATTTAATTTAATTTTAATTTAATTTAATTTAGTTTAGTTTATTTTAATTTAACTCTTTTTAATTTAATTTAATTTAGTTTAGTTTGATTTAATTTGATTTAATTTAATTTGACTTGATTTGATTTAATCTAGTTTAATTTAATTTAATTTGATTTAATCTAGTTTAATTTAATTTAATTTGATCTAATTTGATTCAATTTGATTTAATTTGATTTAATTTGGTTTAACTTGATTTGATTTAATTTAATTTGATTTAATTTGACTTAACTTAGTTTGATTTAATTTTATTTTAATTCAATTTAACTTGTTTTGGTTTGATTTGATTTAATTTAATTTAATTTAATCTAATTTTATTTTAATTTAATTTAATCTAATTTTATTTTAATTTAATTTTATTTTAATTTTAATTTGATTTTAATTTTGGTTTAATTTGATTTAATTTAATTTAATTTGATTTAATTTAATTTAAGTTAATTTGAATTAACTTAACTTAATTTTAATTTGATTTAATTTAATTTTATTTTAATTTAATTTAATTTGATTTAATCTGATTTAATTTGGATTTAATTTGATTTAATTTAATTTAGTTTGACTTGATTTAATTTAATTTAATTTGATTTGATTTGACTTAATTTAATTTGATTTGATTTAATTTGATTTATTTTGATTTATTTTGACTTAATTTGATTTGATTTGATTTAACTTGATTTGGTTTAATTTAATTTGATTTAATTTAATTTAATTTAATTTAATTTGACTTAATCTGATTTAATTTAATTTAATTTAATTTGATTTGATTTGATTTGGTTTGTTTTGAGTTAATTTAATTTGATTGGATTTAATTTAATTTGATTTAATTTGATTTAATTTAATTTGATTTAATTTGGTTTAATTTGGTTTGACTTAATTTAATTTGATTTAATTTGGTTTAACTTATTTTAATTTAATTTAATTTTAATTTGATTTAATTTGATTTATTTTAATTTAATTCAATTGAAGCTAATTTGATTTAATTTTATTCTAATTTGATTTGATTTAATTTAATTTAATTTGATTTAATTTAGTTTGATTCAATTTGATTTAATTTGATTTAATTTAATTTAATTTAATTTAATTTAATTTAATTCTATTTTGATTTAATTTAATTTAATCTAGTTTAATTTAATTTAATTTAATTTTATCTTTATTTTGATTTAAATTAGTTTGTTTTGGTTTAATCTATTTTGATTTAATTTGATTTAATTTAATTTAATTCAATTTGATTTTATTTTAATTTAATTTAATTTAATTCGATTTAATTTGATTTAATTTAATTTAATTTAATTTAATTTAATTTAATTTAATTTAATTTAATTTAATTTGATTTAATTTAATTTAATTTAATTTAATTTAATTTAATTTAATTTAATTTAATTTAATTTAATTTAATTTAATTTAATTTAATTTAATTTAATTTAATTTAATTTAATTTGATTTAATTTAATTTAATTTAATTTAATTTAATTTAATTTGATTTAATTTAATTTAATTTAATTTAATTTGATTTAATGTAATTTAACTTAGTTTATTTTAACTTAATTTAATTTAATTTAATTTGATTTAATTTAATTTAATTTTATTTTATTTTAATTTGATTTAATCTAATTCTAATTCTAATTCAAATTCTAATTTTAATTTGATTTAATTTAGTTTAATCTAGTTTAATTTAGTTTAATCTAGTTTAATTTAATTTAATTTAATTTAATTTAACTTAACTTAATTTTATTTTGATTTATTTTAGTTTGTTTTGGTTTAATTTAATTTGATTTAATTTGATTTAATTTGATTTGATTCAATTTGATTTTATTTTAATTTAATTTAATTTAATTCGATTTTATTTTAATTTAATTTAATTTAATCCGATTTAATTTGATTTAATTTAATTTAATTTGATTTAATTTAATTTGATTTAATTTAATTTGATTTAATTTAATTTAATTTAATTTAATTTAATTTAATTTAATTTAATTTAATTTATTTTGATTTAATTTAATTTGATTTAATTTGATTTAATTCAATTTGATTTAATTTAATTTGATTTAATTTAATTTAATTTAATTTAATCTAATGTAATTTAATTTAATTTAATCTAATGTAATTTAATTTAGTTTGATTTAATTTGATTTAACTTAATTTAATTTAATTTAATTTGATTTAATTTAATTTAATTTGATTTAATTTAACTTTATTTTAATTTAATTTAATTTAATTTGATTTAATCTGATTTAATTTGATTTAATTTGATTTAATTTAATTTAATCTGATTTGATTTAATTTAATTTGATTTAATTTAATTTAATTTAATTTAATTTTATTTTAATTTAATTTGATTTAATATGAGTTAATTTGATTTAATTTGATTTAATTTAATTTTAATTTGGTTTGATTTAATTTAATTTAATTTGATTTAATTTGATTTAATTTGATTTAATTTAATTTAATTTGATTTAATCTGATTTAATTGGATTTAATTTGATTAAAATTAATTTTTATTTTGGTTTAAGTTAGTTTAATTTATCCTGATTTAATTTGGTCTAATTTGATTTAATTTAATCCAATTTGTTTTGATTTGGTTTAATTTGATTTAAATTCAGTCTGTTTTGATTTGGTTTAATTTGATTTAACTTGATTTGATTTGATTCAATTTGATTTAATTTGATTTGATTCAATTTGATTTAATTTAATTTGACTCAATCTAACTTGCTCTGATTTAATTTGATTTAATTTTAATTTGATTTGATTGAATTTAATTTGAATTGACTTGATCTGATTTGATTTGATTTGATTTGATTTGATTTATTTTAATTTGATTTATTTTAATTTGATTTGATTTGATTTGATTTGATTTGATTTGATTTGATTTAATTTGATTTAATTTGATTTGATTTGATTTGTTTTGATTTGATTTAATTTGATTTAATCTGACCTGATTTGATTTGAATTGATTTGACTTTGATTTAATATGGATTGATTTAATTTTGATTTATTGTGACTTGTCTTTGATTTGATGTTATTTCAATTTAAGTTGTTTTTAATTCGTTTCATTTTGATTTTTCCGACTTGATTTAATTTTGATTTAATTTAATTTAATCTTCTCAAAAGGTCTTTTCAAAAAAATTTTTTCAAAACACACGCACAAACGCGAGCTAAAAGAAAGTTATTCACGTGAAACTTGTTACAGTTCATATACTGCTAAATGTATGGTATTGAGAGCATAGATGTCGTAAAGATGACTCTGCTATGGAACGCTCATAACCCGTTTATGACGAACTATGGTTCAGCACCGTGACATGCCTCTACCAAATTGGGGTTCCTAGGGAGACACTTTAAGATGGTCAGCTGCACCATGATCGCAGGAGACCGTTTCTAGCGAAACCAAGCAAGAAATAAGCAGAATCGACCCCTAGCGAAAAGTGGTAAGAATTGAACCAAGTTGTATCTAGCAAAGCTTTGAGCTAACCCCAGCAGATGTAACTGGCGCAATCCTTAAGCAACACTCACACTACCTTAAAGTTAACCCACCAAGGGACTGATACACCTATGCGTATAGATGAAAGTTTTTTAAAAAAAGAAAGCATGTGCAAAGCACTAAAAGTTACCGCAGGTAACCTTCAAGAACATTCTCCCAAAAACATCCACTGATGAGTCCATGTAGGCAATGGACGAAAAACGTTTCTGGATGAGCCATATAGGAAATGCCTACACGGCACACAAAAAAGACTTTATCAAAGTTAATGTTTTCTGTTTTTACAACCTCTTCCTCTTTCAACATTTTCCCAAAAGTCAAAACTAAAAAACAGATAACAAATTTTGGATTTTTTTTGTTTTTTTGTTTTTTGTTACCTAGGATACGATTAAACCAGGCTGATCAAGCCGGCTCCTTTCTCTGATCAAAAACAGTCAAACCAGCTCATTTTTCTGATCAAAAACAATCAAGAATACTATTACGACACTAAGACACCTAGATTTTAACCCAGCTAGGAACCAAGCCCCTCTATGCACGTTATAGACGCATCTAATAATCTAATAATCTGACAAACTCAAGTCAAAGAATAAAATGAATCAAAGTTTAATAAGTAATGCTAAAATTAACAAACAACTTCAGGGAATTTTTCACCTCTATAAATAAAATAAGTAATTCACAATTTCAATTTTTTTTCCCAAAACGTGCACCGCACTAAAACGTGCATAAAATAAAAGCCTTGAATTGCTGATATGAATATTCCGACTCTAGGTAGGGATCGGGGTGGCCAATGTTGCTCTCTACACCACTACACCCTCTCTAAACACCGACACATTCATCCTCTAAACACCAACATATTCACTCCATTAAGAAAACCGTAACAAACATCAAAATACCCGGACATCCAAAATATGCCCATGGAAGCTTCACTTCCCGACATATATGTTGGAGTCGAGAATGACCATATTGGGACACACCAGGTCTTGTGATTCCCACTGGCCCCCTATCTCTTCAGGTTAATACTTACACCTTGCATAGAAAGGCCAATGTGCGAGTACAAACCAATAATTGTGCATAAGAGATCAAAGGGTAACCACACGAATCATCCTGTAAGACCCTGATGGGTTACAATGGGTCCCACGGGTTAAAAAAGGTAAAGTGGGGGTTCAGGTGGACGATGAATTGTCTCTCAACTCATCTCCCAAACATCTTGCAAGTGCATGTGATCTGAGGGATCAGTTGTTAACCCATTCGTCTAACACACCTAACCAGAGATAAAGTGGATACGTTCAGCGTCCCGTTAGCTTTTCTGTACACTGTTTTACCTCTGTTATATAGCCAATAAAAACAAAACATGCCATGGGAAATAATACAAAAAAACCTCCCCAATAAATAACATAAATAACCGCTCTCGATTTCTCGATATCTCTCGATATCTCTCCTATAAAAAATCAACCGTATATCAAATCCAAACAAAAGAAAGCTTGTACCAATAACTTTCAAACTTTGCGAAGGAGGATGATATAACAAAACGGTTCACCAGATAGCACGAAAACCTACCCACCGTCGTCAATAAGACATACCTGGAGCCACCAGGCAGTGTGAAGCCCTGAACCTGAACGAAGAACGAACCTGAACGAAGAACAAAACTAGAAAGAACTGGAAAGAGATGGTATGACCCGGGTGGACTAGCTGATTTTGGGAGCATAACCGAGAAGCAACTAAAATACGCCATTCCGTGTACAATGCCCCAAAGTTGTCCTTATGAATACGGAGAGGATATCTGCGGCCAATGGCGGCTGATACCCCCTACGAGTCTTAAGGAACAGAGCCAACTCTGAAACGGAGCATCCCAAGATGACCCTGAACAGACCGGCTACATGAGCATAACCGAGAAGCAACTAAAATACGCCATTCCGTGTACAACGCCCAAGAAATGTCCTGCGGACGCGAGGAGAATATCATGCGGCCACGGGCAGCAGACGCTTCCACGGATCTTAAGGACCGAAGCTAACCCCAAACGGTAAACCAACTCAAGGCTCAAAACAAACCCCCCTGGGTCACCCAAACTAGGCCGACCACGACTACATAACCGAGAAACAACTAAAAACGCCATTCCGTGTACAATGTAACCGACAGGGTCCGCTGGGAAGCGGAGGCAGGCTTCACCAATCTCAGGAAAAATGAATCCTGACTTCGCGAATCTCAGGAACCTCAGGCCGTTCCAAAAAGACACCAAAACGCCAAACACTGCCTGATGGAACCAAGAAAACTCAGCACTACCCCCCCTAACCGATGGAACCCAAACCCCCCCCCCCCCAAACCGATGAAAACTAACAAACTCAACCCTACCCCCCAACTTTGACAAACATATTTATTCTTATTTTTATTTTTATTTTTATTTTTATTTTTATTCTTATTTTTATTTTTATTCTTATTTTTATTTTTAATTATTTTATTATTTTTTATTTTTTAATCTTTAATTTTAATTTTACTTTTACTCAAGTTGTTTTATTCTAAGTTATTTTTATTCTATGTTATTTTATTGTATGTTATGTTACTTTATTTTATTTAATTTTATCTTATTTTTATTTTATTTTATTTTATTTTATTTTATTTTATTTTATTTTAGTTTATTTTATATTATTTTAGTTTATTTTATATTATTTTATTTTATTTTATTTTATTTTATTCTATTTTATTTTATTCTATTTTATTTTATTTTATTTTATTTTATTTTATTTTATTTTATTTTATTTTATTTTATTTATTTTATTTTATTTTATTTCTTTTTATCTTATTTTATCTTATTTTATTTATTTTATTTTATTTTATTTTATTTTATTTTATTTTATTTTATTTTATTTTATCTTATTTTATTTTATTTTAGTTTATTTTATTTTACTTTATTTTATTTTATTTTATCTTATTTTATTTTATTTTAGTTTACCTTATTTTAGTTCATCTCATTTTATTTTATTTTATTTTTACTTTCATTTTATTTTATTTTATTTAATTTATTTTATTTTATTTTATTTTATTTTATTTTATTTTATTTTATTTTATTTTACCTTACTTTATTTTATTTTATTTTATTTTATCTTATTTTATTTTATTTTATTTTATTTTATTTTATTTTATTTTATTTCATTTAATTCTACTTTAATTTTACCTTATTTTATTTTAATTTATTTTATTTTATTTTATTTTAGTTTATTCGATTTTATCTTATTTTATTTTTATTTTATCTCATTTTATTTTATTTTATTTTATTTTATTTTATTTTATTTTATTTTATTTTATTTTACTTTATTTTATGTTATTTTATCTTATTTTATTTTATTTTATTTTATTTTATTTTATTTTATTTTATTTTATTTTATTTTATTTTATTTTATTTTATTTTATTTTATTTTATTTTATTTTATTTTATTTTATTTTATTTTATTTTATTTTATTTTATTTTATTTTATTTTATTTTATTTTATTTTATTTTATTTTATTTTATTTTATTTTATTTTATTTTATTTTATTTTATTTTATTTTATTTTATTTTATTTTATTTTATTTTATTTTATTTTATTTTATTTTATTTTATTTTATTTTATTTTATTTTATTTTATTTTATTTTATTTTATTTTATTTTATTTTATTTTATTTTATTTTATTTTATTTTATTTTATTTTATTTTATTTTATTTTATTTTATTTTATTTTATTTTATTTTATTTTATTTTATTTTATTTTATTTTATTTTATTTTATTTTATTTTATTTTATTTTATTTTATTTTATTTTATTTTTTTTATTTTACTGTATTTTATTTTATTTTATTTTATTTTATTTTATTTTATTTTATTTTATTTTATTTCATTTTATTTTATTTAGCTTATTTTATTTTATTTTATTTTATTTTATTTTATTTTTATCTCATCTTATTTATTTTATTTCATCTTATTTATTTTATTTCATCTTATTTCATTTTATTTTATTTTATTTTATTTTAATTTGATTTAATTTAATTTGATTTAATTTAATTTGATTTAATTTTATTTTAATTTAATTTGAGTTAATTTATCTTAATTTAATTTGATTTAATTTGATCTAATTTTATTTTTATTTCATCTTATTTATTTTATTTCATCTTATTTTATTTTATTTTATTTTATTTTATTTTATTTTAATTTGATTTAATTTAGTTTGATTTAATTTTATTTTAATTTAATTTGAGTTAATTTATCTTAATTTAATTTGATTTAATTTGATCTAATTTAATTTAATTTGATTTAATTTATTTTATTTTAGCTCGATTTAATTTAATTTGATTTGAGTTAACTTAATTTAATTTGGTTTGATTTAATTTTGACTTAATTTAATTTGATTTAATTTAATTTAATTTGGTTTGATTTAATTCGATTTAATTTAATTTGATTTAATTTGTTTTATTTTAATTTGATTTGGTTTAATTTGATTCGATTTGATTTGATTTAGTTTGATTTAATTTAATCCGATTTAATCTGATTTAATTTCGATTTGATTTGATTTAATTTGATTTAATTTAATTCGATTTAATCTGATTTAATTTGATTTAATTTGATTTAATTTGATTTAATTTAATTTTAATTTAATTTAATTTAGTTTAGTTTATTTTAATTTAACTCTTTTTAATTTAATTTAATTTAGTTTAGTTTGATTTAATTTGATTTAATTTAATTTGACTTGATTTGATTTAATCTAGTTTAATTTAATTTAATTTGATTTAATCTAGTTTAATTTAATTTAATTTGATCTAATTTGATTCAATTTGATTTAATTTGATTTAATTTGGTTTAACTTGATTTGATTTAATTTAATTTGATTTAATTTGACTTAACTTAGTTTGATTTAATTTTATTTTAATTCAATTTAACTTGTTTTGGTTTGATTTGATTTAATTTAATTTAATTTAATCTAATTTTATTTTAATTTAATTTAATCTAATTTTATTTTAATTTAATTTTATTTTAATTTTAATTTGATTTTAATTTTGGTTTAATTTGATTTAATTTAATTTAATTTGATTTAATTTAATTTAAGTTAATTTGAATTAACTTAACTTAATTTTAATTTGATTTAATTTAATTTTATTTTAATTTAATTTAATTTGATTTAATCTGATTTAATTTGGATTTAATTTGATTTAATTTAATTTAGTTTGACTTGATTTAATTTAATTTAATTTGATTTGATTTGACTTAATTTAATTTGATTTGATTTAATTTGATTTATTTTGATTTATTTTGACTTAATTTGATTTGATTTGATTTAACTTGATTTGGTTTAATTTAATTTGATTTAATTTAATTTAATTTAATTTAATTTGACTTAATCTGATTTAATTTAATTTAATTTAATTTGATTTGATTTGATTTGGTTTGTTTTGAGTTAATTTAATTTGATTGGATTTAATTTAATTTGATTTAATTTGATTTAATTTAATTTGATTTAATTTGGTTTAATTTGGTTTGACTTAATTTAATTTGATTTAATTTGGTTTAACTTATTTTAATTTAATTTAATTTTAATTTGATTTAATTTGATTTATTTTAATTTAATTCAATTGAAGCTAATTTGATTTAATTTTATTCTAATTTGATTTGATTTAATTTAATTTAATTTGATTTAATTTAGTTTGATTCAATTTGATTTAATTTGATTTAATTTAATTTAATTTAATTTAATTTAATTTAATTTAATTTAATTCTATTTTGATTTAATTTAATTTAATCTAGTTTAATTTAATTTAATTTAATTTTATCTTTATTTTGATTTAAATTAGTTTGTTTTGGTTTAATCTATTTTGATTTAATTTGATTTAATTTAATTTAATTCAATTTGATTTTATTTTAATTTAATTTAATTTAATTCGATTTAATTTGATTTAATTTAATTTAATTTAATTTAATTTAATTTAATTTAATTTAATTTAATTTAATTTAATTTGATTTAATTTAATTTAATTTAATTTAATTTAATTTAATTTAATTTAATTTAATTTAATTTAATTTAATTTAATTTAATTTAATTTAATTTAATTTAATTTAATTTGATTTAATTTAATTTAATTTAATTTAATTTAATTTAATTTGATTTAATTTAATTTAATTTAATTTAATTTGATTTAATGTAATTTAACTTAGTTTATTTTAACTTAATTTAATTTAATTTAATTTGATTTAATTTAATTTAATTTTATTTTATTTTAATTTGATTTAATCTAATTCTAATTCTAATTCAAATTCTAATTTTAATTTGATTTAATTTAGTTTAATCTAGTTTAATTTAGTTTAATCTAGTTTAATTTAATTTAATTTAATTTAATTTAACTTAACTTAATTTTATTTTGATTTATTTTAGTTTGTTTTGGTTTAATTTAATTTGATTTAATTTGATTTGATTCAATTTGATTTTATTTTAATTTAATTTAATTTAATTCGATTTTATTTTAATTTAATTTAATTTAATCCGATTTAATTTGATTTAATTTAATTTAATTTGATTTAATTTAATTTGATTTAATTTAATTTGATTTAATTTAATTTAATTTAATTTAATTTAATTTAATTTAATTTAATTTAATTTAATTTAATTTATTTTGATTTAATTTAATTTGATTTAATTTGATTTAATTCAATTTGATTTAATTTAATTTGATTTAATTTAATTTAATTTAATTTAATCTAATGTAATTTAATTTAATTTAATCTAATGTAATTTAATTTAGTTTGATTTAATTTGATTTAACTTAATTTAATTTAATTTAATTTGATTTAATTTAATTTAATTTGATTTAATTTAACTTTATTTTAATTTAATTTAATTTAATTTGATTTAATCTGATTTAATTTGATTTAATTTGATTTAATTTAATTTAATCTGATTTGATTTAATTTAATTTGATTTAATTTAATTTAATTTAATTTAATTTTATTTTAATTTAATTTGATTTAATATGAGTTAATTTGATTTAATTTGATTTAATTTAATTTTAATTTGGTTTGATTTAATTTAATTTAATTTGATTTAATTTGATTTAATTTGATTTAATTTAATTTAATTTGATTTAATCTGATTTAATTGGATTTAATTTGATTAAAATTAATTTTTATTTTGGTTTAAGTTAGTTTAATTTATCCTGATTTAATTTGGTCTAATTTGATTTAATTTAATCCAATTTGTTTTGATTTGGTTTAATTTGATTTAAATTCAGTCTGTTTTGATTTGGTTTAATTTGATTTAACTTGATTTGATTTGATTCAATTTGATTTAATTTGATTTGATTCAATTTGATTTAATTTAATTTGACTCAATCTAACTTGCTCTGATTTAATTTGATTTAATTTTAATTTGATTTGATTGAATTTAATTTGAATTGACTTGATCTGATTTGATTTGATTTGATTTGATTTGATTTATTTTAATTTGATTTATTTTAATTTGATTTGATTTGATTTGATTTGATTTGATTTGATTTGATTTGATTTAATTTGATTTAATTTGATTTGATTTGATTTGTTTTGATTTGATTTAATTTGATTTAATCTGACCTGATTTGATTTGAATTGATTTGACTTTGATTTAATATGGATTGATTTAATTTTGATTTATTGTGACTTGTCTTTGATTTGATGTTATTTCAATTTAAGTTGTTTTTAATTCGTTTCATTTTGATTTTTCCGACTTGATTTAATTTTGATTTAATTTAATTTAATCTTCTCAAAAGGTCTTTTCAAAAAAATTTTTTCAAAACACACGCACAAACGCGAGCTAAAAGAAAGTTATTCACGTGAAACTTGTTACAGTTCATATACTGCTAAATGTATGGTATTGAGAGCATAGATGTCGTAAAGATGACTCTGCTATGGAACGCTCATAACCCGTTTATGACGAACTATGGTTCAGCACCGTGACATGCCTCTACCAAATTGGGGTTCCTAGGGAGACACTTTAAGATGGTCAGCTGCACCATGATCGCAGGAGACCGTTTCTAGCGAAACCAAGCAAGAAATAAGCAGAATCGACCCCTAGCGAAAAGTGGTAAGAATTGAACCAAGTTGTATCTAGCAAAGCTTTGAGCTAACCCCAGCAGATGTAACTGGCGCAATCCTTAAGCAACACTCACACTACCTTAAAGTTAACCCACCAAGGGACTGATACACCTATGCGTATAGATGAAAGTTTTTTAAAAAAAGAAAGCATGTGCAAAGCACTAAAAGTTACCGCAGGTAACCTTCAAGAACATTCTCCCAAAAACATCCACTGATGAGTCCATGTAGGCAATGGACGAAAAACGTTTCTGGATGAGCCATATAGGAAATGCCTACACGGCACACAAAAAAGACTTTATCAAAGTTAATGTTTTCTGTTTTTACAACCTCTTCCTCTTTCAACATTTTCCCAAAAGTCAAAACTAAAAAACAGATAACAAATTTTGGATTTTTTTTTGTTTTTTTGTTTTTTGTTACCTAGGATACGATTAAACCAGGCTGATCAAGCCGGCTCCTTTCTCTGATCAAAAACAGTCAAACCAGCTCATTTTTCTGATCAAAAACAATCAAGAATACTATTACGACACTAAGACACCTAGATTTTAACCCAGCTAGGAACCAAGCCCCTCTATGCACGTTATAGACGCATCTAATAATCTAATAATCTGACAAACTCAAGTCAAAGAATAAAATGAATCAAAGTTTAATAAGTAATGCTAAAATTAACAAACAACTTCAGGGAATTTTTCACCTCTATAAATAAAATAAGTAATTCACAATTTCAATTTTTTTTCCCAAAACGTGCACCGCACTAAAACGTGCATAAAATAAAAGCCTTGAATTGCTGATATGAATATTCCGACTCTAGGTAGGGATCGGGGTGGCCAATGTTGCTCTCTACACCACTACACCCTCTCTAAACACCGACACATTCATCCTCTAAACACCAACATATTCACTCCATTAAGAAAACCGTAACAAACATCAAAATACCCGGACATCCAAAATATGCCCATGGAAGCTTCACTTCCCGACATATATGTTGGAGTCGAGAATGACCATATTGGGACACACCAGGTCTTGTGATTCCCACTGGCCCCCTATCTCTTCAGGTTAATACTTACACCTTGCATAGAAAGGCCAATGTGCGAGTACAAACCAATAATTGTGCATAAGAGATCAAAGGGTAACCACACGAATCATCCTGTAAGACCCTGATGGGTTACAATGGGTCCCACGGGTTAAAAAAGGTAAAGTGGGGGTTCAGGTGGACGATGAATTGTCTCTCAACTCATCTCCCAAACATCTTGCAAGTGCATGTGATCTGAGGGATCAGTTGTTAACCCATTCGTCTAACACACCTAACCAGAGATAAAGTGGATACGTTCAGCGTCCCGTTAGCTTTTCTGTACACTGTTTTACCTCTGTTATATAGCCAATAAAAACAAAACATGCCATGGGAAATAATACAAAAAAACCTCCCCAATAAATAACATAAATAACCGCTCTCGATTTCTCGATATCTCTCGATATCTCTCCTATAAAAAATCAACCGTATATCAAATCCAAACAAAAGAAAGCTTGTACCAATAACTTTCAAACTTTGCGAAGGAGGATGATATAACAAAACGGTTCACCAGATAGCACGAAAACCTACCCACCGTCGTCAATAAGACATACCTGGAGCCACCAGGCAGTGTGAAGCCCTGAACCTGAACGAAGAACGAACCTGAACGAAGAACAAAACTAGAAAGAACTGGAAAGAGATGGTATGACCCGGGTGGACTAGCTGATTTTGGGAGCATAACCGAGAAGCAACTAAAATACGCCATTCCGTGTACAATGCCCCAAAGTTGTCCTTATGAATACGGAGAGGATATCTGCGGCCAATGGCGGCTGATACCCCCTACGAGTCTTAAGGAACAGAGCCAACTCTGAAACGGAGCATCCCAAGATGACCCTGAACAGACCGGCTACATGAGCATAACCGAGAAGCAACTAAAATACGCCATTCCGTGTACAACGCCCAAGAAATGTCCTGCGGACGCGAGGAGAATATCATGCGGCCACGGGCAGCAGACGCTTCCACGGATCTTAAGGACCGAAGCTAACCCCAAACGGTAAACCAACTCAAGGCTCAAAACAAACCCCCCTGGGTCACCCAAACTAGGCCGACCACGACTACATAACCGAGAAACAACTAAAAACGCCATTCCGTGTACAATGTAACCGACAGGGTCCGCTGGGAAGCGGAGGCAGGCTTCACCAATCTCAGGAAAAATGAATCCTGACTTCGCGAATCTCAGGAACCTCAGGCCGTTCCAAAAAGACACCAAAACGCCAAACACTGCCTGATGGAACCAAGAAAACTCAGCACTACCCCCCCTAACCGATGGAACCCAAACCCCCCCCCCCAAACCGATGAAAACTAACAAACTCAACCCTACCCCCCAACTTTGACAAACATATTTATTCTTATTTTTATTTTTATTTTTATTTTTATTTTTATTCTTATTTTTATTTTTATTCTTATTTTTATTTTTAATTATTTTATTATTTTTTATTTTTTAATCTTTAATTTTAATTTTACTTTTACTCAAGTTGTTTTATTCTAAGTTATTTTTATTCTATGTTATTTTATTGTATGTTATGTTACTTTATTTTATTTAAT
The DNA here is from genome assembly GCA_963920525.1 of Dichetophora obliterata. NCBI lineage: Eukaryota > Metazoa > Arthropoda > Insecta > Diptera > Sciomyzidae > Dichetophora > Dichetophora obliterata. The sequence goes on along the minus strand of OY986440.1, from coordinate 24,851,914 downwards.
TTTATCTTATTTTTATTTTATTTTATTTTATTTTATTTTATTTTATTTTATTTTATTTTAGTTTATTTTATATTATTTTAGTTTATTTTATATTATTTTATTTTATTTTATTTTATTTTATTCTATTTTATTTTATTCTATTTTATTTTATTTTATTTTATTTTATTTTATTTTATTTTATTTTATTTTATTTATTTTATTTTATTTTATTTCTTTTTATCTTATTTTATCTTATTTTATTTATTTTATTTTATTTTATTTTATTTTATTTTATTTTATTTTATTTTATTTTATCTTATTTTATTTTATTTTAGTTTATTTTATTTTACTTTATTTTATTTTATTTTATCTTATTTTATTTTATTTTAGTTTACCTTATTTTAGTTCATCTCATTTTATTTTATTTTATTTTTACTTTCATTTTATTTTATTTTATTTAATTTATTTTATTTTATTTTATTTTATTTTATTTTATTTTATTTTACCTTACTTTATTTTATTTTATTTTATTTTATCTTATTTTATTTTATTTTATTTTATTTTATTTTATTTTATTTTATTTTATTTCATTTAATTCTACTTTAATTTTACCTTATTTTATTTTAATTTATTTTATTTTATTTTATTTTAGTTTATTCGATTTTATCTTATTTTATTTTTATTTTATCTCATTTTATTTTATTTTATTTTATTTTATTTTATTTTATTTTATTTTATTTTATTTTATTTTACTTTATTTTATGTTATTTTATCTTATTTTATTTTATTTTATTTTATTTTATTTTATTTTATTTTATTTTATTTTATTTTATTTTATTTTATTTTATTTTATTTTATTTTATTTTATTTTATTTTATTTTATTTTATTTTATTTTATTTTATTTTATTTTATTTTATTTTATTTTATTTTATTTTATTTTATTTTATTTTATTTTATTTTATTTTATTTTATTTTATTTTATTTTATTTTATTTTATTTTATTTTATTTTATTTTATTTTATTTTATTTTATTTTATTTTATTTTATTTTATTTTATTTTATTTTATTTTATTTTATTTTATTTTATTTTATTTTATTTTATTTTATTTTATTTTATTTTATTTTATTTTTTTTATTTTACTGTATTTTATTTTATTTTATTTTATTTTATTTTATTTTATTTTATTTTATTTTATTTCATTTTATTTTATTTAGCTTATTTTATTTTATTTTATTTTATTTTATTTTATTTTTATCTCATCTTATTTATTTTATTTCATCTTATTTATTTTATTTCATCTTATTTCATTTTATTTTATTTTATTTTATTTTAATTTGATTTAATTTAATTTGATTTAATTTAATTTGATTTAATTTTATTTTAATTTAATTTGAGTTAATTTATCTTAATTTAATTTGATTTAATTTGATCTAATTTTATTTTTATTTCATCTTATTTATTTTATTTCATCTTATTTTATTTTATTTTATTTTATTTTATTTTATTTTAATTTGATTTAATTTAGTTTGATTTAATTTTATTTTAATTTAATTTGAGTTAATTTATCTTAATTTAATTTGATTTAATTTGATCTAATTTAATTTAATTTGATTTAATTTATTTTATTTTAGCTCGATTTAATTTAATTTGATTTGAGTTAACTTAATTTAATTTGGTTTGATTTAATTTTGACTTAATTTAATTTGATTTAATTTAATTTAATTTGGTTTGATTTAATTCGATTTAATTTAATTTGATTTAATTTGTTTTATTTTAATTTGATTTGGTTTAATTTGATTCGATTTGATTTGATTTAGTTTGATTTAATTTAATCCGATTTAATCTGATTTAATTTCGATTTGATTTGATTTAATTTGATTTAATTTAATTCGATTTAATCTGATTTAATTTGATTTAATTTGATTTAATTTGATTTAATTTAATTTTAATTTAATTTAATTTAGTTTAGTTTATTTTAATTTAACTCTTTTTAATTTAATTTAATTTAGTTTAGTTTGATTTAATTTGATTTAATTTAATTTGACTTGATTTGATTTAATCTAGTTTAATTTAATTTAATTTGATTTAATCTAGTTTAATTTAATTTAATTTGATCTAATTTGATTCAATTTGATTTAATTTGATTTAATTTGGTTTAACTTGATTTGATTTAATTTAATTTGATTTAATTTGACTTAACTTAGTTTGATTTAATTTTATTTTAATTCAATTTAACTTGTTTTGGTTTGATTTGATTTAATTTAATTTAATTTAATCTAATTTTATTTTAATTTAATTTAATCTAATTTTATTTTAATTTAATTTTATTTTAATTTTAATTTGATTTTAATTTTGGTTTAATTTGATTTAATTTAATTTAATTTGATTTAATTTAATTTAAGTTAATTTGAATTAACTTAACTTAATTTTAATTTGATTTAATTTAATTTTATTTTAATTTAATTTAATTTGATTTAATCTGATTTAATTTGGATTTAATTTGATTTAATTTAATTTAGTTTGACTTGATTTAATTTAATTTAATTTGATTTGATTTGACTTAATTTAATTTGATTTGATTTAATTTGATTTATTTTGATTTATTTTGACTTAATTTGATTTGATTTGATTTAACTTGATTTGGTTTAATTTAATTTGATTTAATTTAATTTAATTTAATTTAATTTGACTTAATCTGATTTAATTTAATTTAATTTAATTTGATTTGATTTGATTTGGTTTGTTTTGAGTTAATTTAATTTGATTGGATTTAATTTAATTTGATTTAATTTGATTTAATTTAATTTGATTTAATTTGGTTTAATTTGGTTTGACTTAATTTAATTTGATTTAATTTGGTTTAACTTATTTTAATTTAATTTAATTTTAATTTGATTTAATTTGATTTATTTTAATTTAATTCAATTGAAGCTAATTTGATTTAATTTTATTCTAATTTGATTTGATTTAATTTAATTTAATTTGATTTAATTTAGTTTGATTCAATTTGATTTAATTTGATTTAATTTAATTTAATTTAATTTAATTTAATTTAATTCTATTTTGATTTAATTTAATTTAATCTAGTTTAATTTAATTTAATTTAATTTTATCTTTATTTTGATTTAAATTAGTTTGTTTTGGTTTAATCTATTTTGATTTAATTTGATTTAATTTAATTTAATTCAATTTGATTTTATTTTAATTTAATTTAATTTAATTCGATTTAATTTGATTTAATTTAATTTAATTTAATTTAATTTAATTTAATTTAATTTAATTTAATTTGATTTAATTTAATTTAATTTAATTTAATTTAATTTAATTTAATTTAATTTAATTTAATTTAATTTAATTTAATTTAATTTAATTTAATTTAATTTGATTTAATTTAATTTAATTTAATTTAATTTAATTTAATTTGATTTAATTTAATTTAATTTAATTTAATTTGATTTAATGTAATTTAACTTAGTTTATTTTAACTTAATTTAATTTAATTTAATTTGATTTAATTTAATTTAATTTTATTTTATTTTAATTTGATTTAATCTAATTCTAATTCTAATTCAAATTCTAATTTTAATTTGATTTAATTTAGTTTAATCTAGTTTAATTTAGTTTAATCTAGTTTAATTTAATTTAATTTAATTTAATTTAACTTAACTTAATTTTATTTTGATTTATTTTAGTTTGTTTTGGTTTAATTTAATTTGATTTAATTTGATTTAATTTGATTTGATTCAATTTGATTTTATTTTAATTTAATTTAATTTAATTCGATTTTATTTTAATTTAATTTAATTTAATCCGATTTAATTTGATTTAATTTAATTTAATTTGATTTAATTTAATTTGATTTAATTTAATTTGATTTAATTTAATTTAATTTAATTTAATTTAATTTAATTTAATTTAATTTAATTTAATTTAATTTATTTTGATTTAATTTAATTTGATTTAATTTGATTTAATTCAATTTGATTTAATTTAATTTGATTTAATTTAATTTAATTTAATTTAATCTAATGTAATTTAATTTAATTTAATCTAATGTAATTTAATTTAGTTTGATTTAATTTGATTTAACTTAATTTAATTTAATTTAATTTGATTTAATTTAATTTAATTTGATTTAATTTAACTTTATTTTAATTTAATTTAATTTAATTTGATTTAATCTGATTTAATTTGATTTAATTTGATTTAATTTAATTTAATCTGATTTGATTTAATTTAATTTGATTTAATTTAATTTAATTTAATTTAATTTTATTTTAATTTAATTTGATTTAATATGAGTTAATTTGATTTAATTTGATTTAATTTAATTTTAATTTGGTTTGATTTAATTTAATTTAATTTGATTTAATTTGATTTAATTTGATTTAATTTAATTTAATTTGATTTAATCTGATTTAATTGGATTTAATTTGATTAAAATTAATTTTTATTTTGGTTTAAGTTAGTTTAATTTATCCTGATTTAATTTGGTCTAATTTGATTTAATTTAATCCAATTTGTTTTGATTTGGTTTAATTTGATTTAAATTCAGTCTGTTTTGATTTGGTTTAATTTGATTTAACTTGATTTGATTTGATTCAATTTGATTTAATTTGATTTGATTCAATTTGATTTAATTTAATTTGACTCAATCTAACTTGCTCTGATTTAATTTGATTTAATTTTAATTTGATTTGATTGAATTTAATTTGAATTGACTTGATCTGATTTGATTTGATTTGATTTGATTTGATTTATTTTAATTTGATTTATTTTAATTTGATTTGATTTGATTTGATTTGATTTGATTTGATTTGATTTAATTTGATTTAATTTGATTTGATTTGATTTGTTTTGATTTGATTTAATTTGATTTAATCTGACCTGATTTGATTTGAATTGATTTGACTTTGATTTAATATGGATTGATTTAATTTTGATTTATTGTGACTTGTCTTTGATTTGATGTTATTTCAATTTAAGTTGTTTTTAATTCGTTTCATTTTGATTTTTCCGACTTGATTTAATTTTGATTTAATTTAATTTAATCTTCTCAAAAGGTCTTTTCAAAAAAATTTTTTCAAAACACACGCACAAACGCGAGCTAAAAGAAAGTTATTCACGTGAAACTTGTTACAGTTCATATACTGCTAAATGTATGGTATTGAGAGCATAGATGTCGTAAAGATGACTCTGCTATGGAACGCTCATAACCCGTTTATGACGAACTATGGTTCAGCACCGTGACATGCCTCTACCAAATTGGGGTTCCTAGGGAGACACTTTAAGATGGTCAGCTGCACCATGATCGCAGGAGACCGTTTCTAGCGAAACCAAGCAAGAAATAAGCAGAATCGACCCCTAGCGAAAAGTGGTAAGAATTGAACCAAGTTGTATCTAGCAAAGCTTTGAGCTAACCCCAGCAGATGTAACTGGCGCAATCCTTAAGCAACACTCACACTACCTTAAAGTTAACCCACCAAGGGACTGATACACCTATGCGTATAGATGAAAGTTTTTTAAAAAAAGAAAGCATGTGCAAAGCACTAAAAGTTACCGCAGGTAACCTTCAAGAACATTCTCCCAAAAACATCCACTGATGAGTCCATGTAGGCAATGGACGAAAAACGTTTCTGGATGAGCCATATAGGAAATGCCTACACGGCACACAAAAAAGACTTTATCAAAGTTAATGTTTTCTGTTTTTACAACCTCTTCCTCTTTCAACATTTTCCCAAAAGTCAAAACTAAAAAACAGATAACAAATTTTGGATTTTTTTTGTTTTTTTGTTTTTTGTTACCTAGGATACGATTAAACCAGGCTGATCAAGCCGGCTCCTTTCTCTGATCAAAAACAGTCAAACCAGCTCATTTTTCTGATCAAAAACAATCAAGAATACTATTACGACACTAAGACACCTAGATTTTAACCCAGCTAGGAACCAAGCCCCTCTATGCACGTTATAGACGCATCTAATAATCTAATAATCTGACAAACTCAAGTCAAAGAATAAAATGAATCAAAGTTTAATAAGTAATGCTAAAATTAACAAACAACTTCAGGGAATTTTTCACCTCTATAAATAAAATAAGTAATTCACAATTTCAATTTTTTTTCCCAAAACGTGCACCGCACTAAAACGTGCATAAAATAAAAGCCTTGAATTGGGTTAAAAAAGGTAAAGTGGGGGTTCAGGTGGACGATGAATTGTCTCTCAACTCATCTCCCAAACATCTTGCAAGTGCATGTGATCTGAGGGATCAGTTGTTAACCCATTCGTCTAACACACCTAACCAGAGATAAAGTGGATACGTTCAGCGTCCCGTTAGCTTTTCTGTACACTGTTTTACCTCTGTTATATAGCCAATAAAAACAAAACATGCCATGGGAAATAATACAAAAAAACCTCCCCAATAAATAACATAAATAACCGCTCTCGATTTCTCGATATCTCTCGATATCTCTCCTATAAAAAATCAACCGTATATCAAATCCAAACAAAAGAAAGCTTGTACCAATAACTTTCAAACTTTGCGAAGGAGGATGATATAACAAAACGGTTCACCAGATAGCACGAAAACCTACCCACCGTCGTCAATAAGACATACCTGGAGCCACCAGGCAGTGTGAAGCCCTGAACCTGAACGAAGAACGAACCTGAACGAAGAACAAAACTAGAAAGAACTGGAAAGAGATGGTATGACCCGGGTGGACTAGCTGATTTTGGGAGCATAACCGAGAAGCAACTAAAATACGCCATTCCGTGTACAATGCCCCAAAGTTGTCCTTATGAATACGGAGAGGATATCTGCGGCCAATGGCGGCTGATACCCCCTACGAGTCTTAAGGAACAGAGCCAACTCTGAAACGGAGCATCCCAAGATGACCCTGAACAGACCGGCTACATGAGCATAACCGAGAAGCAACTAAAATACGCCATTCCGTGTACAACGCCCAAGAAATGTCCTGCGGACGCGAGGAGAATATCATGCGGCCACGGGCAGCAGACGCTTCCACGGATCTTAAGGACCGAAGCTAACCCCAAACGGTAAACCAACTCAAGGCTCAAAACAAACCCCCCTGGGTCACCCAAACTAGGCCGACCACGACTACATAACCGAGAAACAACTAAAAACGCCATTCCGTGTACAATGTAACCGACAGGGTCCGCTGGGAAGCGGAGGCAGGCTTCACCAATCTCAGGAAAAATGAATCCTGACTTCGCGAATCTCAGGAACCTCAGGCCGTTCCAAAAAGACACCAAAACGCCAAACACTGCCTGATGGAACCAAGAAAACTCAGCACTACCCCCCCTAACCGATGGAACCCAAACCCCCCCCCCCCCCAAACCGATGAAAACTAACAAACTCAACCCTACCCCCCAACTTTGACAAACATATTTATTCTTATTTTTATTTTTATTTTTATTTTTATTTTTATTCTTATTTTTATTTTTATTCTTATTTTTATTTTTAATTATTTTATTATTTTTTATTTTTTAATCTTTAATTTTAATTTTACTTTTACTCAAGTTGTTTTATTCTAAGTTATTTTTATTCTATGTTATTTTATTGTATGTTATGTTACTTTATTTTATTTAATTTTATCTTATTTTTATTTTATTTTATTTTATTTTATTTTATTTTATTTTAGTTTATTTTATATTATTTTAGTTTATTTTATATTATTTTATTTTATTTTATTTTATTTTATTCTATTTTATTTTATTCTATTTTATTTTATTTTATTTTATTTTATTTTATTTTATTTTATTTTATTTTATTTTATTTTATTTATTTTATTTTATTTTATTTCTTTTTATCTTATTTTATCTTATTTTATTTATTTTATTTTATTTTATTTTATTTTATTTTATTTTATTTTATTTTATTTTATTTTATCTTATTTTATTTTATTTTAGTTTATTTTATTTTACTTTATTTTATTTTATTTTATCTTATTTTATTTTATTTTAGTTTACCTTATTTTAGTTCATCTCATTTTATTTTATTTTATTTTTACTTTCATTTTATTTTATTTTATTTAATTTATTTTATTTTATTTTATTTTATTTTATTTTATTTTATTTTATTTTACCTTACTTTATTTTATTTTATTTTATTTTATCTTATTTTATTTTATTTTATTTTATTTTATTTTATTTTATTTTATTTTATTTTATTTTATTTCATTTAATTCTACTTTAATTTTACCTTATTTTATTTTAATTTATTTTATTTTATTTTATTTTAGTTTATTCGATTTTATCCGATTTTATCTTATTTTATTTTTATTTTATCTCATTTTATTTTATTTTATTTTATTTTATTTTATTTTATTTTATGTTATTTTATTTTACTTTATTTTATTTTATTTTATCTTATTTTATTTTATTTTATTTTATTTTATTTTATTTTATTTTATTTTATTTTATTTTATTTTATTTTATTTTATTTTATTTTATTTTATTTTATTTTATTTTATTTTATTTTATTTTATTTTATTTTATTTTATTTTATTTTATTTTATTTTATTTTATTTTATTTTATTTTATTTTATTTTATTTTATTTTATTTTATTTTATTTTATTTTATTTTATTTTATTTTATTTTATTTTATTTTATTTTATTTTATTTTATTTTATTTTATTTTATTTTATTTTATTTTATTTTATTTTATTTTATTTTATTTTATTTTATTTTATTTTATTTTATTTTATTTTATTTTTTTTATTTTACTGTATTTTATTTTATTTTATTTTATTTTATTTTATTTTATTTTATTTTATTTCATTTTATTTTATTTAGCTTATTTTATTTTATTTTATTTTATTTTATTTTATTTTTATCTCATCTTATTTATTTTATTTCATCTTATTTATTTTATTTCATCTTATTTCATTTTATTTTATTTTATTTTATTTTAATTTGATTTAATTTAATTTGATTTAATTTAATTTGATTTAATTTTATTTTAATTTAATTTGAGTTAATTTATCTTAATTTAATTTGATTTAATTTGATCTAATTTTATTTTTATTTCATCTTATTTATTTTATTTCATCTTATTTTATTTTATTTTATTTTATTTTATTTTATTTTAATTTGATTTAATTTAGTTTGATTTAATTTTATTTTAATTTAATTTGAGTTAATTTATCTTAATTTAATTTGATTTAATTTGATCTAATTTAATTTAATTTGATTTAATTTATTTTATTTTAGCTCGATTTAATTTAATTTGATTTGAGTTAACTTAATTTAATTTGGTTTGATTTAATTTTGACTTAATTTAATTTGATTTAATTTAATTTAATTTGGTTTGATTTAATTCGATTTAATTTAATTTGATTTAATTTGTTTTATTTTAATTTGATTTGGTTTAATTTGATTCGATTTGATTTGATTTAGTTTGATTTAATTTAATCCGATTTAATCTGATTTAATTTCGATTTGATTTGATTTAATTTGATTTAATTTAATTCGATTTAATCTGATTTAATTTGATTTAATTTGATTTAATTTGATTTAATTTAATTTTAATTTAATTTAATTTAGTTTAGTTTATTTTAATTTAACTCTTTTTAATTTAATTTAATTTAGTTTAGTTTGATTTAATTTGATTTAATTTAATTTGACTTGATTTGATTTAATCTAGTTTAATTTAATTTAATTTGATTTAATCTAGTTTAATTTAATTTAATTTGATCTAATTTGATTCAATTTGATTTAATTTGATTTAATTTGGTTTAACTTGATTTGATTTAATTTAATTTGATTTAATTTGACTTAACTTAGTTTGATTTAATTTTATTTTAATTCAATTTAACTTGTTTTGGTTTGATTTGATTTAATTTAATTTAATTTAATCTAATTTTATTTTAATTTAATTTAATCTAATTTTATTTTAATTTAATTTTATTTTAATTTTAATTTGATTTTAATTTTGGTTTAATTTGATTTAATTTAATTTAATTTGATTTAATTTAATTTAAGTTAATTTGAATTAACTTAACTTAATTTTAATTTGATTTAATTTAATTTTATTTTAATTTAATTTAATTTGATTTAATCTGATTTAATTTGGATTTAATTTGATTTAATTTAATTTAGTTTGACTTGATTTAATTTAATTTAATTTGATTTGATTTGACTTAATTTAATTTGATTTGATTTAATTTGATTTATTTTGATTTATTTTGACTTAATTTGATTTGATTTGATTTAACTTGATTTGGTTTAATTTAATTTGATTTAATTTAATTTAATTTAATTTAATTTGACTTAATCTGATTTAATTTAATTTAATTTAATTTGATTTGATTTGATTTGGTTTGTTTTGAGTTAATTTAATTTGATTGGATTTAATTTAATTTGATTTAATTTGATTTAATTTAATTTGATTTAATTTGGTTTAATTTGGTTTGACTTAATTTAATTTGATTTAATTTGGTTTAACTTATTTTAATTTAATTTAATTTTAATTTGATTTAATTTGATTTATTTTAATTTAATTCAATTGAAGCTAATTTGATTTAATTTTATTCTAATTTGATTTGATTTAATTTAATTTAATTTGATTTAATTTAGTTTGATTCAATTTGATTTAATTTGATTTAATTTAATTTAATTTAATTTAATTTAATTTAATTCTATTTTGATTTAATTTAATTTAATCTAGTTTAATTTAATTTAATTTAATTTTATCTTTATTTTGATTTAAATTAGTTTGTTTTGGTTTAATCTATTTTGATTTAATTTGATTTAATTTAATTTAATTCAATTTGATTTTATTTTAATTTAATTTAATTTAATTCGATTTAATTTGATTTAATTTAATTTAATTTAATTTAATTTAATTTAATTTAATTTAATTTAATTTGATTTAATTTAATTTAATTTAATTTAATTTAATTTAATTTAATTTAATTTAATTTAATTTAATTTAATTTAATTTAATTTAATTTAATTTAATTTAATTTAATTTAATTTGATTTAATTTAATTTAATTTAATTTAATTTAATTTAATTTGATTTAATTTAATTTAATTTAATTTAATTTGATTTAATGTAATTTAACTTAGTTTATTTTAACTTAATTTAATTTAATTTAATTTGATTTAATTTAATTTAATTTTATTTTATTTTAATTTGATTTAATCTAATTCTAATTCTAATTCAAATTCTAATTTTAATTTGATTTAATTTAGTTTAATCTAGTTTAATTTAGTTTAATCTAGTTTAATTTAATTTAATTTAATTTAATTTAACTTAACTTAATTTTATTTTGATTTATTTTAGTTTGTTTTGGTTTAATTTAATTTGATTTAATTTGATTTAATTTGATTTGATTCAATTTGATTTTATTTTAATTTAATTTAATTTAATTCGATTTTATTTTAATTTAATTTAATTTAATCCGATTTAATTTGATTTAATTTAATTTAATTTGATTTAATTTAATTTGATTTAATTTAATTTGATTTAATTTAATTTAATTTAATTTAATTTAATTTAATTTAATTTAATTTAATTTATTTTGATTTAATTTAATTTGATTTAATTTGATTTAATTCAATTTGATTTAATTTAATTTGATTTAATTTAATTTAATTTAATTTAATCTAATGTAATTTAATTTAATTTAATCTAATGTAATTTAATTTAGTTTGATTTAATTTGATTTAACTTAATTTAATTTAATTTAATTTGATTTAATTTAATTTAATTTGATTTAATTTAACTTTATTTTAATTTAATTTAATTTAATTTGATTTAATCTGATTTAATTTGATTTAATTTGATTTAATTTAATTTAATCTGATTTGATTTAATTTAATTTGATTTAATTTAATTTAATTTAATTTAATTTTATTTTAATTTAATTTGATTTAATATTAGTTAATTTGATTTAATTTGATTTAATTTAATTTTAATTTGGTTTGATTTAATTTAATTTAATTTGATTTAATTTGATTTAATTTGATTTAATTTAATTTAATTTGATTTAATCTGATTTAATTGGATTTAATTTGATTAAAATTAATTTTTATTTTGGTTTAAGTTAGTTTAATTTATCCTGATTTAATTTGGTCTAATTTGATTTAATTTAATCCAATTTGTTTTGATTTGGTTTAATTTGATTTAAATTCAGTCTGTTTTGATTTGGTTTAATTTGATTTAACTTGATTTGATTTGATTCAATTTGATTTAATTTGATTTGATTCAATTTGATTTAATTTAATTTGACTCAATCTAACTTGCTCTGATTTAATTTGATTTAATTTTAATTTGATTTGATTGAATTTAATTTGAATTGACTTGATCTGATTTGATTTGATTTGATTTGATTTGATTTATTTTAATTTGATTTATTTTAATTTGATTTGATTTGATTTGATTTGATTTGATTTGATTTGATTTAATTTGATTTAATTTGATTTGATTTGATTTGTTTTGATTTGATTTAATTTGATTTAATCTGACCTGATTTGATTTGAATTGATTTGACTTTGATTTAATATGGATTGATTTAATTTTGATTTATTGTGACTTGTCTTTGATTTGATGTTATTTCAATTTAAGTTGTTTTTAATTCGTTTCATTTTGATTTTTCCGACTTGATTTAATTTTGATTTAATTTAATTTAATCTTCTCAAAAGGTCTTTTCAAAAAAATTTTTTCAAAACACACGCACAAACGCGAGCTAAAAGAAAGTTATTCACGTGAAACTTGTTACAGTTCATATACTGCTAAATGTATGGTATTGAGAGCATAGATGTCGTAAAGATGACTCTGCTATGGAACGCTCATAACCCGTTTATGACGAACTATGGTTCAGCACCGTGACATGCCTCTACCAAATTGGGGTTCCTAGGGAGACACTTTAAGATGGTCAGCTGCACCATGATCGCAGGAGACCGTTTCTAGCGAAACCAAGCAAGAAATAAGCAGAATCGACCCCTAGCGAAAAGTGGTAAGAATTGAACCAAGTTGTATCTAGCAAAGCTTTGAGCTAACCCCAGCAGATGTAACTGGCGCAATCCTTAAGCAACACTCACACTACCTTAAAGTTAACCCACCAAGGGACTGATACACCTATGCGTATAGATGAAAGTTTTTTAAAAAAAGAAAGCATGTGCAAAGCACTAAAAGTTACCGCAGGTAACCTTCAAGAACATTCTCCCAAAAACATCCACTGATGAGTCCATGTAGGCAATGGACGAAAAACGTTTCTGGATGAGCCATATAGGAAATGCCTACACGGCACACAAAAAAGACTTTATCAAAGTTAATGTTTTCTGTTTTTACAACCTCTTCCTCTTTCAACATTTTCCCAAAAGTCAAAACTAAAAAACAGATAACAAATTTTGGATTTTTTTTTGTTTTTTTGTTTTTTGTTACCTAGGATACGATTAAACCAGGCTGATCAAGCCGGCTCCTTTCTCTGATCAAAAACAGTCAAACCAGCTCATTTTTCTGATCAAAAACAATCAAGAATACTATTACGACACTAAGACACCTAGATTTTAACCCAGCTAGGAACCAAGCCCCTCTATGCACGTTATAGACGCATCTAATAATCTAATAATCTGACAAACTCAAGTCAAAGAATAAAATGAATCAAAGTTTAATAAGTAATGCTAAAATTAACAAACAACTTCAGGGAATTTTTCACCTCTATAAATAAAATAAGTAATTCACAATTTCAATTTTTTTTCCCAAAACGTGCACCGCACTAAAACGTGCATAAAATAAAAGCCTTGAATCACAAAAAAGGACATAAGAAATTAACATGTTATCGAATTTTGAGAATTTTTCCAAGGATGCAGTCTTGTGGGCAGAGGCTTGACGAACAATTTGGTGCATAAATTGTCCTTGTAGGATGTATGGTTTGGGAGTTATGACGAAAAAACCACTTTTTTTAAAAAAATCACAAAAAAGGACATAAGAAATTAACATGTTATCGAATTTTGAGAATTTTTCCAAGGATGCAGTCTTGTGGGCAGAGGCTTGACGAACAATTTGGTGCATAAATTGTCCTTGTAGGATGTATGGTTTGGGAGTTATGACGAAAAAACCACATTTTTTAAAAAAATCACAAAAAAGGACATAAGAAATTAACATGTTATCGAATTTTGAGAATTTTTCCAAGGATGCAGTCTTGTGGGCAGAGGCTTGACGAACAATTTGGTGCATAAATTGTCCTTGTAGGATGTATGGTTTGGGAGTTATGACGAAAAAACCACATTTTTTAAAAAAATCACAAAAAAGGACATAAGAAATTAACATGTTATCGAATTTTGAGAATTTTTCCAAGGATGCAGTCTTGTGGGCAGAGGCTTGACGAACAATTTGGTGCATAAATTGTCCTTGTAGGATGTATGGTTTGGGAGTTATGACGAAAAAACCACATTTTTTAAAAAAATCACAAAAAAGGACATAAGAAATTAACATGTTATCGAATTTTGAGAATTTTTCCAAGGATGCAGTCTTGTGGGCAGAGGCTTGACGAACAATTTGGTGCATAAATTGTCCTTGTAGGATGTATGGTTTGGGAGTTATGACGAAAAAACCACATTTTTTAAAAAAATCACAAAAAAGGACATAAGAAATTAACATGTTATCGAATTTTGAGAATTTTTCCAAGGATGCAGTCTTGTGGGCAGAGGCTTGACGAACAATTTGGTGCATAAATTGTCCTTGTAGGATGTATGGTTTGGGAGTTATGACGAAAAAACCACATTTTTTAAAAAAATCACAAAAAAGGACATAAGAAATTAACATGTTATCGAATTTTGAGAATTTTTCCAAGGATGCAGTCTTGTGGGCAGAGGCTTGACGAACAATTTGGTGCATAAATTGTCCTTGTAGGATGTATGGTTTGGGAGTTATGACGAAAAAACCACATTTTTTAAAAAAATCACAAAAAAGGACATAAGAAATTAACATGTTATCGAATTTTGAGAATTTTTCCAAGGATGCAGTCTTGTGGGCAGAGGCTTGACGAACAATTTGGTGCATAAATTGTCCTTGTAGGATGTATGGTTTGGGAGTTATGACGAAAAAACCACATTTTTTAAAAAAATCACAAAAAAGGACATAAGAAATTAACATGTTATCGAATTTTGAGAATTTTTCCAAGGATGCAGTCTTGTGGGCAGAGGCTTGACGAACAATTTGGTGCATAAATTGTCCTTGTAGGATGTATGGTTTGGGAGTTATGACGAAAAAACCACATTTTTTAAAAAAATCACAAAAAAGGACATAAGAAATTAACATGTTATCGAATTTTGAGAATTTTTCCAAGGATGCAGTCTTGTGGGCAGAGGCTTGACGAACAATTTGGTGCATAAATTGTCCTTGTAGGATGTATGGTTTGGGAGTTATGACGAAAAAACCACATTTTTTAAAAAAATCACAAAAAAGGACATAAGAAATTAACATGTTATCGAATTTTGAGAATTTTTCCAAGGATGCAGTCTTGTGGGCAGAGGCTTGACGAACAATTTGGTGCATAAATTGTCCTTGTAGGATGTATGGTTTGGGAGTTATGACGAAAAAACCACATTTTTTAAAAAAATCACAAAAAAGGACATAAGAAATTAACATGTTATCGAATTTTGAGAATTTTTCCAAGGATGCAGTCTTGTGGGCAGAGGCTTGACGAACAATTTGGTGCATAAATTGTCCTTGTAGGATGTATGGTTTGGGAGTTATGACGAAAAAACCACATTTTTTAAAAAAATCACAAAAAAGGACATAAGAAATTAACATGTTATCGAATTTTGAGAATTTTTCCAAGGATGCAGTCTTGTGGGCAGAGGCTTGACGAACAATTTGGTGCATAAATTGTCCTTGTAGGATGTATGGTTTGGGAGTTATGACGAAAAAACCACATTTTTTAAAAAAATCACAAAAAAGGACATAAGAAATTAACATGTTATCGAATTTTGAGAATTTTTCCAAGGATGCAGTCTTGTGGGCAGAGGCTTGACGAACAATTTGGTGCATAAATTGTCCTTGTAGGATGTATGGTTTGGGAGTTATGACGAAAAAACCACATTTTTTAAAAAAATCACAAAAAAGGACATAAGAAATTAACATGTTATCGAATTTTGAGAATTTTTCCAAGGATGCAGTCTTGTGGGCAGAGGCTTGACGAACAATTTGGTGCATAAATTGTCCTTGTAGGATGTATGGTTTGGGAGTTATGACGAAAAAACCACATTTTTTAAAAAAATCACAAAAAAGGACATAAGAAATTAACATGTTATCGAATTTTGAGAATTTTTCCAAGGATGCAGTCTTGTGGGCAGAGGCTTGACGAACAATTTGGTGCATAAATTGTCCTTGTAGGATGTATGGTTTGGGAGTTATGACGAAAAAACCACATTTTTTAAAAAAATCACAAAAAAGGACATAAGAAATTAACATGTTATCGAATTTTGAGAATTTTTCCAAGGATGCAGTCTTGTGGGCAGAGGCTTGACGAACAATTTGGTGCATAAATTGTCCTTGTAGGATGTATGGTTTGGGAGTTATGACGAAAAAACCACATTTTTTAAAAAAATCACAAAAAAGGACATAAGAAATTAACATGTTATCGAATTTTGAGAATTTTTCCAAGGATGCAGTCTTGTGGGCAGAGGCTTGACGAACAATTTGGTGCATAAATTGTCCTTGTAGGATGTATGGTTTGGGAGTTATGACGAAAAAACCACATTTTTTAAAAAAATCACAAAAAAGGACATAAGAAATTAACATGTTATCGAATTTTGAGAATTTTTCCAAGGATGCAGTCTTGTGGGCAGAGGCTTGACGAACAATTTGGTGCATAAATTGTCCTTGTAGGATGTATGGTTTGGGAGTTATGACGAAAAAACCACATTTTTTAAAAAAATCACAAAAAAGGACATAAGAAATTAACATGTTATCGAATTTTGAGAATTTTTCCAAGGATGCAGTCTTGTGGGCAGAGGCTTGACGAACAATTTGGTGCATAAATTGTCCTTGTAGGATGTATGGTTTGGGAGTTATGACGAAAAAACCACATTTTTTAAAAAAATCACAAAAAAGGACATAAGAAATTAACATGTTATCGAATTTTGAGAATTTTTCCAAGGATGCAGTCTTGTGGGCAGAGGCTTGACGAACAATTTGGTGCATAAATTGTCCTTGTAGGATGTATGGTTTGGGAGTTATGACGAAAAAACCACATTTTTTAAAAAAATCACAAAAAAGGACATAAGAAATTAACATGTTATCGAATTTTGAGAATTTTTCCAAGGATGCAGTCTTGTGGGCAGAGGCTTGACGAACAATTTGGTGCATAAATTGTCCTTGTAGGATGTATGGTTTGGGAGTTATGACGAAAAAACCACATTTTTTAAAAAAATCACAAAAAAGGACATAAGAAATTAACATGTTATCGAATTTTGAGAATTTTTCCAAGGATGCAGTCTTGTGGGCAGAGGCTTGACGAACAATTTGGTGCATAAATTGTCCTTGTAGGATGTATGGTTTGGGAGTTATGACGAAAAAACCACATTTTTTAAAAAAATCACAAAAAAGGACATAAGAAATTAACATGTTATCGAATTTTGAGAATTTTTCCAAGGATGCAGTCTTGTGGGCAGAGGCTTGACGAACAATTTGGTGCATAAATTGTCCTTGTAGGATGTATGGTTTGGGAGTTATGACGAAAAAACCACATTTTTTAAAAAAATCACAAAAAAGGACATAAGAAATTAACATGTTATCGAATTTTGAGAATTTTTCCAAGGATGCAGTCTTGTGGGCAGAGGCTTGACGAACAATTTGGTGCATAAATTGTCCTTGTAGGATGTATGGTTTGGGAGTTATGACGAAAAAACCACATTTTTTAAAAAAATCACAAAAAAGGACATAAGAAATTAACATGTTATCGAATTTTGAGAATTTTTCCAAGGATGCAGTCTTGTGGGCAGAGGCTTGACGAACAATTTGGTGCATAAATTGTCCTTGTAGGATGTATGGTTTGGGAGTTATGACGAAAAAACCACATTTTTTAAAAAAATCACAAAAAAGGACATAAGAAATTAACATGTTATCGAATTTTGAGAATTTTTCCAAGGATGCAGTCTTGTGGGCAGAGGCTTGACGAACAATTTGGTGCATAAATTGTCCTTGTAGGATGTATGGTTTGGGAGTTATGACGAAAAAACCACATTTTTTAAAAAAATCACAAAAAAGGACATAAGAAATTAACATGTTATCGAATTTTGAGAATTTTTCCAAGGATGCAGTCTTGTGGGCAGAGGCTTGACGAACAATTTGGTGCATAAATTGTCCTTGTAGGATGTATGGTTTGGGAGTTATGACGAAAAAACCACATTTTTTAAAAAAATCACAAAAAAGGACATAAGAAATTAACATGTTATCGAATTTTGAGAATTTTTCCAAGGATGCAGTCTTGTGGGCAGAGGCTTGACGAACAATTTGGTGCATAAATTGTCCTTGTAGGATGTATGGTTTGGGAGTTATGACGAAAAAACCACATTTTTTAAAAAAATCACAAAAAAGGACATAAGAAATTAACATGTTATCGAATTTTGAGAATTTTTCCAAGGATGCAGTCTTGTGGGCAGAGGCTTGACGAACAATTTGGTGCATAAATTGTCCTTGTAGGATGTATGGTTTGGGAGTTATGACGAAAAAACCACATTTTTTAAAAAAATCACAAAAAAGGACATAAGAAATTAACATGTTATCGAATTTTGAGAATTTTTCCAAGGATGCAGTCTTGTGGGCAGAGGCTTGACGAACAATTTGGTGCATAAATTGTCCTTGTAGGATGTATGGTTTGGGAGTTATGACGAAAAAACCACATTTTTTAAAAAAATCACAAAAAAGGACATAAGAAATTAACATGTTATCGAATTTTGAGAATTTTTCCAAGGATGCAGTCTTGTGGGCAGAGGCTTGACGAACAATTTGGTGCATAAATTGTCCTTGTAGGATGTATGGTTTGGGAGTTATGACGAAAAAACCACATTTTTTAAAAAAATCACAAAAAAGGACATAAGAAATTAACATGTTATCGAATTTTGAGAATTTTTCCAAGGATGCAGTCTTGTGGGCAGAGGCTTGACGAACAATTTGGTGCATAAATTGTCCTTGTAGGATGTATGGTTTGGGAGTTATGACGAAAAAACCACATTTTTTAAAAAAATCACAAAAAAGGACATAAGAAATTAACATGTTATCGAATTTTGAGAATTTTTCCAAGGATGCAGTCTTGTGGGCAGAGGCTTGACGAACAATTTGGTGCATAAATTGTCCTTGTAGGATGTATGGTTTGGGAGTTATGACGAAAAAACCACATTTTTTAAAAAAATCACAAAAAAGGACATAAGAAATTAACATGTTATCGAATTTTGAGAATTTTTCCAAGGATGCAGTCTTGTGGGCAGAGGCTTGACGAACAATTTGGTGCATAAATTGTCCTTGTAGGATGTATGGTTTGGGAGTTATGACGAAAAAACCACATTTTTTAAAAAAATCACAAAAAAGGACATAAGAAATTAACATGTTATCGAATTTTGAGAATTTTTCCAAGGATGCAGTCTTGTGGGCAGAGGCTTGACGAACAATTTGGTGCATAAATTGTCCTTGTAGGATGTATGGTTTGGGAGTTATGACGAAAAAACCACATTTTTTAAAAAAATCACAAAAAAGGACATAAGAAATTAACATGTTATCGAATTTTGAGAATTTTTCCAAGGATGCAGTCTTGTGGGCAGAGGCTTGACGAACAATTTGGTGCATAAATTGTCCTTGTAGGATGTATGGTTTGGGAGTTATGACGAAAAAACCACATTTTTTAAAAAAATCACAAAAAAGGACATAAGAAATTAACATGTTATCGAATTTTGAGAATTTTTCCAAGGATGCAGTCTTGTGGGCAGAGGCTTGACGAACAATTTGGTGCATAAATTGTCCTTGTAGGATGTATGGTTTGGGAGTTATGACGAAAAAACCACATTTTTTAAAAAAATCACAAAAAAGGACATAAGAAATTAACATGTTATCGAATTTTGAGAATTTTTCCAAGGATGCAGTCTTGTGGGCAGAGGCTTGACGAACAATTTGGTGCATAAATTGTCCTTGTAGGATGTATGGTTTGGGAGTTATGACGAAAAAACCACATTTTTTAAAAAAATCACAAAAAAGGACATAAGAAATTAACATGTTATCGAATTTTGAGAATTTTTCCAAGGATGCAGTCTTGTGGGCAGAGGCTTGACGAACAATTTGGTGCATAAATTGTCCTTGTAGGATGTATGGTTTGGGAGTTATGACGAAAAAACCACATTTTTTAAAAAAATCACAAAAAAGGACATAAGAAATTAACATGTTATCGAATTTTGAGAATTTTTCCAAGGATGCAGTCTTGTGGGCAGAGGCTTGACGAACAATTTGGTGCATAAATTGTCCTTGTAGGATGTATGGTTTGGGAGTTATGACGAAAAAACCACATTTTTTAAAAAAATCACAAAAAAGGACATAAGAAATTAACATGTTATCGAATTTTGAGAATTTTTCCAAGGATGCAGTCTTGTGGGCAGAGGCTTGACGAACAATTTGGTGCATAAATTGTCCTTGTAGGATGTATGGTTTGGGAGTTATGACGAAAAAACCACATTTTTTAAAAAAATCACAAAAAAGGACATAAGAAATTAACATGTTATCGAATTTTGAGAATTTTTCCAAGGATGCAGTCTTGTGGGCAGAGGCTTGACGAACAATTTGGTGCATAAATTGTCCTTGTAGGATGTATGGTTTGGGAGTTATGACGAAAAAACCACATTTTTTAAAAAAATCACAAAAAAGGACATAAGAAATTAACATGTTATCGAATTTTGAGAATTTTTCCAAGGATGCAGTCTTGTGGGCAGAGGCTTGACGAACAATTTGGTGCATAAATTGTCCTTGTAGGATGTATGGTTTGGGAGTTATGACGAAAAAACCACATTTTTTAAAAAAATCACAAAAAAGGACATAAGAAATTAACATGTTATCGAATTTTGAGAATTTTTCCAAGGATGCAGTCTTGTGGGCAGAGGCTTGACGAACAATTTGGTGCATAAATTGTCCTTGTAGGATGTATGGTTTGGGAGTTATGACGAAAAAACCACATTTTTTAAAAAAATCACAAAAAAGGACATAAGAAATTAACATGTTATCGAATTTTGAGAATTTTTCCAAGGATGCAGTCTTGTGGGCAGAGGCTTGACGAACAATTTGGTGCATAAATTGTCCTTGTAGGATGTATGGTTTGGGAGTTATGACGAAAAAACCACATTTTTTAAAAAAATCACAAAAAAGGACATAAGAAATTAACATGTTATCGAATTTTGAGAATTTTTCCAAGGATGCAGTCTTGTGGGCAGAGGCTTGACGAACAATTTGGTGCATAAATTGTCCTTGTAGGATGTATGGTTTGGGAGTTATGACGAAAAAACCACATTTTTTAAAAAAATCACAAAAAAGGACATAAGAAATTAACATGTTATCGAATTTTGAGAATTTTTCCAAGGATGCAGTCTTGTGGGCAGAGGCTTGACGAACAATTTGGTGCATAAATTGTCCTTGTAGGATGTATGGTTTGGGAGTTATGACGAAAAAACCACATTTTTTAAAAAAATCACAAAAAAGGACATAAGAAATTAACATGTTATCGAATTTTGAGAATTTTTCCAAGGATGCAGTCTTGTGGGCAGAGGCTTGACGAACAATTTGGTGCATAAATTGTCCTTGTAGGATGTATGGTTTGGGAGTTATGACGAAAAAACCACATTTTTTAAAAAAATCACAAAAAAGGACATAAGAAATTAACATGTTATCGAATTTTGAGAATTTTTCCAAGGATGCAGTCTTGTGGGCAGAGGCTTGACGAACAATTTGGTGCATAAATTGTCCTTGTAGGATGTATGGTTTGGGAGTTATGACGAAAAAACCACATTTTTTAAAAAAATCACAAAAAAGGACATAAGAAATTAACATGTTATCGAATTTTGAGAATTTTTCCAAGGATGCAGTCTTGTGGGCAGAGGCTTGACGAACAATTTGGTGCATAAATTGTCCTTGTAGGATGTATGGTTTGGGAGTTATGACGAAAAAACCACATTTTTTAAAAAAATCACAAAAAAGGACATAAGAAATTAACATGTTATCGAATTTTGAGAATTTTTCCAAGGATGCAGTCTTGTGGGCAGAGGCTTGACGAACAATTTGGTGCATAAATTGTCCTTGTAGGATGTATGGTTTGGGAGTTATGACGAAAAAACCACATTTTTTAAAAAAATCACAAAAAAGGACATAAGAAATTAACATGTTATCGAATTTTGAGAATTTTTCCAAGGATGCAGTCTTGTGGGCAGAGGCTTGACGAACAATTTGGTGCATAAATTGTCCTTGTAGGATGTATGGTTTGGGAGTTATGACGAAAAAACCACATTTTTTAAAAAAATCACAAAAAAGGACATAAGAAATTAACATGTTATCGAATTTTGAGAATTTTTCCAAGGATGCAGTCTTGTGGGCAGAGGCTTGACGAACAATTTGGTGCATAAATTGTCCTTGTAGGATGTATGGTTTGGGAGTTATGACGAAAAAACCACATTTTTTAAAAAAATCACAAAAAAGGACATAAGAAATTAACATGTTATCGAATTTTGAGAATTTTTCCAAGGATGCAGTCTTGTGGGCAGAGGCTTGACGAACAATTTGGTGCATAAATTGTCCTTGTAGGATGTATGGTTTGGGAGTTATGACGAAAAAACCACATTTTTTAAAAAAATCACAAAAAAGGACATAAGAAATTAACATGTTATCGAATTTTGAGAATTTTTCCAAGGATGCAGTCTTGTGGGCAGAGGCTTGACGAACAATTTGGTGCATAAATTGTCCTTGTAGGATGTATGGTTTGGGAGTTATGACGAAAAAACCACATTTTTTAAAAAAATCACAAAAAAGGACATAAGAAATTAACATGTTATCGAATTTTGAGAATTTTTCCAAGGATGCAGTCTTGTGGGCAGAGGCTTGACGAACAATTTGGTGCATAAATTGTCCTTGTAGGATGTATGGTTTGGGAGTTATGACGAAAAAACCACATTTTTTAAAAAAATCACAAAAAAGGACATAAGAAATTAACATGTTATCGAATTTTGAGAATTTTTCCAAGGATGCAGTCTTGTGGGCAGAGGCTTGACGAACAATTTGGTGCATAAATTGTCCTTGTAGGATGTATGGTTTGGGAGTTATGACGAAAAAACCACATTTTTTAAAAAAATCACAAAAAAGGACATAAGAAATTAACATGTTATCGAATTTTGAGAATTTTTCCAAGGATGCAGTCTTGTGGGCAGAGGCTTGACGAACAATTTGGTGCATAAATTGTCCTTGTAGGATGTATGGTTTGGGAGTTATGACGAAAAAACCACATTTTTTAAAAAAATCACAAAAAAGGACATAAGAAATTAACATGTTATCGAATTTTGAGAATTTTTCCAAGGATGCAGTCTTGTGGGCAGAGGCTTGACGAACAATTTGGTGCATAAATTGTCCTTGTAGGATGTATGGTTTGGGAGTTATGACGAAAAAACCACATTTTTTAAAAAAATCACAAAAAAGGACATAAGAAATTAACATGTTATCGAATTTTGAGAATTTTTCCAAGGATGCAGTCTTGTGGGCAGAGGCTTGACGAACAATTTGGTGCATAAATTGTCCTTGTAGGATGTATGGTTTGGGAGTTATGACGAAAAAACCACATTTTTTAAAAAAATCACAAAAAAGGACATAAGAAATTAACATGTTATCGAATTTTGAGAATTTTTCCAAGGATGCAGTCTTGTGGGCAGAGGCTTGACGAACAATTTGGTGCATAAATTGTCCTTGTAGGATGTATGGTTTGGGAGTTATGACGAAAAAACCACATTTTTTAAAAAAATCACAAAAAAGGACATAAGAAATTAACATGTTATCGAATTTTGAGAATTTTTCCAAGGATGCAGTCTTGTGGGCAGAGGCTTGACGAACAATTTGGTGCATAAATTGTCCTTGTAGGATGTATGGTTTGGGAGTTATGACGAAAAAACCACATTTTTTAAAAAAATCACAAAAAAGGACATAAGAAATTAACATGTTATCGAATTTTGAGAATTTTTCCAAGGATGCAGTCTTGTGGGCAGAGGCTTGACGAACAATTTGGTGCATAAATTGTCCTTGTAGGATGTATGGTTTGGGAGTTATGACGAAAAAACCACATTTTTTAAAAAAATCACAAAAAAGGACATAAGAAATTAACATGTTATCGAATTTTGAGAATTTTTCCAAGGATGCAGTCTTGTGGGCAGAGGCTTGACGAACAATTTGGTGCATAAATTGTCCTTGTAGGATGTATGGTTTGGGAGTTATGACGAAAAAACCACATTTTTTAAAAAAATCACAAAAAAGGACATAAGAAATTAACATGTTATCGAATTTTGAGAATTTTTCCAAGGATGCAGTCTTGTGGGCAGAGGCTTGACGAACAATTTGGTGCATAAATTGTCCTTGTAGGATGTATGGTTTGGGAGTTATGACGAAAAAACCACATTTTTTAAAAAAATCACAAAAAAGGACATAAGAAA
>OY986440.1:24593615-24827050 GCA_963920525.1 Dichetophora obliterata | reverse complement strand
TTTTTTGACGGAAATAGAATAGGTTTAAACTTCCCAATTTGTACGTGGGTGTCATTCGAGGTTTGGAGAGGTGGCTCTTAATTGTGGTCATTTTTTCATTCCTTTTGAGTGAACGTTGGCGGAATGTTTTTGAATATTTTGTTGACGTTTACTGTCAGAGTGATCGACGTTCTGCAAAGACGGAAATAGAATAAGTTTATAGTAAGCCTTTAATAAATATTGTTCCTACTAACACAAACACTTTGTTATATGGGAATGGGATGGTAGCCCTAAGTTCTGGGTATCGTCTCATCAAATCTCCTTCTGAGATTTACCCAAATACTAACATATCCGTAGTAGGCTCACGTTACCGTGGGTCACTGCATATCCTCCTCTGGTCCATTAGTCACCGCATGCTTGTGAGTGACTATGGATGAAAAAACTTAAATGATTATTTGTCTACAGAGACAAATTAATCATACAGGGAAAGTGGGGGTTACCCGTTTATTTAATTGTTCTTGTTAGGTTTTTTGGGGGACTTAGAAGGCGGCTAAGGAGAATCAGTGCGATGCTCCTTAGCAATAAAAACTATTGCCTTTCGCACACAGCTTTCTTTACCTTTCTTAGGCGTATTGTTCTGGCGAGTTCCACTATGGACGGTTCCGTATTTTGGGACGTTTTTTGGTGGGGTTTGCTGGAGCAATATATTTCTATTTTTTCAGGTTTTATTTATTTTTGCTAGGTTTTTTCAATAGGTTTTTACTAATTTTTTGTTAGTATTTCTATTTTTAATAGGTTTTTTCTTGACTGTGTTGCATGAATGTGCTACATATGTATTGCATGATATGTGCTGCATATGTACGTTTTGAATGTGTTGTATGCATGTGTTGTATGTATTTTTATTTTATTTGCCATTAGATTAGCTCACTTCGAATGCGTAGCATTCAGAATTAGAGGTTGGTTAGGTTTTTTAGATTTTTAAAAGCCTTCTGATGAGACCATGTGGCTATGGTCGAAAAACGTTTAAAGGTAGCCTTTATGCCTACACGGCAATAATTTTTAGGTTTTAGGTTTGTTGTTTCACTTAAATATAGATGGGACGTTTATCTTTTTATATATTAATTTTTTCAGGTTTTTATATTATTATTTTTCCGGTTTAGTTAGATTTTAATCTTATTATATGATTAATGATGTATAGTGTTATGTCGGATTAAGGGCATGACATTGTATAGCATGTTTTGTATGATGTTTTGTCAGATTATAGATGTGACATTGTATAGCATGGTCATATTTAGGTAGATATTTTAAGAAAGAAATGTTTTCTTAAAATTATTATAGGAATTATAAGTAGTTGGACATTTTTATATAATTTGTTGTAATGCCTAAATTTGAAGATAATTTATTTCTTCAATTTTTGGGTAATATTAAAATCAAAACCAACGGACATGACCGAAACTTAGTGGCCAATTTTAAACATGTTTTACCCCGTCTCTAGCCCCCTGCTTAGCGCTTTGGTACTATGTAAATAGTTTTTTATTTACATTTTTTATATTTTTTCTGTCTTTTTGACATTTTTGTCTTATGACACATTTTGTAAGCTGAACTTGCAAAAAAATTAGAGTAAAGAAGTTTTTAAAGTACAAGGTACCGAAACGCTTCGCACTCAAACAATCAAGTTTAATTCTCTTTCTTTTTCATTTTCTTTTTCTTAAGCTTATTTTAATATTTTTCTTTTTCTTTTGCTTTTTTTTTTCTTTTTCGTTTCCTTTTTCTTAAGCTTATTTTTTCTTTTTCTTTTTCTTAAGCTTATTTTAATTAGCTTATTTGATCCAATAAACAAATCAGAAATCTTTCTCTTATTCTTTTTCTATTTCTTTTTATTTTGTTTTTTCTTTTCCTTAAGCTTATTTTAAAATTTTCCATTTAAAAAATTTGTTGGAATTTCTTCATACAAAAATAATAGAAAAGACTTCGAATTTTCCATATAAAAGTTTTCATATAATATGGTATGTAATGTGTAAGATTTCGGAGACCTGTGTTCGAGACCCAAATCGGGAAAAAAATTTGTTTAGGTTTTTTTGTTAATTTTGATTTTTTTTTTTAATTGATCTGATCATTTACAATTTTTTCTTAATTTTTTTAAAAAATTGCTCATACAAAATAATATGAAAAGACTCCAAACCTTCAAAAGGTAGGCCTTACAGAAGCACTCATCAATTCAGCGAGCATGGAAGGTATATTGACGCCAATTAGAGCACTACTAGCATGCTTTCTTTTGCGTAACCGTAGTTGCTAACAATCTTCATCTTATTTTGCAGCATTACAAATGAAAGTAAGTTTTAGGGAGCGCGGGTTCGAGACCCAGCTCGGACCAAAAAAAAATTTTTTTTAGAAATTTTTCTGTTCATTAAAAAATTTTTTTGGAATTTTGTTGTATAATTTCTTCATACAAAAATAATAGAAAAGACTTTTAATTTTTCCGTATAATAGTTTTCATTTAGATTTCGGAGACCTGGGGCCGAATTACAGCATCCGTGATCGAGCAAAATTATGAAGGGCACGACGAGACAAGTGCCTATAAATCTTGTACAATTTTGCTCGATCACGGATGCTGTAATTCGGCCCCTGGGTTCGAGATCCAACTCGGACAAAAAAAATGTTGTTTGTGTTTTTTTTTTTAATTTTGACTTGTTTTTAATTAATTTGATCATTTACATATTTTCTAAAACAAAAACAAAGCAAAATACGCTTACGTAAATTAGCGAACAAATAACAAATCGTATAAATTGCAGGCCAGGGTATTCAAACTGTGAATAGCTTTTATATTAAAGATTAAATCAATTAACCACTTAAAAATCTCTACTTTTTTGGTTAAAGTTTCATTTCTACCGTGCGTGGCAGCCACACACAAATTTTCTTTTTTTAATTTAATGTCATTCTTTAATTTTTAAAACTATTTCAGTAAATTTTCCATTTTGTTTGAATTAAAAAAAAGTAAGAATTGTTAGTTTTAAACTCTTATAACTTCTTTGTTTTAAAACTTATTAAATTATTTTTCGCAGTATGCAGAGAATACTTGCAAAAAAAATAATTTAACGGTTTTTAATTTTATGAGAAAAATAAAGAATTTAAGAAGGGGTAAATCGGGCTGACGGGGCTTACTATATAGTCTAATATGACTTCGGAAGTGAAAACACTCTGAAGAAGAAATGTAGTATTTGCTAAGACCTTTTTATTAATACAGGATTTTTTAAGATCGGACATGTTACACGAAAGTTATGAAAAAAGGCCATTTTGGCTGTTTTTCCGGTGGTCCAAAAAAAATGTTTTTGTTTTGGAATCTTCAAGAGGTTAGCTTTGATATAGGGGGTGATTTTTTTAAGTTTTTTTTTGTCTGGAGAGCGACCCACTCTAATGGTTATATGTATTTCTTATTAATTTTTCAAGTTTTTAAATGTTTCATTAGATTAAGAACGTGCTTAAAGTAAGCGCACTGACCAGATATATGGTAGAAAATGTATGAAGTTGTATAACCACTACTTAATGGCCACATAACTCGAGCGTACAGATGACTCGAACACCCAAAACCCCCCACTTTACTATCCTATCCAAGTACGCTGCTGCCGATCCATACGTTTTTTTATTGAAATTTTTTGCTGGTTTGGATGAATGTAAAACGTCAGATCAACGGACCGTGATTCCTTTCGTTCGCTGGGGCTCCGGCTTTGGCTTCATTAAGACTTGTGGCAACTGTTGCTGTTGTTGTTTTTGTTGTTATTGTTATTGCCTCTGCTGATGAGATTGTGATGATACGTTGCTGTTCTAAAGCCGTTGCCCCGAAATCGACTGGTTAATATACTGACTGCTGAACATAAAGACAGACAGATAGGCAGCCAGACTAACATACAAAACACAGACATAAGACTCTACGTAACAAAAACAACAACAGCAACAGCAACAACTGCATATTACTTTTGGAATTATTATAAAATAAACTAAAATACAATAGACAACAATTAGTGCTTTGCAGACAAAATTGGCGAGCTCAGTCCCTCATTGCCCCGTACATAGGGGCCTGGATTTTCAGTGTCGGGTAGGGTGGTTGGGTTGGTCGCTTGGTTCCGACTTGTTGAAATAGTCATTTCAATATGTTAACCCATTAAAGACAACATATGATATATCATACGCTATAAAAGCATTTTTCAAAAATTCTTCAAAAATCCGCAACCACTGTAAAACTATTGCTTCCAACAGTGTGAGAAAGCAAAAAGTGTGCTTTTTTCAAAAAAGTTATAAAATTGACATTTAAAGGCTTTTTGTTTACTTTTTCACGCCAGTTGCAGTATTTAAAAAACCAGTTAAAAATTCCAATCAGGTTTGTTATTTTGTTTCATTAACATCAAGAAAAAAGAAAATATTATTAAAAAGTGCATTAGGTTAAAGTTGAATGCCTACGCTACGAAAATAAAATTTTCCAATTTATAATTTTCTAATTTTTTAAGTTGTTTTTTATTTCTCCACTTACAGACCCCTTATGCGTTTATGATCATACGCTTCACCACACCCAAATCCTTTGAATTTTTTTTTAATTTCAGAGTTTTCTGCTTATGCTGAAAATTTCAAAAGCTAAACTCAACGGGTTCTGGTAGTGAGCATTAATGGGTTAAGTAGTAACTCATATTTTTAAGTGCAAACAATATATTTTTTTGGTCAGTCAATCTGTCGACTATTTAGCTAATGATAATTTCTTCTTCTTTCTTCTTCTTTCTCCTTTCAGATCTTTAGATTGTCAGCTGATTATACACCAGTTGATACAAGACGCAAGCTTGTTGTTCAACTAATCCTACCTGTGATCACATGTGCTGAACTTGTCTACAGTAAATTAGATTCACTATCACATTAATTATATAATAATATTTATAATAATTATATAATAATTATATAATAAATTATATAATAAGTTGCATAAAATCATGCTACGCGTTATGTATATGGGCTGCGTACTCATGAACATTTAGCTCAATTTAAAATTTGATACTTAGTTGCGACATCATAAGTTACTTAAATGCCAATCTGACTGACTTTTACGGCAAGGATTGTTACACGAATTAAGAAAATGAATAGAACACGAACTGGAACAGGAATCAGTAAAAGAACTAAAGCAACTGGATTTTTAGAATGTATCCAAGGATTGGCACAGTAGCTACCACAAATATAAAGGTACGTTGTTACATAAAAGTGGCTATGCGAATAATCGCCCAAGTTACAATCGCCCAAAGAACGAAAATTATCAATCGCCCAAAAAACAGCTAACATTTTTGGGCAATTGTTCATTTTGGGCTTGGGCGATTGTTCGTTTTTTTTTTTGGCGTTTGTTCATTCTGAACAATTCAATTTCAAAGAGTGAATAATCGCCAAAAAATATTTTTTGGGGATTGTTCATCGCTGTTTTAGGCGAATATTCCTTTCATGATTTTGGCGGAAGTTCGCAGTTTTGGGCGATTTTTCATCACTTTTTCGGTTATTCATTTCACAATTTTTGCGTTTGTAACTTGAGCGATTATTCAGACAGCAGTATTAGTCTACGAATATTCGCCCAAGTTGCAATCGCTTAAAACTACGGAAATGAACAATCGCAAAAATTTTTGGGCGATAGTTCATTTTGGTTTTGGGCGATTATTCGTTTTGTTTTTTTGGGGTGATTATATCTTTTTTAATGAATTTTTGATAAAATAGATCCTTGAAAATCCAACAAAAGTTTGAGCACTTTGGTATCATATGAATTCAAATCAGACCCTGATAGGAGCCTGTGCAACGGAATTTCACAATCACACATGTGCTTACACTTACAAAAACTTTCTATAATGTATGTATATGTGTGTAGCAGTACTTTTAATTTTTTATTAAAGAAAATAACATAATGACTATACGCACTGTTGCGTTCGCAACAAAAAAACTTTAAAAACAATAACAACAAGAAGTAGATTGCAATAAAAACTATACTAATGCCTACTAACGAATAAGAAGAAGAACCAAACACACTTTTTGTAATGGTTTATTGTTGTGTTATACATACTTTCACACACATGCAAACAAAGTAATGATTAATTTCCGAAATAAACAAAATAGTATCATGCGGCAAAACATAAAAACTCCTTTCTCAAAAAACCCGAAAATTATGATTTATTTAAATAACCTGTTTTCTAAATTATTGAAATAAAATAACCGAATAGCCGGTTTTCGATCTGGATGAAAAAGACGCATTTAAAAACAAATATATTTTGGAATATTGTTTTTTGGATTATTTACGCAAAAATTTTTTAAGTCTTTATGAATTATAGTCTTTTCACGATAAATGTTTTAAATTGCGTAAATTTTTTTTTTCAAACTTGCAATGTCTTCTTAAGTTTTTCGATGGATATTTTTGTTTAAAGTAAATCTTCTGAGTAGTTATAAAGAATGGCCCCTTATATAATTCACTAAATTTTTTAAAAATTTGTCAGCATCAAAAAGTAATTAGAATCAAATTTATTTGTTTGCAGTTTAATTGTTCTAAAAGTTTAGTATTATTGTTTGTTAATTGTGAAATGAAAATGCCAAAGGAAATCCCAGAAGAAGCAGAAAGGAAATCTGCGAGACGTCGGAAGAAAACAATAATGCAATTGAAGATGTTATTTCTTTTACTAAACATTATTTTTAAAAAACGATAGACCAAAAAAAAAAAAAAAATTAAAAAAAAACACAAAAAGTAATTTTGTTGGTTCCGTATAGTTCTATTTTTTAAAAGACAACTTTCCTTGTTGCAATAAACTTTGTCTTTTTTCTAGTTTTTAAACTATTAAATAACTTCCGCATTATTTTATCCAGTTCCAATATGGTGCAATCATTACATTCGAGAGCTAAAACTGGAGCATGATATTCAGACATAACATTGTGAGTGAAGTAAACGTTTTTTTCTGAAATGCCTTCTTTATTTATCCTCAAAAATCAAATTATTAAGATTTAAGTTTAGGTTTTATTTATGACCAATCATCAACCTTGTCTTCTCGCTTTGGCAAAAGCAAAAATATATACTAGTTAACAACAACACAAAACTCACTTGATGTCCACCAAATTTGTGTGTCAGTTATTAAAAAACACTAGTCAATCCCAGTTATACCTGTTTTAAAAGTTTGGTGACGTCACTTCGTATGGAGGATGGGCATGATTTTCATTATATTTTGATAAAAATTCAAGTAAAGAAAGCGTTTAAGATATCGAATATTATGTGTTAAATATGCAGTAAATTCACACATTTATGTGGAATTTATAAAGGCTAACATATGTTCAAAATTTGAGTGCGTTAAATTATTTTTTTTCGGAATTTTCAAGAGATCATAAAGTCGCTTTCTATTGGAGGTAGTCGTTTGATCATATTTTACAAGTTTCAAATTCCAAGTTTTTATATGAATCTATGTGGCATTTTAAGAGATTTTACAGTTATGATAATTGCATTTTTTTGGGCTTACGCGTTGTTTTCATCCCATATAAATCATCCCTATCATATAAAATAGAAGTGAAAATTTAAAGTTACGACTTTACTCCAAAAGTCGATTAAAAGTACTGGGCCGATTTTTATGAAAACAGTTTTAAAATATCATATTTATGCTACAGATTTATTTAGGGGTGCTTTCTTTCGAAATTTTTATAATAAGTATTTTTAATTAAGGTATTAAGTTTTTTATGAAATCATTTCAGCTGCCACGCTTTGTTTATTCCTTGGCTTTTGACGCGTTTGTATTGCGAGAGTTTCAATAAACTCCATGTTGCAATCTATTTTTATCTTTTTCTTCGTGCTCAAGGTATATATAATGAGGTAGTGTTAGTAGATACAATTGTCTCTTGTGGTGGGTAACTTAGCTGTCAAATTCCATTGTTTACGAAAAAAAAACAAAGCAAACAACAAAACTTGTCAATTGAAATTGTGTTGTGAATTTTTGTGATTTAAATTGATTTAATTGATAAAATTAAACCCAAAAAAATTGTGCAATTTATCGAAAGCCTCTTCAAAAAGAGATTGGAACATTTTTTGTGTGCCTCGTGAAGAAATACGCTATCGCTGAAACGTTGCTGTTCCACAATATTTTCACAATCAGTTGTCTGTCATCTGTCTTCAATGTGTTCAAGCCAGGGATGAAAGTGGAATTTTTCAGATTGTGCCGAATTGCAGAGAAAAATAGTACCTTTTTTAAAAAATTTTACTTACACTAAACAAGGAGCGTCAGCTGAAACCAAAAATCAAATATTTTCCTGTTTTTGTAAGAGTGTTATTATAGAAAAGACCACTTTTATTGAAATTGATCAAAAAATAATAAAATGGTGGCGTTTGAAAATTTTTTTGTCATTTTTGCTGAAAGTGTTCGTTTTTTTATTGATAAATAGTCTAATATGCAATGTATTGGTAAGAATTTGGAAGATTATTGGTAAGATTATGGGCCATGGACAATTTAATAACGCATTTAAAAAAAAACAACATAATGACTCACTAAAAATTGACTAATTGCTACTATGATCCACAAACTGATCCAGGGCATAATTTCGCCAAGGGTTGTCGTCTCGCCAGCCAGGAAAAATATATGTGAATGTCCCATTATGTCCCATGTGGCGGCCGTAGCCTAGTGGGTAGAGTGCGTGGCCCCTAAGCTAAAGAACCGCGGTAGCCCGGGTTCAATTCCAACTCAGACAGAAAAATTTTTTCAATTTAATTAATTTTTCTGTTCGGTCGTCACCTCTCTGCAGACAATGGCAAACCTCAGAGAGTAAAAATTGTTTTCCTTAAGTGTATGCTTTTTGTATTAAATTAGTTTGTAATACATTTTTAAATCAAGTTATTTTAAAAACAAGGCAAAAGGCACTTAAAAAATTTTATTCATGTATTCCAAATTAGTGATACTAAATCAGCCTAATCGGGAATAATTTTTCACGGGAAATCGAAAAAAGGAGTTTTAATTTTTAAGATAAAGCTTATGAACATTTTGAAGATTTTTAATGCAAATTTGTTGACAAATCGTTGATGGACAAAATTGCATTAAAAATCTTCAAAATGTTCATAAACTTTATCTTAAAAATTAAAACTCCCTTTTTCGATTCCGCGTTAAAAGTTATTCCCGATAGGGCTGAATATATAAAAAATAAAGATTTTTAAAATGTGTATCTTCAAATGCTATAATTTTGTAAATTACGACTTTTCTATAGACATATATATTAGACCGGGTCAAAATTTGGATTCCGCCGTTCGGGGTCTCTAAAGATAGAGGAAATCATAAAAACAATTTCAGCATACTTTTTTTCATATCGGAGAAAATTTATCGGAGCGTTTTTGATTCTCCTGAAGGTCCTTTTTGTTAAAAAAACATGTTTTAGCTAGTATTTTTTTATTTTTAAAAAAACATATATCCTAATCTTCTAAAAATATAAATTCCTTACTTATACCAACATTTAGGCATAATGAAATTTTTTTAAATTATGTTTTATTATAACTTTTATTGACCTCCAAACATAGAATTTTTGCTATTTTTAAAAACACATTTTGTTAAAACTTCTGTAAAAAACACCTTTTTCATTGGATCTACCTAAAATTGAGCTTGTTGGAAAGGAATTAAATTATCCTTTTTTTATTTATCGGTTAAAACATATCTATGAGTGAAAAATGACTAAACGTCAGTAATCGACTTTAGAAATCTGCTAAAAAGATAAATTTCTTTTAAGCATAAAAATTTTTTTAAAAATTAGTTATTATCTCTTATTAGCTGAAACCCGGCATGTTACGCCCCCTTGTCCAACGCTCATAAACTGATAACTCTTATTGACCTATAAAAATAGATTTTTTTTTTGTTGAAACACATTTTGTTAAAACTGCTGGAAAAAAGTATTTTTTATTATTATAATAAATTTTTAAGTGATTCCAAGTTTAAGAACTTTTCAAGAGACTTTAAAGTGGCTTTCTTTTTTTATTTTTCTTTTAATTCCTTTCCAAGAAGATCGATTTTACGTAAATCCAATAGAAAATGTGTCTTTTACAGAGGTTTTAACAAAATGTGTTTTTAAAAATAGCAAATAATTCTATGTTTGGAGATCAATAAGAGTTATAATTAAACATAAGTTCAATCATTTTTTCGCCTAAATAATGGTATAAGTAAGGAATTTATATTTTTTGCAGATTTGGGTATGTGTTCTTTGAAAAATAAAAAGTTACAAGCAAAACACATGTTTTTTTAACAAAAAATACCTTCAGTAGAATCAAAAACGCTCCGATAAATTTCCTCCGATTTGAAAAAAAGTATGCAGAAATCGTTTTTATGAGTTCCTCTAACTTTAAGACCACGAACGAATGATTTTTCCCCCCATACAAAAGCGATCCGGTTTAATATATATGCTTTAAATTTTTTAATGAAATCAGATTGAAGAGATAACTTTTTATCACCCTTAAAATTATTTTCAGATATTGGTCTTGAAACTTTAAATCTGTTAAAAAAAAACGAAAAAACCTTTTTTTTAACTAAATTCAACCATAAAAACTGTACTACTGACACTTTACATTTTATACCTTAAAAATTTTGGTTTGACTATACTCTTCAATATACAACAATTCATTGAAAGAAAAGAAAAATTTTTACAAGCGTTTATGTAAATTATTGCTCTCAACAGTGGATTTTTTTTAATATTTGCCAATTTTTATGAAAAATTTTGGCTAATCGAAAATAAATATTACGATATTTGGATTCGACGAAAAATTCACTATACAAAATGTTATCGCTGTGTGTTATAGTGAAAATTTCCAAATTTTTTGGAGTAGTGTAATTATGTTGAAGTAACTTTACTAGCACTGATAAGAATAACGAAATGTCAAAGAAAGCAACAAGGTGCATCAAAAATCGAAAATTACATTAATTACATTTACATGCAACTTGGTTTTTTAAACTCCGATAAATTTAAATAGTCCGAAATGAAAACGTACATGTCTAAACTCTCGTCTGATCTCGAAAGTACGAAAAATAGCACAATTGTGGCTATAGTCCATTCCTGGTTCAAATTGTTAATAATTGTCTTTTACGCTCTTCTTATGTTTGACAGCTACGGTACTCACCTCTCTGGGACAACACTACCATGTTGAATATACCTTGTTCGTGCTCAGCTAGCACAGCGCAACAAAAAAAAATTAGCCCGAGCAAGGCGAAAAGTGAGATACATATCGATATATAACGGCGCTCCAAAACAAAACAAAATAAGACAACACACATTTTTTGACGTAGAATTACATCTTACAGCGCGGTTTGTATGGGGGTCATTTTCACAAATTTTTTCAAAGTGATGTTTGACACTTTGGGGTATACCTACAGCCTTTTATATTCATCGTACAAAAAAAAAATCCCAAAATATCAGTTTTAATGGGAATAAAACGAATATCTAACAAAATAGCAAAATCTAAGGAGATGAAAAATTCATATATTCGTATGAGAAATGCACAAGCTGCTTAGCTGCACTAGCTGCTTTTTCTGTTTTTAAGGTTGTTGTTGTTGTTGCTGTTTTTTATTAATATGTATGTAAAACATAAATACACATCAGTTGCGTTCCTTTTTTTTTGTTTCCCAGATAGCCAATCGGCTCGGCTGAAAACGGTGTGCACTTTTAACAGCACTGAAGCGGACCGTTTCGTTGTCAGCAAACTATGCATTGTGTGTTTCATATAAGCGTACCATTTATTAAGTTGTATATTAATGTTGGTTTTCTATGATTTAAATACAAATTCTAAATGTTTGATAGTTTAAATCATTCTTGATTTTAAATACAAATTCTAGTTGTTTGATACTTTAAAATCTAACGAATTTTTTCCAAAGAAACAACAACAACAACAAAAACATTTTCAATATGAGAATGTAAACATCACAAGCTGATTAATTAGTTAGCTGATTGATTAACTAGATAGAGCAATTGATTGTTATAACCTGACTTAAGGGCGGGGTCTGGGTTTTCACTTTCGAAAAATCGATTTTTTTTTTTTTGTTTTATCTTATTGTTTAACATTTCAAGAATATGTCCTCAAAATTTTAATCCGATCTAAGCAATATTCTTGAAGTTATTGTTTAATTAGTCTCGGGGCCTTTAACGCTCTAACTCTAACAGCTAAACTTTAAACGCGTTTTTCTCAAAACTACTTTTTCAAAGTCCGTGTTCACTGCCATTTGAAAACTACTCGACCGATTCATTTCAAACTTTGTACACATTTTCTTCATATAAAATACCTCCCCCCTACGTTTAGTAAAAATTTTTTTTTTAACATTAAGGGTGTTTCCCACCCACAAAATGGCGGAAATTTTAGTCGAAAATAACGGTTCACACTTTAGATGGCCGCCAAAAATTTTTAAATTAAAAAAAAAATAATCAGAGAACGTTGGGGGGAAGATTTGTTTATAATTTAACTAAATTTTTATGGTTTTTCATTTTCAGATAATTTCCGGCCGAGTTACAGTGAACACCGCAAATTGTTTTTTTTTCAAGACGTCCTGGGGGAAGCTCTGTCACGGGCTAATGATTTAATATTTTTGCATGAAAAATTTACAGAACATAGTCAAAACTATGCTCAATAATGTATAGAAGGTTTGAATAAAATTGCTCAATCGATATTTGAGATAAAAAATCACAAAAAAAGTGTTTTTTTTTACGCTGAAACCCAGACCCCTCCCCTAAAGCTCAATAAACGATTTTAAACTATCAAACAACTAGAATTTGTATTTCAAATCAGGATTAATTTAAACTATCAAACAATTAGAATTTGTATTTAAATCATAGAAAATCAACACAATAAATAACAAAGTCATATAGAAACTTTAGTTGTATATTAATTTTATTTGTTGTTGAACAATTGTAACCTTTTCTTGAAATGGTTTTTATTAAGTTACAACAATAAACTAAACAATAAACGGCAACTCAACTGCACTACCTTGATTTCAATACAAGATTCAATGCATATTCCAGCGTTTTTTGGAGAGGGGAAAAAACAAGAGCAAACAACGCATCAAGCGAATATGACATAAATTTCAATTCGATTCTTGATAAATATAGAAAAGGACTTTACAATTATATAGAGAAGGGTTTAAAGGTACAAAAACATGTCGTTTTCATTTACTCAAGGAAACTTTTGATGAGTAAATAATTTCACGAAATGGCCC
Source organism: Dichetophora obliterata (assembly GCA_963920525.1). Lineage (NCBI taxonomy): Eukaryota > Metazoa > Arthropoda > Insecta > Diptera > Sciomyzidae > Dichetophora > Dichetophora obliterata. The sequence continues at coordinate 24,813,863 of OY986440.1, read as the reverse complement.
AATTAATTAGCCCCCAAGATCGTGTGATTTAACCCCATCGAATTATTTTTTTTTTTTTGGGTTATGTAAAGTCACTTGTCTACGTCGACAAACCACAAACAATTGAACACCTGGAAATCAACATTCGAAGAGTTATCGGCGAGATACGGCCGCAAATGCTGCGAAAAGTTTGTGAAAATTGGTGTTTCAGATTGCGCCTTGTACGCGCCAGCCGTGGCGGCCACATGGCCGAAATTATATTTAAACATTAATGTCATAAATTTTTTTATCTAATAAAGCCCGTTTCATTGATATTAAAAATATATTACTATGTTTTATTATGATTTAAACTTGTATAACTCTATAAAAAACACCCATTAGTAGTACCATGGCACTATTTCTGACAAGGTAGTAGCGTAGACTGGCTTTTTTCTCACGAGCGGCGATGGGTAGTTGTTAACATTAGCTGTTCATGCAATTAATCAAAGAAAAGTGAAAAAATAAGCGACGACTTAAACATAGCTAGTCAACCGCAACTAAAAACATTTCAATAAACTTTGCAAATAAATTTAATGTATTAAAGTAAAGTTACGTATTAGCACATAGCTAGTCAACAGCAGCAAACTACAACTTCTTTAGCTGTTTTTGACAACTACCAATCACCTAAAAACTGTCACGGCTACGTTGTCAAATAATTATACCATGAGTAGTTCCTTTTTTTTAGCCACATACTGACTCTCTAGTTACATGTATCTGTATTCTCTATTGCATTACAACCCAAGCCATGAATGTTACTGTGCCAGCTAAACGGTACTTAAAACGGCAGAGTCTGATTTGCTGGTATGAAAACTACATGTTTTTGTACCTTTAAACCGTTCTCTATATAATTCAAAATCCTTTTTTATATTTATCAAGAATCGAATTGACATTTATGTCATATTCGCTTGATGTGTCGTTTGTTCTTGTCTTTTTTCCCTCTCTTTTTCACCCGTTCGCAAAAAAACGCAGAAATATGCATTGAATCTTGTATTGAAATCAAGGTAGTGCAGTTGAGTTGCCGTTTATTATTTAGTTTAGTTTATGCAACTTAATAAAAACCATTTCAAGAAAAGGTTACAATTGTTTAACAACAAATAAAATCAATATACAACTAAAAGTTTACTATATGACCTTGTTATTTATTGTGTTGATTTTCTATGATTTAAAGTTTAAAAACTACATTTATTTTTTAAATACCATAATAAATTCGAATTATTTTTATTATGCATTATATTCTTTTCATATTAAAAATTTATTTTGTTAACTAAAATTTTATTTTAAATTACCTTTTCAATTCAAAGTTACCCATATTTATTTCCATTAATTAAACATAACTTTGAATTACATTTAGTTTTAACCAACAAAACAAATGAAAAAGAACAAAAAATTCATCACCATAAATATCAAACGAAAACTTTTTATAAAACAAAACAAATTTTTACATGAATTTAATTGTGAGCATCTTAGATCAGGTAAGTTTAAAGAAGGACAACAACAACAAATTTGTTTTTGAATAATTTTTATTTAGAAGATGAAATACTTTAAAAAAGTTTTGAAGAATATACATGAAAAAAACCAGAATTTTTCTCTATTACTGTATAAAAAGGAATTCTACGTCTATACTTACGATACTATCGAAACTGTGTATTTTTTTCATATCTGTGATATGTATTGTCTTAACCCAATAGGGGCGATGATTCCATATCGCATCACTAAGTCGGATGTCGCAAAACTAATCGCATCACATAAAAATTCCATCTTTAAGGCGTTAAGGAGATTGATAAAAAAACGTCCGTGGCAAAGCCGCTGGCAACAGTGGCTAGTATATCTATATACAATATATAAAACAAAGTCGTGAAATGTGTTTGAAATACCATAACTCCATTCCATAACGTTGTTTTAGTAATTATAAGGGCAAGGTTACTCATGGCCTGCACTCTAATTCGAAGAGTATTAGTCCGATTAACTGAAATCTTGTTTTATTTTTTTAAATAATTCAATACGTACTGCGTTAACTAAGAAAATAAAAAACTTTTTTTTTGCTAGTTTTCTAATTTTTAAGGTCCAACTTCGTGCACGAAAAATTGAATTTTTTTTTAAATTGCAACTTTTTGTTGGTTTACGCTGAAGACAAAACTGTTCTCCTTATTTGATTTTTTGATTTTTGACGTAGAATTACGTCTTACAGCGCGTTTTGTATGGGGGTCATTTTCACAAATTTTTTCAAGCGCATTGAGAAGTAAAATTTGACACTTTGGGGTACAGCCTTTAATATTCATCGTACAAAGAAAAAATAAATGCCAAAATATCAGTTGAAGTGCGAATAAAACGAATATCTAATAAAATAGCAAAATCTAAAAAGAAAAAAATTCATATATTCGTATGAGAAATTCACATGCTGCTTCTGTAGCTGCTTGTTGTTGTTTTTGTGTGTGTTCGTTTGGTTCCTAATCATGTCGTTCGATGTTGTGGTGCTTTTGTTCTTGTTGTTGTTGTTTTTATTAATATGTATGTAAAATATACGAATTTTTTCCAAAGAAGCAACAACATTTTCAATATGAAAAGGAAAACATCACTAGCTGATTAGTTAGTTAGCTGATTGATTTACTAGTTAGAGCAATTAATTGCTCTAACCTGACCTAAGGCTCATTAAACGATTTTAAACTATGAAACAACTAGAATTTTTATTTAAAAACAAGAATGATTTAAACTATCAAACATTTAGAATTTGTATTTAAATCATAGAAAATCAACATAATAAATAACAAGGTCATATAGAAAACTTTATGTTGTATATTAATTTTATTAGTTGTTAAACAATTGTAATAAAAACAATAAACGGCAACTCACTGCACTACCATGGTTTCAATACAAGATTAGAGTTTTTTTAGCGAAGGGGTGAAAAGAGAGGGAAAAAAGACAAGAACAAACGACGCATCATGCGAATATGACATAAATGTCAATTCGATTCTTGATAAGTATAAAAAAGGACTTAACAATTATATAGAGAACGGTTTAAAGGTACAAAAACATGTCGTTTTCATACCAGCAAATCAGACTCTGCCGTTTTAAGTACCGTTTAACTGGAACAGTGACATTCATGGCTTGTTGGGTTGTAATACAAAAGAGAATACAGATGCATGTAGCTAGAGAGCCAGTATGTGGCTACCAGTGATCTGCAAGCGATGGCATTTTCGCTACTTGCAATCTACCCTCAACAAATACAGTGACAGTCTGACCGCACTACGCAAGCGCTGCGATTGTTGTGTCGAACATACTTGCAACATTGAAGCCAACTGTGTATGAGCGTGTCGTAAGACCACAATAATGCATGTTTGAGTTGTTGGTTTGATAACCAGCGCAGGGTTTTTCAACTTCTGGTATGCAATGGTAAGTATGGTCATTTACAAGCAACAAAACAAAGACATAAAGCGTAACTCCTGCATAAAAAAACCAGCGCTTATTTTGTTCTCCGAACACAAAGTATTTGCAGTAACATTGCAGTAACATTGCAGTTACTTTGCGTGACTTTTAAAAGCTTGTAGCTCATAAGCTAATGGTTCAATTGAGCTGATTTCCTTTTTAAAATAAATTATAAAGTTTAATTGAGTGAGCAATAACATTTGTTTAGTAAATTTTTAAAGATATTTATTAAATTTAGTTTTTTAAGAAATTATATCAGACGCCATTTTACTATAAAACACCTTTAATCACTGATTTTGATAAGATTTTGTATGCATGCAGATCTTTAATAAAGCTACAACTTTTGTTCAATTGTTCAAAATTTTGAAATAATAGGGTCGCCACCTAATAATATGTCTTTTCAAGAGTTTAAAACTGGTAAATGACGTTTAAAACTCTTGAAAAGACATATTATTAGGCAACCCTATTATTTCAATGTTTTATAATTTTGAAATTCTGACAACGGATTCGGATTCAGCAACCCATTTTTGGTGTACCTTTTTTTTGCCAGCCCCGAATTCATAAAACTACAAAAAATTAAGGTGGCAACCCTATCCACCATCTTGAATTTTAAAATTCTGACTTTAGATTCGAAATCAGCGACCCCTTAACACTGATAAATGATGTTTAAAACTCTTAAAAATACATATTATTAGGTGGCAATACTGTGGTAAAAATTTAGGTGACAACCCTAACCTCCATCTTAAATTTTAAAACTGTGACATTATATTCGAAATCAAATCCGTTGTCAGAATTTCAAAATTACAAGAATTCGCAAAAATGAAAAAAATCTAGGTGGCAACTCTATCCGCCATCTTAAATTTTAAAGTTTGACATCATCTTCGAAATAAGTTACCCCTAAAACTTCCTAAAACTAGTTACTCTATTCATACTGAAGTAATCTACAAACACTTGAGTAAAAATGCAGTGTACGCGCTGATTTAATCGTTCGTAAGCTTACTTTTGTATCACTGCTTAGCCGAAGTTGAAATCAACCTGCAATGGTACACGAGGCAGTAGCTCAAAATAATGCATAATTATAACGATTGCCGTTCGTGCGCTGTGGTTTATACACATAATTATTTTATGCAAACATCTATACTTTCCACTAAAGTCGAAGCACACATCACACAGTGTTTGACTTTGGTACAATTGGCTATTGCAACATGCTTGATGTTGTAAGTGAACTCGATGGCGTAGAATATGTGGCATGGTATTAATGATATTGAAGTCATAAAAAAACCAAGTATGTACTGAGTGCAAAAGCAGTAGCAGTTCATCGCTGCAGGTCTCTGGTGGCTACAAAAAATGTACTACTACTAGCCAAGGTTGCCAGTTAAAATTTAAAACAATTCCGACAAAAAGTTACTTTTTTCACAGTAATATAAATTGAATACAACAAAAATTTACACGGTAAAGATAACAAAAAAGTTTCTACCGCAATAAAACAATATTAAAAAAAAATCACATGATCATTAAAAATTGCCACAAAAATACCACGCGTTTTAAAAATACCACCACAAATTCCATATGCATTTAAAATTGCCACAAAAATCTCATTCGCATTAAAAAATACCACAATAAGTCCCAGAATATTACCAAACTCAAATGGAAACTCAAAAAATACCCCGCTGAATTAAAAAATTTAATAGGAATTCCCAAAAACAAAAAAATTCTAAGGGCAATTAAAAATTACTATGTGGATTTTTCCAACATAACTGGCAAATTTGCTACTAGCTGCTGATATTGTTTTGGTTCTTTATGCGCTGCAAAGGGCCATTTTTCACTAGGCAATTCTATGAGCAATAAATGCTTTCGCCGCAAGCATGGCAGAATAACCAGGTAGGGCCGACTCGGAGAGGAATGAAGTGGAAAGCAGAGAAAAGCGAGCTAGTTGTCAAAATCAGCTGTTGATTTCGAGTTTCTTTATGCTCATATTACGCAGTTAATTTTTGACTAAACTTATTTTTTTGCTTTTTTGCAAATTTAACACTTCCTCGGCATTCTATAGTTGTGTTTACACTGTTTTTATAATATTTTCACTCAAATTAACACAAACTTAACACACGTGTCCATACTATTTACAATTTGAAAGAAATAATATTTTTATTTCATTTGACGTTTTTACGAATTTTATCATTTTGATAACTACTCAACCTATTTCCACTCTTCGTTGACGCGTGAGGGCACTAAGCGAGCCGGCCCTACCTGGTAATTCTGCCATGGCCGCAAGCAGTTTGTTGATAATTGCTTTCGCCGCAAGCTCGAGAATTTTCCTGTGTGACGAGTGAAAAGCTGGACATAGCAAATTTCTGTTTATTAACCGACTTAAAAAAGGAGGACGTTCTCTAGTTGGTTGGTCTTTTTTTTTAATGTATGTACATCGAATAACTCCTTAAGTACTTACCCAATTGCCGCAATTTTTTGCCAACAGATAGATCTGTTGTCCAACAGATTGATCAACATTGGAAGCGGAGGTGCCCGTCTAAAAAATTGGGCGATATTCTACACGGGGACGTAGCAATTTAAGAAAAACTCTGTATAGAAAATAATATTAACACTAGAGTACTGAAATTTAGTACAAGGGTAAGCACAATCATTAAAAGTTATGGTCCAAAAAGTGGGCGTATTTCGATAAAAGGAGTGGCAATATTAGAAAAAACGCTGTTACTCGAATAAAATTAGGTACAGGGATAGGCATAATTATGGAAATTTACAATGAAGAAAGTGGGCGTTGTTGGACAAAAGGGCGTGGCAATGTAGTAAAAATGCTGTTTCTCAGTTATTATTGACACTAGGGTACTGGAAATTGGAACAGGGGTAGGAAAAATCATTACAAATTATGGTTAAAAAAGTAGCCGTTATACGATAAAGAGCGTGGCAATATTAGAAAAATGCTGTTACTCGAATAATATTCTTACTAGGGTACTGAAATTAGGTGCAAGGTTAAGCCAGAATTATGAAAATTTACGGTCGAGAAAGTGGGCGTTATTTGACAAAAAGGTGTGACTATATAAGAAAAATACTGTTTTTCAGTTAATGTTGACACTAGGGTACCAAACTTCGTTACATGAATGGGCAAAATTGTTATCATATTCTCTAAAAAGGAAGAAAAAAAAACTTTTCAACAAAAAACAAAAAGCAACTTCAAAACCACTACAAAGTAAAAAATAATTTTAAATTACTTTTCACATTAATTCTTGTTCAAATTTAATAATTTATTTATATATATTTTTATATTGGAAATATTTTTATTAAATTTTTTTCTATTTCGTGTTATTATCATAAATATATTAATTTCTCCATGAATATAAAACCTTTCTAGTAATATAGAAGTTGGTGTTTTCAAACTTTTTTTCGACCCACTCTAATGGACATTTTTTGAAATTTTAGTAAACATTTTACTTTTTGCCAATACCATTGAGAGTTTTTATATCATTTCCAATGCATTATATAGTGCATAGATATAGTCCGACCAACAGGAAAGTAATCATTTTTCATATTTTTGTCCATATCTCCAAAACTTGACCTAAAACGGACTGAGGACATTAAACTTCTTTGGTCCAAAAGTTGGCCCTTATTTGAAAACCTGTGTTATTTTAAAATTTAATATGAGCTTCGTTTAAAGTACTTTGAACTGGAAAATTACTCTAGCTAATTTTTGTAGGTGTTTTTATAAAAGTAGCGGTATTTTTACATTAAATAAGGTGGCAGCATTGGTACCGAACAAAATACATGTTGCTGTGTCTTTTTGCGGACCTTATTGACTTATATTTATCTTGCTCAAGAAGAGCTTGAAAAGACAACTTTTGTCTCGTAGCGAAAAAGAAATAAAAAATTTTTCAACATAAAAAATCGTTCTATCTTGTTAGCTTTGCTTTGTATATTGCTTAAATAAAGCTTAAGTTGTATGTTTATGCTCTTATGATTTAAATCAATTATTTAAATAATAATTAGAACATTTATATAACTTAAAAAACGAATTATTGAAATAGCGCCTGCCGTTCTCAAGCTCTAAGCTGACAAACATACGTGAGTCTCCTTTTATATAATAGTATAGAAGTATAGATAACGATTTACTTGGATTTGTATTTTAAAAATAAAAAAATAAAAAAATAATATGCAATTCTTTTTGCCAAAGCGCAGAAATTAAGAGAAAAAGTTATTAACGATTCCTGCTTTTAATACAGCTAAGTACCATTATTTGACATTTTTGGCATTTCAAAGCCCTAGTAGGCATGCCTTAAAAATAGGGGTTTATGCGAATGACTTTTGTAGGAGTTGCAGGGATGAGGAAGAGGAGGAGATGGTATCGCATCTCCTCTGTTCATGCCCCGCTCTGTGCCGCAGAAGACAAGCATTTATGTGGACAGGGATATTGAAAAGGTGGACGTTAGGCGTCTACTGCTTTCTATTATTAGTACAGCTTGGTTCCACGGCAGTGCATAGGAGAGCAGGAGGAGAGGAATAGATTGATAAAAAAATCGTTAATTTATTTTCTAATACTTCTTACAACTTGAGATATTGCACTTTTATTCTTAATTTTGTATAGGAATGGGTGAAGGCGTGGAAAATATTGATGCAATATTTATATGGCAATTTTTGGCATCCAGGTTTTAAAAGAATTAGTTAATTTGGTTTTTTCGCTTTCTACATCTCATACATTTACATACATTTATAAAATAATGACATATGCTAAATTTCATGTACCGACAATGATTCCTTATATTTTTATCCCTCATCCCATAGACCTCGCTACACTGCGTAACGACGTTTGAATGTTTATTTGTCGTAAACAACATATTTGCATTGTTGGAAAAACGCATTTTAAGTTGAGAATGGCGTTTGTCTCATCTTAAATATTTTATTTTTCTGTATTTTTTTTAGCAATATCAAAAGTGTTTACGAAGTGTAATTTTATAAAAAAAAGACACAGTTTCGATAGTATCGTAAGTATAGACGTAGAGTTCCTTTTAACACAGTAATAGAGACAAATTCGTTTTTTCATGTATATTCTTCGAAACTTTTTTAAAGTATTTCATCTTCTAAATAAAAATTATTCAAAAAAAAATTTTTTTGTTGTTGTCCTTCTTTAAACTTACCTGATCTAAAAATCTCACAATTAAATTAATTTAAAAATTTGTTTTGTTTTATAAAAAGTTTTTGTTTGATATTTATGGTGATGAATTTGTTGTTCTTGTTCATATGTTTTGTTGGTTACTAAATGTAATTCATAGTTATTTTTAATTAATGGAAATAAATATGTGTAAATTTGAATTACTTATTTTTCCTGCAGTAAAGAGCATATATATATATGTATATTTTAAAAGTAATTTACAATTAAAATTTTAGTTTACAAAATAAATTTTTAATATGAAAAGAATATAATGCATAGTAAAAATAGTTCGAATTTATTATAGTATTTAAAAAATAAATGTAGATTTTAAAGCACAGCGCATGCTTAGTAACGCATGCGCAAATTTGCGTAGTAGTATACATACATGCTGAAAATAAACATTCGTTTTATTCGTACTCCAACGAATGGCAGAATAACCAGGTAGGGCTGACTCGGAGAGGAATGAAGTATAAAGCAGAGAAAAGCGAGCTAGTTGTCAAATACAGCTGTTCATGTCGAGTAAAAATTAAGAACTTCTAAAAAAATTTCAGCTTATTGAACCAACAACAATTACCAAGCAAATTTAAAACATCGACGCACAGAAAAGAGCAAGATCATAGCGGTTGAGCAGCGTTAGAGGGGATGAAGCGAGTCATCCATAGAAAAGAAACAGAACTTTGCTTACTATGTCCCGCTTTTCACTCGTTACACACGAAAATTCTAGAGCTTACGGCGAAAGCAATTATTGATCTGGTAGCAAGATCTCTTTGTCCCGCTTTTCATTCGGCAATAATTGTCTTTGCCGCAAGCAGTTTGTCGATTATTCGCCCGCATGAGGGGTTTACGAAAGTCCCCTCTAAGCCCGAGTAGTCAACAAACTACTTGCGGCGAAAGCAATTATTGCTCGTAGAATTGCCGAGTGAAAAATGGCGCTTTGCAGCATATGCAGAACCAAAACAACAATGTCAGCAGCTAGTAGCAACGTAGTTTATTCTAAACGTAATTCTAAAAATCCCATTCGTGGTAATTTTTAATTGCCCTTAGGAACTTTTGTTTTTGGGAATTCCTATTAAAATTTTTAATTCAGCGTGGTATATTTTAATTGGCGTGGAAATTCAGCGGGGTATTATTTAAATTTCCGTGGGAGTTTGGTAATATTCTTCTTAACTTTTTTTCTTTTTTAGTAAGCAAAGTTTCTTTGTGGTATTTCTAAATGTTTTTTAAATTGTTTGTGCATATGGGACTTATTGTGGTATTTTTTAATGCGAATGAGATTTTTGTAGCAATTTTAAATGCATATGGAATTTGTGGTGGTGTTTTTAAAACGCGTGGTATTTCTGTGGTAGTTTTTAATGATCGTGAGATTTTTTTTTTAATTAATTTAAATTGCGGTAGAAACTTTTTTGTATATCTTTACAATGGTAACTTTTGTTGTATTTAATTTATGTTACTGTGAAAAAAGTAACTTTTTGTCGGAATTGTTTTAAATTTTAACTGGCAACCTTGGCTAGTAGTAGTACATTTTTTTTTGTAGCCACATACTGGCTCTCTAGCTACATGCATCGGTATTCTCTATTGCATTACAACCCAACAAGCCATGAATGTTACTGTTCCAGCTAAACGGTACTTAAAACGGCAGAGTCTGATTTGCTGGTATGAAAACGACATGTTTTTGTACCTTTAAGCCGTTCTCTATATAATTTTAAAGTCCTTTTTTATATTTATCAAGAATCGAATTGAAATTTATATCATAATCGCTTGATGTGTCGTTTGTTCTTGTCTTTTTTCCCACTCTTTTTCACCCGTTCGCCTAAAAACTCTCAAATATGCATTGAATCTTGTATTGAAATCAAGTTAGTGCAGTTGAGTTGCCGATTATTGTTTAGTTTATTGTTGCAACTTAATAAAAACTATTTCAAGAAAAGGTTACAATTGTTTGACTACAAATAAAATTAATATGCAACTTAAAGTTTTCTATATGACCTTGTTATTTATTGTGTTGATTTTCTATGATTTAAATACAAATTCTAATTGTTTGATAGTTTAAATCATTCTTGATTTTAAATACAAAGTATAGTTGTTTGATCTAGGGAAACTGGGGGCGATGGAACAATGTAACATGTCTGACTGTCTCAACCTGGCGAGGCCAGCATAATCTTTGTGAAATCGCCTCAAGTCGACTCAAACCTCCACGTGGTGTTTCCTGGGCAACGTCAAAACTGACAACCGTTAGTTTGGCGGCTAATCTGAGCGGCGGGCCTCCCTAGGTTTAAAATAGGTTGTGCGTTGGGTTTGAAGCCCACCCGTAAAAACCAATTTCAATGAAAACTAATAAGAATAGAAGAAAACTGATCCCCAAATCTGATGACGACTTCCGCAAACGAAAAACTGATAATGATTTACGGATATGCACCTGGAATGTCCGAACCCTTAATTGGAAAGGTGCATCTATCCAACTGACTGATGTTTTGGAAAGATACAAAGCTGATATCACTGCTATCCAAGAAATGCGATGAAAGGGACAGGGTTGCATTCGGCATGCACCCTGTGATATCTACTACAGCGGCCATGCGGAGAAACACGAGTTTGGATGCGGATTTGTAGTTGGCAAGAGACTACGGCCCCACGTCCTGCGATTCACACCTGTGAACGAACGACTTGCCATAATCCGCATCAATATTCTCAATATTCATAAAGCCACCTGGATGTCCCCTGATCAAAAAACAAAAAATCAAATTGATCACGTTTTGATCGACGGAAGGCACTCTTCCAGTGTATTGGATGTACGCACGATCCGTGGTGCAAACATTGACTCGGATCACTATCTTGTTGCAGCCAAGATCCGTACACGTCTGTGCGCAGCTAAGAATACACGCAACCCTACACAGAGAAAGCTAGACGTCGACAAGCTGCAATCGAAACAGACAGCCGATGCTTTCGCCACTCGACTCTCACTTCTGCTTCAAAGCACTCCTCCAGTCGATGATATATGCGCGCAGTGGACACACATTTCCAACTCCATGCGTGCGGCTGCTGAAGAGGTGATTGGCTACCAACGCCCTCGCCGAAAACAGTGGTACGACCAGGAGTGTCGCGACGCCACTGCAGAGAAAGACGCCGCCTACAAAGCCACCCTGCAGTCGGTTGTAACGCGCGCTGCTAAGGAGCGATACAAAGAAAAGAGGAGGGAAGAGAGATATATTTTCAGGCGGAAAAAAGAGAGGTAGAAAAGCGCGAGCAAGAGAAAATTGAGATGTATGGTAACAGGAATGAGGCCCGCAAATTTTTCGAAAAAATAAGACGCCTTGCCGATGGTTTTAAAACCGGGGCCTCTTCCTGCAAAGATGAAAACGGGAATCTAGTTACAGATGTCCAGAGTACACTGACGTTATGGAGGGAACACTTCTCTAAGCTTCTTAATGGCGACGCTGACAACAATCCCGCCAACAGAGATGATATTCCGGAAACCCCAATTTTGGATGACAGCGTTGAGGTTCCGCTGCCCGACTATGATGAAGTTCTGACAGCTATAGCTCGGCTTAAAAATAACAAAGCCGCGGGAGCTGATGGCTTACCTGCTGAGCTGTTTAAGAACGGAGGCGAAGCTTTACTTAAATGCATTCACGAGCTTCTATGCAGAATATGGTCGGAAGAATGCATTCCGAACGATTGGAATCTCAGTGTGCTCTGCCCAATCCACAAGAAAGGCGATCCCACTATCTGTGCCAATTACCGTGGGATAAGCCTTCTTAATATCGCATATAAGGTCCTGTCGAGAGTTTTATGTGAAAGATTGAAGCCCATTGTAAACGAACTGATCGAAACTTATTAGTGTGGCTTCAGACCTGGAAAGTCCACCATCGACCAGATTTTCACGCTACGACAAATCTTGGAGAAGACTCAAGAAAAACAAGTCGACACCCACCATCTTTTTGTCGACTACAAAGCCGCCTTCGACAGCCCAATAAGGAAGCACCTGTACTCCACCATGTCTGAATTTGGTATTCCTGCAAAACTAATACGACTTTGCAGGATGACACTGAGCAACACCAGCAGCGCAGTTAAAATCGGGAAGGACCTCTCCCCACCATTTATTACCAAACGAGGTTTCAGACAAGGTGATTCCTTATCGTGCGACTTTTTCAACCTAATGATGGAAAAGATCATCCGAGCTGCTGATCTGAGACGTAGTGGCACAATATTCTACAAGAGTGTTATGCTGCTTGCGTATGCTGATGACATAGATATCATTGGCCATAATACGCGCGAAGTCAGTGCAGCATTTTCCAGATTAGAAAGAGAGTCAAGTCGAATGGGTCTGTCAGTGAATGCAGATAAAACGAAATACTTAGTGTCAACAAACAAACAGTCCCAGCGTCTTGGAACCCACGTTACCGTTGACAATACCTCCTTCGAGGTTGTGAAGAACTTCGTCTATCTGGGATCCAGCATTAATTCAACCAACGACATCAGCATTGAGATCAAACGAAGAATAACTCTTGCCAACAGGTGTTACTTTGGGCTCAGTAGGCAATTGAGAAGCAGAGCCCTCTCTCGACGAACGAAAATCACGCTCTATAAATCGCTCATCATGCCCGTCCTACTTTACGCATCACAAACCTGGACGCTGAGCAGTTTAGATGAAAAGACTTTAGGAGCATTCGAGAGAAAGATTCTTCGTAAGATCTACGGACCAATCTGCGTCAATGGCGAGTACCGAATACGGTGGAATGATGAACTGTATGAGCTGTACGCTGACATCGACATAGTCAAGCGCATTAAAATCGAGCGGCTTCGCTGGCTTGGTCATGTTCAGCGCATGAAAGACGATGCTCCAGTGAAGAAAACATTCGATTTGGTACCCAGCGGCGGTCAACGCAGAAGAGGACGACCGCATCTTCGTTGGAAAGACCAAGTAGAGGACAACCTGACGAAGCTTGGAATTTCCAACTGGCGCCAGCAAGCGAAAGACAGAAATGGCTGGCGCAAATACTTAGATGAGGCCAAGACCGACATACGGTTGTAGCGCCAACTAAGTAAGTAAGTAAGTAAGTAAGTAAGTAGTTGTTTGATAGTTTAAAATCGCTTATTGAGTTGTAGATCAAGTTAGATTAATTAATTGCTCTAACTAGTTAATCAATCAGCTAACTAATTAATCAGCTAGTGATGTTCGTTTTTCTTTTCATATTGAAAATGTTGTTGCTGTTGTTTCTTTGAAAAAAATTCGTTAGAGCAATTAATTGTTCTAACCTGACCGAATAAACGATTTTAAAGTATCAAACAACTAGAATTTGTATTTAAATCATAGAAAATCAACATTAATGTACAACTTAATAAATGGTACGCTTATATGAAACACACAAAGCATAGTTTTCTGACAACGAAACGGTCCACTTCAGTACTTTTAAAAGTGTACACCGTTTTCAACCGAGCCGATTGGCTATCTGGGAGGCGAAAATAATGAAAGCAACTGACGTGTATTTATATATGTATGTTTTACAAACATTTTAATAAAAAACAACAACAACAACAGCAACAACAAAAGCAGCACAGCAACGAACGACGTGATTACGAACCAAATAAGCAAACACAACAACAACAACAACCTTAAAAACAGCATAAGCAGCTAAGCAGCTTGTGCATTTCTCATACGACTATATGAATTTTTCATCTTCTTAAGCCCGTATGATACTTCATTGTTTTGTCCAATTTCAAAATCTGAAAACAAGTAGCGCGTGGGCTAGACAGATATATATTGTTGGAAAAGGATGAAAACATGCATCGTGCCAATTTTTTATATTCCGCAACGTTACTATTTTATCTCTCTGCTCTTCTTGGCTGCGGAAGAAAGAGCCCAAGCTTGTTTTTGACACTAACTGCATGTTTATGTAAAACGAAACGAAGACTGAGAGTTGTGAAAGAAACGAGCAAGAATATTTTTTGATATGGAAAAATGTATTGCTTACCGTGTCTCGCACAACGTTCAGCGTTCGTTTCGTTTTACATAAACATGCAGTTAATATTTGATCGAAACTTAAGGCTTGATTACCCAAGCGTAACGTGAGGTGGCGCAGCGGGATGTAGCGTAGTGCGACGTTGCCTCGAGGATAAGCGATTACCGAAATCGTAATCCAACGTAGTGCAGGCGGCGTAGTGCAGGGCACTCATTTTATTCTAGAAGGCTTATTTACTTCTCCTCGTCAATAAAATATTGCATTCTTTCTTATATAGTATTAAAATTTACAAAAATGTGAAGTTAAACAAATTTTTTCGCTTGTAACACAGCTGTCGAACTACCAAAAATCGTAACGTTGCGTAGAAATCTATTTTCTACAGACTTCTACGCTGCGTCACGCCACGTTACGATTTCGGTAACGACTTGTACACATTTATCATTAAACAGATTTTAGCTTGACAATTGGCAACGTCGCGCTACGTTACCTTACGCTTGGCTAATCCAGCCTTTAACGACGAACGAATTGAGAGAAACGTAAACAATTCGTACTTTATTCGTATAGTATAGTATAGAATACCATTTCAACTGCTCTAGTTTCATTGTCAATAAATAAAAAATGGACAAAGCAATGAAGTATCATACGGGCTTTAGATTTTGCTGTTTTATTAGATATTCGTTTTATTCCCACTAAAACTGATATTTTGGCATTTTTTTTTCTTTGTACGATGAATATTAAAGGCTGTAGGTATACCCCAAAGTGTCAAATATCACTTTGAAAAAATTTGTGAAAATGACCCCCATACAAACCGCGCTGTAAGACGTAGTTCTACTTCAAAAATAATCGAGAAACTATTCGTCGCTGCGCCAACAAAAACAGCTATGTGTTTTTCAGTAACTTTTCAGGAGGTGAAAAAAACTGTTTCCTTGTGTCCAAGGACATTATTTATCAAATTTATTTTTTGGATACTATTATATTAAAAATATGTTATTGATTTGTTGAAAAAAAAAAGAATTTTTTTGCACATTACGACGTGGTAAACATTTGCGCTGTTTTAAAGCACATAGCTGTTTTTATACATGATTTCAATTCTCTTTTGGTGGTATGGAATCGATTGCAATTTGTATAGAATACTGCCGTTTGGCCTAGATGAAATGTGGAGAAGTTGAGGACTCGATTAGTTAACTGGTCGTTGCTCCTGTTACACCCCGTGCCAAAAAACCCCGCTCCTAGAAATATTTTTAGAAGTGCTTAAATTCTACTTAAATTGGGTTTTATATAAAAAAAATTTTATAATGATGTGTTACTTAGCATCTTGTCTCCAATCTTGCTAAAAAAAGTGAAAATCTGTGGCAAATGGTAATAAATAGGTTGCTTTCTTTAAAAAATAATATTTTAAACAAAGGTTTTGATCAATAAATGTCTAAATAACTGTTCATGTATAACATTTTGCAGTTTTTTTTAATGCAGATATGTTTTTGAACTCACAAGCATTACCGAAGGATACTTTTTAATTCAAAATGGTGGTCCATTATTGTTACCAATGAAAAATTGTTCGAAACACATTTCTTGGGTTTTTAAACAAAAGAATAATGCGTTGGCACACATTGCCAGAGATGTGAACTACTTTATTGGTCAGCATAAAACCTGAACCAAGTGAGTTTTATCCAAATTTCGTTGAGTGAGATCCATTGAGAGAATACAAAAGTTAATCTGTTTTTATTATATATTTGCAAACATAGGTACATATTTTTATAAATTAAACAAAATTGTATAACACAGTAATTTGCATAAAATTGTGAAAAAAAGTATTAAATGTATATTAAGGCCGTGTGCGAATTGATCTAAATGCGACCTAAACTAAATTGGGTCGATAAGGCAGTGCTTCCTAAATAATTTAGGAAATTCTCGAGCTACCTAAATGATTCCTAAATTAGGAAGCACTGCCTTATCGACACTGTTTAGTTTAGGTCGCATTTAGATCAATTCGCACACAGCCTAAATATTTAATTTAATATCCAAACATTATATTTTTACGCAATAGTCTTAATTTACGATTTTTGAAAGTATTTTCCCTCTGTGATATTTTACCACCTGCAGTCGGATTTTCTTCAATTTCCAGTTTTTTATAGAGAGTAGCATTGCATTCTTCCATATTTAGTGCCGTTTTCTCAATGTCCGGTTAGCAAAGCTCTTAACCGGGAGTTAGCTAACCGTACGATAACTAAAAAAACAATTTCGTTTTCACCAAGTGTCGGTTAAGTAACTGACGGTTAAGTCATTAATTGTGAATTTTTTCAATAGTGAATACGCTAAACTGCATATCAGCTGTGTACGCTTGTTTGTTATAATATTTTTGATGTGCAAGTTGTAAATATCTAACAAGGATTAATTAATAAATAATTTAAAAACGTAACAGAGTGCCGAACTTCAGTGCATATGAAGAAAGTGCATTACTCTTCCACGTAAACACGCCTATGCGCATATGTCCTTTTTATGTTTTGGATCGAATTCAAGTAAGAAAAAAACGAAATCCTCGAAATTCTATCCATTTTTAATTATAAAATATATAATTATTTTTTACGCTACACAGCTGTTCTTCCGATTAGCAACTAACCGGAACCTCAACTTGCCGTTAACTTAACCGGCACTTAAGACCTAACCGAACATTGAGAAAATGCTTTTTTGCTAACCGCCAGTTAAAGTTCTGATTAGTGCTTAGCCGGACATTGAGAAAACGGCCCTTAGACTATAAAACAGATATCTTTTGAGATAGTGGCTATTTTTAACTGAACATTTTTTACCTTTGTTAATGGTCAAATTTTACATGCGAACAACACACGTCTTTTTTTCGCCTGCGATCAAAAACAGTTATAAGCAAGTAAGCGTATACCCGTTTTTTCAGAGTATTTCTAGTACTGCGAGCGAGTATTTCTTACTGCGAGTATTTCTAGTATAGCTGTTTTTGATCACTTCTAAACCAAAAGAGATAAAAAAAAAGTTGAATGCAGAAATGTGGGCAATAGAGTGTCAATAAAATATCCAATAAAAAAAAAATTCGATAAAAAACACATAGCCGTTTTTGTTGGCGCAGCGACGTATTGATTAATAACAAGTTATTCGTTTTTAAATTTTCAGACTTTGTCGTAAATGCATCGAAAAATTGCGTTTGTCGTTTTTGGGTGCGTTTACGACAAAAAATGCGTTTACGGCAAACAAGCCTAAATCAAGAGGTGACTTTTTTTTCATAGGCCCACAAATTAATTGAAATGCTTTATTTTGCTGTATTGGACTAAAATTTTGTAATTTAGTTCGTATGGAAAAACGTTGGTGCGTATGTATATCCGAGCATCACGCCCGAACCACTGAAGCTTTACACCTTGAATTCACAGCGCATGTTAGTGTGGTGCTCCTGATGGTTTTTGTTTATGTTAGATCCCCCTAGGTGGCTCTGAGGTCGGAAATTCTTATTTATGAACATATTTAGCCCAAATTCACATTTTTCTGCTAAATAAATATGCTAAATAAAAATAAAAATAAAAAATAAGTTGTTGATAAAATTAGGACCCGGTAGGTGTCCGGTAGCTGAGTTGAAGATATTTACGAAAAATTTATTATGTACAGTGGCTCACAGCTTATTTTATGCAGTGCATACTTTCAATTTAAGGGCTTTATAACTACGAAACTAACAGGCATAGAAAAAAATAATATAGTATCATTTAAAATAACAAGATGTTTAGTTTAATAAATTAACTTAATTTATTGTAAAAATATATATTAAGTTGGCTTAAAATTAAGAAACCAGAAAATACTGCTTAATTTCATATCACAGCTTATTTTATTCAGTCGCTTGCTATTTATAAATTTTTCGTATTAATTAATGATACCTGATAATTTTATTGTTTGGTATGATAGCCCTTGTTGTCCAAAACAGATCTAAGGTGGTTTGGCATTGATGCGACCAGTTTTTGAGTGATAGGTGGCGAAATATTCGCCCACTTCGTTTTCAATATCTCTTTCAGGTGGTTTTTGTATAAAGACCACACATTTTCAATAACATTAAGGTTTGGCGACTGTGCTGGCGGCGTCATCAGTTGTGGGCAGTTGTATGTTAGCCTGGTTTGCACAATACCGGCTTTGTGCTTTTGATCGTCATCCTGGTACAATTGGAAATTCAATTTTATATCCAGAATTTTTGCACTCTGCAACAAATTGTTCTATAGGATCTGTAGGTACTTAAATTTGTAAATTGTTGTTTCAATTAACGGCAACTTCCCAGTACCAGCAGCTGACATTTAGGCCCAAACATGACGCTGCCACCGCCACGTTTCACGGTTTGTTTTAAGTTTTTTTTGTTGACCTCGGTATTCGGTTTTCGCCACATATAGCACATACCATCTGAACCGAATAAATTGATCTTCGATTTATCTGCAAAAATAACTGAATCCCAGTACTCTGGGGCCTTAGACATATGTTCTTTGACGTAGTTGAGTCTGCATAATCTGTTTTTGGGGCTAATAAACGGCTTGTTTCGTTTTACTCGGCCATGAAAGTTCTTTTTGCGTAAGACACGTCGAATAGTTTCAGCACTACACTGTTTGCTCAGGTCAGTTTGAACTTCAAAAGCCATTTTCGGAGCTGAGTGTCTCGGGTTAGCCTTTATCTTCCGTACAATATGCCGCTCGCCGGCTGCATTAAAAATTTTGTTTGGTGCTTCTTTGCTTTTATTGTGCAATCGATTCTTATGGACGAAGCGCTCGATGATCTTTTGCATTGTAGAGGAATTAATATTAACCATTTTAGCCATTTTTCGCTGCGAGCTGCTATTTTTAAAATAGTATTTAACCAATTCTCGTTGTTGTAGCGTTGTGCGCGCTCCTATTTTAAATAATCATAGAAGCGGACACTTGAAGTAAAAAAATCAGACTAAAAAGCTAACACAAAGCAATTATAGAAACAGAACGAAGGCATAGCTAACGAAGTACCGTTAGACAGCGCAGCATTAGAGTACCGTAACAGAGAGAAGTGACTGCATAAAATAAGCTGCGAGATGAGATTAAGCAGTATTTTATGTTCTCTTATGTTTTAAACAACTAAATATATGTATTAATAATATATGTAGCTCTAAAGTTTAAAGTATGCACTGCATAAAATCAGCTGTGAGCCACTGTATGTATACATTAAACCATTGGTGCGCCTGTTTGTGATCGCATAACTTTTAAACAACTTTACCGATTGAGGTGCTGAGACATAACATGACATACTTATGAAAGTCACCCATATTTATGAAAGAACGGGAAGGCGCAGAGCAACGTCTGCCAGATCATATAATAACAAATAAAATTGTGTT
Source organism: Dichetophora obliterata (assembly GCA_963920525.1). NCBI lineage: Eukaryota > Metazoa > Arthropoda > Insecta > Diptera > Sciomyzidae > Dichetophora > Dichetophora obliterata. The sequence continues at coordinate 24,793,963 of OY986440.1, read as the reverse complement.
CATACTATCGGACTTTCAATATTTGGCAGATCTTACGAGAAGTTGTACGCTTTCTCAGATAGTCTGAAGCAGCTTTTAGCAAATCGAAAGATTTGATCTTATCTGATTCTTCATTTTCTATTGATTTCATCATAACTCAAAAAAGGTCAAAGAGCTTATAAGACAAATAAGAATTGAGACGCCGATGTGTTTTTTCTTGTTTTAATAGATGCAAGCAAAAAGCTACAAAAATAGGCCTTTTTCCGTACTAACTTCAAGTAAAGTTTTGGGAATTGTAATAGAATAAAAATGATAATCAAAAATGTGTAAAGAAACGCTTTCAAGTAACTTCAAGTTATTAAGTAATTAATTAATTATTTGCGTAAAAATAGCAATTTAAAGTTAGTTCTTAACTAGTTAGTCCAATTCGAACCTATAACAAATGAACGGTTACTTACTACCATTACTTTGTGAACATATTGGTATGATTAAACTAATCGGTGAATTTTCTAAAAGGGTCGTTAGCATGTTTGTTGTTGTTATTTATTCTTTTGTTTTGCACTTCTGCACGGAACGTCTTTTTGCTAGAAGAAAACAAAAACCAAAAGTTCGAAAATTATGGTACGTAGTTGAAAATATAAAAGAAGTAGCAGCATTAGTAGTGTTTAAAAAAAATAAAAACTAATAATAATTCCACATTAATACACGTCGTTGTATGCTTTCATATGGGGCTACATTTGAATGTGAGCTCAAATCGTAACTCGTGGCTCGTGGCTTCACGCTCTAAGGCGTTTTTCGCTTAACCAACCGAAACATAAGAGCTTTACTTTTCCATGAATTTAGAAAAAAACCTAAAACAAAAATTTATAAAGGAAAATATAACAGCTTCCAAAAACTAAATATAATGTGTATATATTTATATAATTGCAGCAACAGTTAGAGCCATGTTGCACATGTTTTTGAAATACCTAAGTTTATTTACATATATAATTTTTTTTGCTTACACAGACATATATAAGTTCTTCTACTGCTTTCTCTATTTATTTTAATGGAACGCTTCTTTCTTTTACGTTAAGCTTCTGTTAATATTTTATTTATATATCTAGCTCATAAAAATCTAAACTTTATTGAGAGAAACTTTTTTAAACATTTGGCGAGTTTTTTATTGAAAACTTATGTAGCCTGCACTACTGCACTTTAGAATGTGAATTAAAATCGATTAAAAGAAATAACAGTAAAAGTATCGCCATGTTGATGCTATCTAGACAGGCTTCGGGAGTCCAATTCCGAGATTGTTTCGAGGTTATGAAAAGTAGGTTAAGCAGAAAATGTAATACATTTTTTAAATGTTTGCAATTTTTGTATGAATTTAATAGGTGAGGATAACTGTTAATTAAAGAAGTTCGATAACATTCGCACAAAACAAGTAAAAAGTTCTAACAAGTTAATAAGGATAATAGATTACCTCAATAAACGAAAAACTTATCTAAAAAGAGACCAACAACAAATTTTTTTGGCTTGTTAGAGCTTTTAAATTCTCATAAAAAAGGTTGTTGCATATTTTTGAAGATTAACTATAATCCGTTAAACTTTTGCTTTTTTTTTATATTGTAATAGATACCTTGGGAGTACATCCATATCTGAGTGTAGGATATCAATTTATAAGCGGCAACAAATTAAAAAAAGCAAACTTTATTAAGGAAACTTAATTATATCAATTAACATTGCATCAATTATTTGAATGGGGCCAAAAAAAGCAACATTGGTAAAATAAGTCAAACAGATCTTTAAAAAATGTTTTAAAAATTTGTTTGTTTATTTTTTATACACGCATAAAGAAAAACATAGTTGCAACAACCATGTTTTAAGAGGATCATAGTATGATTCGACTAATGACTGTTGCTATCATGTTCTTAAATATAAGGGCTGTATCGAGAAGAAACTCCACACTTTCAATTCAATATTTCTCGCAGTGTAGATGTTTGATTGCAATGCGGTAAACACCGTTAGATAGTATAATAAATTTCTCCTTTCATTGCTCCTTCTTTCGCCTCTATTATTATCTTATCTCATTTTTCACGATTAGTTTCTCGAATCGAAAAGCACGTGCATAAGAAAATTATGCACAGTTACTAAAAAAACAATTTCTTACAGAACGCTAGCCAAAAGGTATAGGTGTTTTTTTAGCTGCATGAGAATTTTAAATACTAAAGCAAGACAGAAGTATTGGTAAAATAAGTTTCTATTATTATAATCTAATAGATAATTTGAAATCTAAATTGATAAGATGGCATTTATTTTTTAGATATGATTTTCGGCATATGTTCGCCACGGCTACGAGTTACATAGTCCATTTGATCAGTCCAATTTTTTACTACTTTTTCCAACACATCAGTGGCGTCAATGGGAGCTTGAATATTGGCTTCCAATGCTTGAAGAGGTGCTGGTTTGTCGACATAAACCTATGACTTAACATAGCCCCATAAAAAGTAATCGAGAGGCGTTAAGTCGCACGAACGAGGTGGCCAGTTAACAGGACCACTTCTGGAAATAGAGTTGTCACCAAATTGATTTTGCAATAAATTGATGGTTAAGCGCGCTGTATGACAAGTTGCGCCGTCTTGTTGGAACGAAATGTCGTCGATGTTTAGCTGATTAATTTTTGGACAAAAAATCAGTCAGCATTGCTCGATAGCGCTCGCCATTCACCGTAACGGCAGCTCCTTCCTTATTTAGAAAGAAATAAAGACCGATGATGTCGCCAGCACGTAAGCTGCACCAGTCAATTTTAATGGTGATTCGTTAATGGCTTGAGGATTGTTTTTGCTCCATATACGGCAATTTTGCTTATTGACGAAGCCAATTCCTTGCTCACTAGGTCGATTATGTTGACCGTAAAAGGACGAAGTGCTCTAAGAACTTCGCGAACAGATTTAGTTTTTTTCAAAGTAAATTTCCACAATTTGGAAGCGTTGTTCTGGTGTTAAATGATTCATGGTGAAAAGCCAAACCTTACTGAATAGAAATGTCAACACAGTTTGACATTCTCAAATGCCAAACCGTAGACAACAATAATCGAAACTTCTCATGCAGCAAAAAAACACCCTTTATAAAGCTAGTGTAATTCGTAATATCTCAAAGATCTGGCAAAAAGTGGAAGAACAAATGTTCCAGAGATTCGAAACTTGATTTAAGATACTTACTTGAACAAACAAAAATTATTCAATGTCTGTGTGAGATTTGGAAAAAATAACTAGAACCAGTATTACTATGCTCCAAAAAGTGAAACAAAGACATAACCTTAAAGTGTACAAAAAACAAAAAGTACCCAAAAAAGTGATAGACACGTGAAAGTGGGGAAAAGAAAGATTCGAAAATTGTACGACCGTTTGCTTCAAGATAATGTTCAGTGTATTGTTATGGGCGATGAAATCTTCGTAAAAATGGACTTAAGAACATTACCAGATTCCCAATCTTACACAAAACAGAAAGGTGGTACTGCTGACTAATCAATTTCAACAATTCGAATTAAAAGATTTGGCGCAAAAGTTCTCACCTGGCAGGCTATATGTTACTCCAATTATGTTGCAAAAGAGGAGAACCCGCTTAACGCTCCAGAACTTCGTTCGATAGAGAGGTATTGGGCTATTGTTAAACGGAACTAAAAGAAGGATGGTCGAGCTGCCGGTGACATCGAAGTATTTAAAAAATTTGGCCTAAGGCAAGCATTTTCGTTGCAAAAGAAGCTGTGCAAAATTTAATAAAGGCTATTAAACAAAAAAATCGGTGTATATTTATACAATATGTTTTTTTTTTAAAAGTTTAAATGAAAATTTAATAAAAATAAATTTTATTTTAATAAAAAAAGTTTGACGTGAAAAGAAATAAAAACCATTGGATTGCAAGCAAAACTATGTGTGCAGTTTCTTTTTGATACAGTCCTTACAATGGTTTCTATGATCATGGTAAAATGATTGCCACAACTATATTTAGAAAAGGAATTTTTTCGTAGGAACCAGAATATTATTCAAACAATAATTTTTTTTTCTTATTTTCAATGCACTCCAACTATTTATTATTTGTTGCTCTTAAAGCATGTGTTAAGAAGTTTAAAGCCCTGCATTTTTATATCTTTGCAGTCTTTAGGATAAGGCGATTTATAACACAACACAATACATAATTGAAGAGTTGATAAACGATACGGCATATCACCAGTAATTGATAAAACTGATTGTCTCTGAACAGTTTGCAAATAAACCCTTCACTTCATGAACACGAGGACATGTAAAGTGTCTGATTTTAATCCGAAATTAATAGAAGTTTAGTATAATGAAAACAATTCCACCAAAAACTCAACACATGTGAAGTTCTGTTTATTTTATATAAGTCTATGTTTCCATGAAATGAACGGTTTCCTGCAAACTGTTCAGACAGTCGTTCGCCCACCTCTCAATTACACAATTTGCAATTAAGAATATTTTACACATCACACTCACTGTATTAATGAAACACACAAATACATGCAACGCAAAGGTTTATTAAACAAGAAAATGTTGCTACACTCCCTTTTCAACAACAAAAATGCTATATTTAAGACGGTTTTTGTCGTATTAAACTAAAATTTAGTAATAAAGTTTGTATGAAAACTGTAAGAAGCTATACACAAAATGGGCGTGATCCCACTACAGCTACGCCTACTTTTAAGAAAAGATAACAAGAATTCGAAACTACTGGTCCGATTGAGCTCAAATTTTGACAGTGCATTTGTTTCGAGTACGAGATGGTTTAAGAAAAAAATTGCCACCCCGCTTTTACCGCCCTCAAAAAAGTACAATATTTGCGATATCAAATTGCTTTGGGGTTATGGGTCACACAACATCAAATGCCAGTATTCAACCACAATTAACACATGTCGTTTCACTGATGTCATTTTATGGGAGTTAAACATTGGGGAGTGTCACCTTCCATACAACCAAAACTTGCGTTATCGAATGGCTTTGAAGTTGTAGGTCGCACAGCATCGAAATTCAATATTCGACCTTAATTTACCAATGCAGTTTAATTGGTAACATTTTATTGGCGTTGGACAAGGGGGAGTGGTACCTCCCATGCAACTTAATTTTGCGATATCGAATAGCTATGGAGTTATAGGTTATATAGGAGCGATATCGTTGATTACATTTTAAAAGGGATTTTTAAGGGGGCGTGGCACCTCCCATTTAACCCAAATTTGCGATATCGAATAGCTTTTGAGTTAAAGGCCGCACAACTATGGAATTCAGTATTCGACCTAAATTTACACATGCAGTTTCACTGAAAACATTTTATGAGCATTTGACAAGGGCGGATCAGTAACGCGGCGGATTTCAGCTAGTTCAACATAAAAAGTTAAATAATTACATATTCAGTATGTGTGTAAATGAATGGTAGAATGGTGTTAAGAACTTTTAACAACTTGAAAATTGTTTAGTAATCAAAATTAAGGAAGTGAATATTACAATGTAAAAAAAGCAATTCTCCAGCACTTACACCTATTAAACTAGATATCCTATCGTTTCTTAATTGTTCTGCAACACTAGAAAGTTGCTCACTTGCAGCACTAGACGGAGTAGCTGAAAGATATTTGATCGCAACCGTAAATATTTTGCAGTTGGAACAGGAAGACTCACATGTAATTTTTTTCAGGTATTTTTTATTTCATGTTACATTTTTAGTCGTGCACAACCGTTGTCCAACCGTTTATCATTTTAAGACACTGCGTACATAATAAAATAATAAAACTGCAGCCGTAAAGAATATAAGTTATATAAAAAATATCAAGCAATCGGTATTTAAAATTGGAAGGAAAAGTTTGGTTAGGTCCGTCATATTTTAAAACTCGATACCAACTTTTATGTATGTATATCATACAAGTTCCAATTTTCGGTGCCCATCCTTTTGCTGATGTTTCTTCTTTTTCAGTAGGGAGTGTGTTCAACGGATGTCGGTGTTAGCTTAACTTTATGGTGGAATACATTTTCTAAAAGTTTATTATTTTTTTAATATATATATATTTTTTTGTGCATTCATGTCCAGTCTTTACTTTGTATCTGAAGGGCTTGGGCTTCCCGCTACGCTTATTTTTTATTGCTATGTGTGCGTGTGTGTGTTTATGCGCTTATATGTTTTTTTAAGGCGCGTCCAAGCCATCAAAATTTGCCCACATCCGCTTCTTCACATCCCTGTGTCGTGGCTTAACTTTATTTCTCTTTCGTACCAGCAGTTGTCATCATCCTGTTTCCTTGTCTGTCCCACTGTCCGTAACGTTATGCTCGACGTAACACGACGTAATGCGTCGTATACGTTGGTATAATTAATAAAAAAAAAATTGTGAAAAAATATTAAAAACAAAAGCAGTTTATAACATTTACAATTTGTATTGTGAAACACTTGTGTATACAGGAAGAATGCTTAAAATGGCAACAAAAGGCAGAAAAAACAAATTGAAATTAGTTTTTGTGCTTTGTCCGAAATTCCAAGTTTGAGTATAAGAGAGCAACATTTAAAAAGTTATAAAAGTAAATCCTTAAAAAACACATTTCATCGTTCTTTATTTGTATTAAAAATTAATATGTAGATACTTAATTAATAACTTATTTGACTGATGACCAACAAATTTCTTTTTAAAATAATTTGTTCCATTCTTGCGGCTATTGTGCAATTTGGTGTGGCCATGTCGGGATATAACAATGAAATTTGGGATTTAATGTAGCTGTCCATCCGCTTCCGTGAAGTATATGCAATACATTGACATTCATATCCCCGCATCGGCAATACCATAACCTTTTTTTAATAGATAAATTAAATAACTTTTGTAAATTTTGTCGAATGCTTAAAATGGCAACAAAAGGCAGAAAAACCAAGTTGAAATTGGTTGTTGTGCTTTGTCCGAAACTCCAAGTTTTAGTATAAGAGAGCAACATTTAAAAAGTTATAAAAGTAAATCCTTAAAAAACACATTTCATCGCTCTTAATTTGTATTAAAAATTAATATGTAGATACTTAATTAATAACTTATTTGACTGATGACCAACAAATTTCTTTTTAAAAAAAATTTGTTCCATTCTTGCGGCTATTATGCAATTTGGTGGGGCCATATCGGGATATAACAATGAAATCTGGGATATAATGTAGCTGCCCATCCGCTTCCGTGAAGTATATGCAATACATTGACATTCATATCCCCACATCCGCAATACCATAAATTTTTTTGAATAGATAAAATCGAATTAGAAAACTAATAAAAAAAAACTAGGCAACAGATTTTTTAAGTATTTTATTTGTTAAAAGAACATCCTCATCCTCATCCGGGTAAATAAATTTTTCAATATATCCAATATTCAATATAATACTCAAAATCCGCATCCTCAAGTAAGGCATTATGTAGATAAGCTTCCGTAAATTGACGTCCGTTACATCCCTTAAAATGTTCCCAAATTTTCCCCTCGTGTTTGAGCTCTTTTAGATACATTTAAGGGAAATTAAAAAAAATCCATGAAAGGCAATAAAATGCATTCAAACACTTACAATCAAATGTTTTTTAAATAACTTACAAAAGCTGAAAGTTTTTAACTTTGAAAGAAATTAACTTTGTTTCAAAACGATACAATTGAAACATGATTTTCCCAAAAATGTTCTTTATGGAGCCAGATAGACTGCTGTTATGAAGGGAATCCCCTTTTTATGTTTGCTTTATTTTATACAAACTATCACTTTCTATATTATTCTTTCTGTCTTATTCAATAAAGTTCCTAGCGATAAAAATGTTCAATAGCTAATTTTTCAATTGCCAAAAACTCAATCATCGATGCACAAAAATCATGGACGTTCTGTGTTGCATATATGACCATGCCCAAACAGTATTAAGATTTAATCGACGTCAAATATTAAAATTGAGTTTTATTCCCCCATGGGACTAAGTCTTAAGCAGTGTTTTGATGTAATATATTATGTTTAAGATTATGTACATATCATTTATTACATGTGTTTTATGTATGTTTGAGCAATATTCATCTTGTTATCTGACGAAGAGAAGAAAAAGAAAATATATGAAAGTGAGCAAAACATCACGTTCTTATCTCTCAGAAATTGGTTTCGTCTGGGCAAACAATTTAGTCCACATTAGGGCTTTCAATCTCGAATAGTTTTGGCAAATCCCGGCATTTCGAAATGCTAGCATGAAATCGCAAAATGCTAGCATGAAAACTGGACAGCTACTTAAAGTTCGTTTCTTTCCTTTCGTTGTTACACTCGAAAAATTCTCTATAAGCCCGTAATTTATTTTTCTTACCTTAGAGCTGCTATTTCTTGACGTATGAAAGCTATTTTTAAAATATTGGGAATTACACCAGTGCAATGAAAAAAATTGTAAGATCAGGAATATATAGGAAATTAAAAAATTGTCATTATTTTAGTTAGCTCGTAACTTTATTCGAATGGAACTACTAAGTCGTTCCAACAGCAAATATATTATTTTACCTAAAGTCTTAACTTTAAAACCAAAATAAAAATTGTAAGGTCAAGGCTGTTAATACCCTACACCTGAAGAGGTCAGGCTATATTAACATTGTGAAAACGTATGTAACGTTCAAAAGGAGGCGTGGCCGGTATAGAAAGGTATAAATATTCTTGATAAGCGTCATTCCCTGAGTGAAAAGTGATTTCGCGATTGCGCAGGTGATTGTTTTAAATCAAATGGAGTTTGATATTTATATTAAAGATTGTGCATGCAGGATGTTGGTGTGCATTGCAAAATTTACACATTTACAGACAAATTGGCTATGAACGCATTTAATATGCGGAAATAAGATATTTATTATATTTTTAGTGCTTCAATTTTGCTCACTTTTTTAGTCATCAAAATCCAAAACATCAATTTTGCTCACAATTCTTTTGTCATCAAATTCTAAAATATCAATGTTTTTGTCATCAAAATCAAAAATATCAATTTAACTGACTTTTTTTTAGTCATAAAAATAAAAAAACATCAATTTCGCTCACTTTTTTTAGTCGTCAAAATCCAAAACATCAATTTTGCTCACAATTTTTTTGTCATCAAATTCTAAAATATCAATGTTTTTGTCATCAAAATCAAAAATATCAATTTTACTGACTTTTTTTAGTCATAAAAATAAAAAAACATCAATTTTGCTCACTTTTTTTTAGTCGTCAAAATCCAAAACATCAATTTTGCTCACTTTTTTTTAGTCATCAAAATACAAAATATTAATGTTTTTGTCATCAAAATCCAAAATATCGATTTTACTGACTTATTTTAGTCATAAAAATAAAAAAAAACATCAATTTTGGTCACTTTTTTTAGTCATCAAAATCGAAAATATCAATGTTTTTATCATCAAAATCTTTTTAGTCATCAAAATCGAAAATATCAATGTTTTTATCATCAAAATCAAAAATATCAATTTTACTGACTTTTTTTAGTCATAAAAATAAAAAAAACATCAATTTTGCTCACTTTTTTTTAGTCATCAAAATCGAAAATATCAATGTTTTTGTCATCAAAATCAAAAATATCAATTCTACTGACTGTTTCTAAGTTATAAAAATAAAAAAAAACATCAATTTTGCTCACTTTTTTTAGTCACCAAAATCCAAAACATCAATTTTGCTCACAATTTTTTAGTCATCAAAATACAAAATATCAAGGTTTTTGTCATTAAAATCCAAAATATCGATTTTACTGACTTTTTTTTAGTCATAAAAATAAAAAAAACATCAATTTTGCTCACAATTTTTTTGTCATCAAATTCTAAAATATCAATGTTTTTGTCATCAAAATCAAAAATATCAATTTTACTGACTTTTTTAAAGTCATAAAAATAAAAAAAACATAAATTTTGCTCACTTTTTTTTAGTCGTCAAAATCCAAAACATCAATTTTGCTCACAATGTTTTTGTCATCAAATTCTAAAATATCAATGTTTTTGTCATCAAAATCAAAAATATCAATTTTACTGACTTTTTTAAAGTCATAAAAATAAAAAAGGCATCAATTTTGCTCACTATTTTTTAATCATCAAAATCCAAAACATCAATTTTGCTCACAATTTTTTTGTCATCAAATTCTTAAATACCAATGTTTTTGTCATCAAAATCAAAAATATCAGTTTTACTGACTTGTTTTTAGTCATAAAAATAAAAAAAAACATAAATTTTGCTCACTTTTTTTAGTCGTCAAAATCCAAAACATCAATTTGCTCACAATTTTTTTGTCATCAAATTCTAAAATATCAATGTTTTTGTCATCAAAATCAAAAATATCAATTTTACTGACTGTTTCTAAGTCATAAAAATAAAAAAAAACATCAATTTTGCTCACAATTTTTTTGTCATCAAAATCCAAAATATCAATTTTGCTATAAGCCCGTAATATTTATTTTTCTTACCTTAGAGCTGCTATTTCTTGACGTATGAAAGCTATTTTTAAAATTTTGGGAATTACACCAGTGCAATGAAAAAAATTGTAAGATCAGGAATATATAGGAAATTAAAAAATTGTCATTATTTTAGTTAGCTCGTAACTTTATTCGGATGGAACTACTAAGTCGTTCCAACAGCAAATATATAATTTTACCTAAAGTCTTAACTTTAAAACCAAAATAAAAATTGTAAGGTCAAGGCTGTTAATACCCTACACCTGAAGAGGTCAGGCTATATTAACATTTTGAAAACGTTTGTAACGTTCAAAAGGAGGCGTGGCCGGTATAGAAAGGTATAAATATTCTTGATAAGCGTCATTCCCTGATTGAAAAGTGATTTCGCGATTGCGCAGGTGATTGTTTTAAATCAAATGGAGTTTGATATTTATATTAAAGATTGTGCATGCAGGATGTTGGTGTGCACTGCAAAATTTACGCATTTACAGACAAATTGGCTATGAACGCATTTAATATGCGGAAATAAGATATTTATTATATTTTTAGTGCTTATTTTTTGACTTCATAAGTCATATATCAATCCGATCTGCTACTTGTACATAGAAATAAACAACACTGGCAGCCATTTTTTAAAATTGGGTGAGAAAGAGAACCTACAGTTTTAAAGAAGTATTGTTATCTGTCTTCATTTCTTTGCTGTACAGTTGACCTGCATTAGTGATTATTTCAAAATAATATTTTGAAAATTTTAAACTGTTGCAAAAATCATTTCTTTTCAACAAGTGAGTAACCTTCATTTAATTAGAAAATCCTGCACTCTTGGAAAAAAAACTCTGTATTTTTTAAATACCATAATAAATTGGAATTATTAAAGAAAACTTTCAATTGGAATTATTTATATTATGCAGATATTTTTTTCCATAGTAGAAATATATTTTGGTAACTAAAATTAAAATTTGAAATTTGTTTTAAGATATAGAAACATACACATATATGCTCTTATTTGAATAAATATATAATTCATATTTTTCCGAAATATTTATTTACATTTACTGAAAATAACTTTGAATTTAAGTTTAACCAATATAATTCACAAGAACAACAAATTCATAACGAAAAATATGAAACAAAAAAGTATTATACAAAACAAATTGATTTTTAAGTAATTTTTATTAAGAAGATGAAATGCTTTAAATATTTTTAAAAACATAAATGATAAAAACCAGAATTTTTCTCTATTACTCTACAAAAAGAAATTCCACGTCTCTACTTACGATACTATCGAAACTGTGTCTTTTTTTAATGATTACACGGTGCGACAGCAAAAACGTGAGTAAGAAACCAGCAAATGTTTTTAATTATTTCCGGACTCCCAATCACGAATCTGGCGCGCAAATTTTTCCATCACATCAGGATTTTGAGAAAACCGTGATTCAAGGTCAAAAAGTTCTTCTAAGAGAAATGAACTTGAATCGTCAAAGATGTTTGTTATAAGTTGATAAAAAATCGTCTTTCATACTTTCATCCCACTACTCCCCTTTTTCAAACTTATTTTTACGTTTTTGAAAAATACTTTTTTTAGCATCGCATATAGAGTCTTTTATTTAAAAAAAAATATAGGGTCTTCCAACAACAAAATTACCCTAGATACATACACCATATCCAAACAATAGATCCCAATATGAAAAAATTTTTTTTTCACTTATATGATGAAAACTGTTGAGATATGGATAATAGGACGTAGCAAATTAAAATTGCTTTTTCGAATTCACATTCTAAGAGATCCAGCGGCGTCAATTGGCCCCCCCAAGGATCTGATACTATTACTCAATAAATAGATTCAATAAAACCATCCCATCGTGGTAGAAAAATTTCAATGCACTGTTATTTTGTAAATTCGTCTAATTTTTACCAACTATTAATTCAAAAAAATGTAATTATATAATTATTACGTTACATATTACTTTGGCCCGACTAGAGTACAGTTCACCACAATATTCAAACCGTTATTGTTCTTTGTGTCATGGACTAGAGCGCCACCGATACGAAAGGCGATGGTATTTCTTCTAATCTTCTGATTAAATCAATTTTATAAACAAAACACGATCGTTCTTTCAAAAGCACCGTTGTCGCGTATTTTGACAAAATTCTATCGTACTATAAGCTGCGTGGCATCACCGCTTTTGAAGAACGATTGTGTTTTGTTTATGAGACATTTGTGTCTGAGCCAGAGGAAACCAACGATTTCATTATTATAGAGTTCCTCGAGAGTTCACAGTGTAGTATTTAACATTCAAAATTCAGCAAAAAAGCAACAATTGTGTACTCATAATTTTCAGTTCAAAACCTCCTTTCCGCCTACGTCGAAATTGTTTTCTGCATTGGGCCGTGCACATAATTTGTCTGTTGCTTGGAAGTGTTTGGATGAAAGAGAAGTTCTCTTAAATTCCAGTTTTTTTATTTTACTAGCAGAGTAGCTAAGGTAGCTCGAAAGCTTAAGGAATCATTGGTAATGTCAACAATTGGCCAACGCAGTATGCTTCCACTGAAATTTGATGAAAATATGCGAAAGATCTACTTCAAAGTCGTTGACAAATTTTTATCAGAGTATGAAAAGCGATTTCAAGACAACACAGAACTAATGAATATATTAGAAACATTTGATCCTGATTGGGAAACATTTTTGTCCGAAGGTTCAATAAAACAATTTTTTAAACTGTATTCCACCCAGGTTGATAAAATTGTTCTCAGGAGTCAATTGAGTTTGGCGAGAGAATATATGAAACAAAATAAAACAAAATCAATTATAGATATGGTACAGAGTTTAGAAAAATGCCAATAGCTTTGTCACAAATATATAATTAATGTATATTGTTTTGACACTGTTAGTGACTACCGCATCCAACGAAAGATTTTTCTCCACTTTAAAGAGAGTGAAGTCGTATCTTCGTACAACAATGCGAGATGACCGTTTAAGCTACCTCATGCTGATGGCTGTGGAACCAGAAATGGTAAAAAAGTTCAACAAGGAAGATCGTTATCCACTGGAATAAATCCAAAATATATTTTTCCCGTTAATGGACTAAAAATTGTATTTTTATTTTTAAGTCCATTGATTTAATATGTATTAAATATGTGTATATTGTAATATGTATTAAATATGTGCATATTGTAATATGTATTAAATTAATATATGTGTGAATAAAAATGTGTATAATTATGTTTTTATTAAATGTTATGTTTTACGAAAAAAATCTTATTATGTCATTTAAATTCTCACCCCCCCCTAAGGTTTTGGTGAAATGACGCCACTGAAGAGATCTCAAAAGTTGCATAGGGTTTTCAATATCTATCAAACAAAATTTTAGGTAATCTTTGGAATCTTTTTTTATAATTTTTTTAAAATTTTTGTATTTGTTTACTCTTTTTTATGCTTTTTATAATACGCAAAACACTTTTTACACATACAGTTTAATGCTGTGTTTTCTAAAAAACAACTCATTTATCAATCCAAATTTATAAAAAATTGCTTGAATTCCATCAAAAAATTTAAAAATTCGAATTTTCAAAAATTCACGACCTAAGGTGACAAATGAATTTGTTCAATAAACCGAAATAGTTCTATAAATATTAAAATGAAAAACCAGAAAAAATCCATTGACATTGTTGAGGCTCGAACTCACAATCTCACTATTATAAAAAGCAAGCTCAATCTACAGAACTCACAAAGAAATATATTCTAAATAGCAATAAATCAAACTACTTTTGAAATATAAAAATGTCGCAGAGCTTTTCAGTATTTTTGCTTGATTTTCAATATGTATGTATGTATCAAATAATTTCGCAGTTTAGCCAAACAAATAAACGTACAGACAAGAAGGTAAGTGATTATTGTGTCGTCCTCCAGTTCTGAGCTACATTTTAAGTTTCAAAACTGTAGCTCACCGGGAAGTTGGTTAAAAATAGATTCTTAGATTTATACGTTACAGACAAGAAGTGAAGCTAATAAAAACGTTTTGATAAAACGTACTTTCAGAAAAATATTATATTTATAGAAGTTTTTAACAAAACTTTGGCAGTAAATAATCGACTTATATTTGACATGAGCCTACACTCTGATTGACCTCCTTGTAGATAGTTTGATCTTAATTCATCGCTTATCTTATATACTAAATTTTGGTTATATCTCTGCCGTTGCAGAGTCCGCGCACCTGACTGCCTCTGCTTGCTTCACACAGTGATTAGTTCGCTGAACACTGCTAACTGACTCTGACTGCGGCACGCGTAGCTTCTTGCTTCGCTACGCGCGCGTGCATGCATTGTTCGCCTCACTTCGTTTCGGCACAAATTGATGCAGCACGATGCAATACGGCGGGCAGTGTTGTCACTTTACCACAATGTTGGTAGAGATCTGACACTTCTATCGTCTTTTTTGGCTTCTATTACTTTTACGTCTTGCTATTTGCAGTTTACAAATGTACTACTTTTTGTTTCAGTCAGAATTTTTATCATACATTAATTTTTACATAATATTGTATACTCTTTTATAAAAAACTGGATGGAACTATTGACCACAGCCTTATTTACAATAATTGTTGGGTTAAAAAAAGGTCCTTATATTATATTTTAATAATGCTACAACTCTTTTTCTACATCTACCACTCTTTTTGGGCTCACTCTACCACTATTTAAAAACTTAAAGTGGCAACACTGACGGCGGCACAAACATGAGGCGTGATGCGCCTTGTCAGAGGCATGAATGATGCTTGGAACACATTTTTGTAACGTTAACGATACAGGTTTAACAGCATCAACAAGTAATTCCAAAAAGCTGCGAAGGATGGTATCAGCCATTTTTATAAAATGCAGCATCAGTAGAAGGTATTGTCATTTCTCTTATATATATATGTACATCTTGAAGAGTTTATTTTAAATATATTTCCATGGTAAAATTAGACAAGGTAGTTTTAGGGCGGAGAGCCAGTGACCGAAACTGTCAAAACGAAGTTGACATTTCATACAAAATCTGCAACCAATGAGAATGCAATATGAAAAGGGGTGTTTATATTTCAAATCGCTTATCAAATCGTTTGTCAATAGAACAAAATGAAATTTCCATGGAACTCCCATGTTGTTCTATTGGATTTGACAAACTATTTGATGAGTGTGAACAGGGCAAAAGCAAAAATTGGCAAAAATACCGAAATGGCTGAGTTTGACAGATATGGTCACTAAGAAAGAGAACACATTCATCCCTAACACTTCCTCGTCTAGTTCTACTATGTGTACTTCCATCTGTTCCTTGATGTATCATATCTAATAATATTTTTTTTAATAATTATTTTCCTAGATACCATAATAAGCCGTTTAGAGAAAAGTAACGCATGTTTTATGTGCGCATGTGCAACGGCATAATTCGCGCACCTGTTTTAATAACCTTGTAGCTAGCCGCCACTAGGGCAACTAAGGGTTGCTAGAGGTTCGAACTGTGCGAAATATGAAGGCATACAGAAAAACTAAGAAAGGCAGATAATTACAGAGAACTTGAAACAGCAGGAAAATTTGAAGCATTTGAGAATCAGCATTGAATAGAATGATCGAACAAGAATGAGAAAACAGCGCCAAGAAGGTAAGTGACAGAATCTCATGTTATATGGGTCGAGAAGAAACAACTGTTTCACATATGCTCAGAGTTGCGCCAGTCCTTGTTTTTTAAGTATGTCGTAATTTGAAATTTAATAAAAGTTTTCTTTATATGGCGTCAAACATATTTTCAAACAGCATTTTAACTCAGCTTTGTATAGCAATTTAACTCAGCGCTCAAAAAAAAAAGCCGAGTTAGTAATTTGATAAATAGTATTATTTTTCTTGAATTGTAACACAGTGTGCCGAAACCATAAATAAATAAGCATATCCAAGCTTTATAAAAATTCATAAGCCTTATTTTACGTCAAATTCTATTTAAAAACATTTATTTTATTTTTCATTTGCAGTAGGCCAAATGGCTGTAAAAATGCAATTAATGTCGGCAGAACAAAATCCGAACACTTCAACTTTAAAAATAAGTTGAAAAAATTCTGATAACCTTGAGAGGTCAAATGAGGTGCGATGGACTCTAAACATGTCCTTCTTTAAGAATTTTTATAAAGTTTGTATGTGCTTGAAAACAATAGTGATGGTAATTTTGAATGAATCACATTTGATTCGATAAATCACGATACATTTCTGTGGAGTTTTGACAAAACAATTTAAGTCGATCTGAAATTCATTGACAAAACCCTTTAAGTTACGAAATTCATATAGACTTAAGTTGTTTTGTCTATGAATTTCAGACAGACTTAAGTTGTTTTGTCAAAACTCCACAGATTTGTTTTTTACTATTGTTGTTTACACGAATAAACTCATAACAAAGACTTTTACACGTAAACGCAACTTCAGTATATGATTTGTTAAGTTTTTTAGAACATATTTAAGTGATTCAATGAAATAGTTATTTAAATGCATTAATTTTATTAATATTTCGATACTATGGTTGGCGGTGTCTCCGAATACCCCCTTGGTTACGGCCTTGCTACGAACAGATACATAACAGATGAACAGATACGCTCATCAATAAAAATTTTATTAAATTTTTCATTTTGGCTGTCTGAGCGGTCTTATATAAGAAAAGTATGAATATATTTTGTTAATATTTATTATGTTTACAACTTTGAGCCATTGTTATTGTTTGCCACGCCATATCTCGTCGCCACCAATCACTCTTTTAATCAAGCGGCACTGGGCCGTTAGCGGTTGCATATTAGCCCTGATTACAATGTTTTACAAACCTCAGTAAAATGTTTATATGTGCACAAATATTTTTTATTTTTTCTCCCTGGTTTATAGCAATACTTTTTTTATTAGTTTGCCAAACATTTTTGACGTAGAATTACGTCTTACAGCGCGGTTTGTATGGGGGTCATTTTCACGAATTTTTTCAAAGTGATATTTGACACTTTGGGGTATACCCACTGCCTTTAATATTCATCGTACAAAGAAAAAAAATATGCCAAAATATCAGTTTTAGTGGGAATAAAACGAATATCTAATAAAATAGCAAAATCTAAGAAGATGAAAAATTTATATATTCGTATGAGAAATGCACAAGCTGCTAGCTGCTTAGCTGCAGTAGCTGCTTATGCTGTTTTTAATGTTGTTGTTGTTGTTGTTGTGTTTGCTGGTATGGTTCGTAATTACGCCGTTCGTTGTTGTGCTGCTTTTCTTGTTGTTGTTGTTTTTTATTAATATTTATGTAAAACATGCACATATAAATACACATCAATTGCGTTCCTTTTTTTTTGTTTCCCAGATAGCCAATCAGCTCCCTTGAAAACGGTCTGCATTTTTAAAAGGAAGCGGACCGTTTCGTTGTCAGCAAACTATGCATTGTGTGTTTCATATAAGCGTACCATTTATTAAGTTGTATATTAATGTTGATTTTCTATGATTTAAATACAAATTCTAAATGTTTGATAGTTTAAATCATTCTTGATTTTAAATACAAATTCTAGTTGTTTGATAATTTAAAATTGTTTATTGAGCTTTAGGTCAGATTAGAACAATTTGTATTTAAATCATAGAAAATCAACACAATAAATAACAAGGTCATATAGAAAACTTTAAGTTGTATATTAATTTTATTTGTTGTTGAACAATTGTAACCTTTTCCTGAAATGGTTTTTATTAAGTTGCAACAATAAACTAAACAATAAACGGCAACTCAACTGCACTACCTTGATTTCAATACAAGATTCAATGCATATTTGAGAGTTTTTTGGCGAACGGGTGAAAAAGAGAGGGAAAAAAGACAAGAACAAACGACGCATCAAGCGAATATGATATAAATTTCAATTCGATTCTTGATAGGTATAAAAAGGGACTTTACAATTATGTAGAGAACGGTTTAACACGGGGGTTACACGAAACAGTACTGTTAAGACAGTCGCAACACATTCACAAATTTTTATCCACACACACTCACTTTTTCAGCTGTCTGCTACTGTCTGCTCTACTGTCTTAACTTTTTTGTAGACAGTTGGCGGGACAGTATCTAGGACAGTAGAATGATATTTAGCATATCAAATGATAGAAGATGATATAATTTAATAGAATTAATTGGAAATTTGCAGTACTTTGGCGTGCTCGTAGTTTTAACAAAAATTTCTTCATAATATATAAATTTTTTTACTATTTTGTGTACTGTCTTGCCAACTGTTTTACCAACTGTCTGGGCTCTTATTCACAGATACAAAGTTTGACAACTAATACGTGTTTTTCACTGTCTTAACAGTACTGTCTCGTGTAACCCCCGTGTTAAGATACAAAAACATGTCGTTTTCATACCAGCAACTCAGACGCTGCCGTTTTAAGTACCGTTTAACTGGAACAGTGACATTCATGGCTTGTTGGGTTGTAATACAAAAGAGGATACAGATGCATGTAGCTAGACAGCCAGTATGTGGCTACAAGAAAATGTACTACTACTAGCCAAGGTTGCCAGTTAAAATTTAAAACAATTCCGACAAAAAGTTACTTTTTTGACAGTAACTTAAATTAAATACAACAAAAATTACCATGGTAGAGATAAAACAAAAAATTTTCTACCGCAATAAAAACATATCAAACAAAATCTCACGATCATTAAAAATTACAACAAAAATGCCACGCGTTTTAAAAGTACCACCACAAATTCCATATGCATTTAAAATTGCCACAAAAATCTGATTCGCATTAAAAAATACCACAACAAGTCCCATATGCACAAACAATTTAAAAAAAATTAAGAAATACCACAAACAAACTTTGCTTACTAAAAAAGAATTAAATGTAAGAAGAATATTACCAAACTCCCACGGAAATTTAAATAATACCCCGCTGAATTTCCACGCCAATTAAAAAATACCACGCTGAATTAAAAAATTTAATAGGAATTCCCAGAAACAAAAATTCCTAAGGGCAATTAAAAATTACCACGAATGGGATTTTTCCAACATAACTGGCAACGTTGCTATTAGCTTCTGATATTGTTGTTTTGGTTCTGCATGTGCTGCAAAGGCCGTTTTTCACTCGGCAATTCTGTGAGAAATAATTGCTTTCGCCGCAAGTAGTTTGTTGACTACTCGGGTTTAAAGGGGACTTTCGTAAACTCCTTCATGCGGGCGAATAATCAACAAACTGCTTACGGCAAAGGCACTTACTGCCGAGTGAAAAGCAGAACAAAGAGATCTTGCTACCACAGCAATAATTGCTTTCGCCGCAAGCTCTAGAATTTTCTTGTGTGACGAGTGAAAAGCGGGACATAGTAAGCAAAGTTCTGTTTATTTTCTGTGGACGATTCGGCTAATTCCTTCTAACGCTGCTCAACAGCTGTGATCATGCTCTTCTCTGTGCGTCGTTGTTTTAGATTTGCTTGATAATTGTTGTTGGTTCAGTTAGCTGAAAATTTTTTAAATGTTCTTAATTTTTACTCGACATGAACAGCTGTATTTGACAACTAGCTCGCTTTTCTCTGCTTTTAACTTCATTCCTCTCCGAGTTGGCCCTACCTGGTTATTCTGCCATGAGTTGGAGTACGAATAAAACGAATGTTTATTTTCAGCATGTACTACGCAAATTTGCGCATGCGTTACTAAAGCTGGTATGACAATTGCTTTTTTTGCATTTTTCAGATATTAAAAGAAGCAGCGGGTAAAAAAGAAAGAAAT
Organism: Dichetophora obliterata; assembly: GCA_963920525.1. Classification (NCBI taxonomy): domain Eukaryota; kingdom Metazoa; phylum Arthropoda; class Insecta; order Diptera; family Sciomyzidae; genus Dichetophora; species Dichetophora obliterata. Next base: position 24,773,805 of record OY986440.1, on the reverse strand, counting down.
ACTTTGTGAAAGAGGGATATTGATAGTAGGCTGTTTAAAAATGACATTTCCAAGTAATTTTGAATTAAAAAACTTAATAGGAATTCCCAGAAACAAAAATTCCTAAGGGCAATTATAAATTACCACGAATGGGATTTTTCCAACGTAACTGGCAACGTTGCTATTAGCTTCTGATATTGTTGTTTTGGTTCTGCATGTGCTGCAAAGGGCCGTTTTTCACTCGGCAATTCTGTGAGAAATAATTGCTTTCGCCGCAAGTAGTTTGTTGACTACTCGGGTTTAAAGGGGACTTTCGTAAACTCCTTCATGCGGGCGAATAATCAACAAACTGCTTACGGCAAAGGCACTTATTGCCGAGTGAAAAACAGAACAAAGAGATCTTGCTACCACAGCAATAATTGCTTTCGCCGCAAGCTCTAGAATTTTCTTGTGTGACGAGTGAAAAGCGGGACATAGTAAGCAAAGTTCTGTTTATTTTCTGTGGACGATTCGGCTAATTCCTTCTAACGCTGCTCAACAGCTGTGATCATGCTCTTCTCTGTGCGTCGTTGTTTTAGATTTGCTTGATAATTGTTGTTGGTTCAGTTAGCTGAAAATTTTTTAAATGTTCTTAATTTTTACTCGACATGAACAGCTGTATTTGACAACTAGCTCGCTTTTCTCTGCTTTTAACTTCATTCCTCTCCGAGTCGGCCCTACCTGGTTATTCTGCCATGAGTTGGAGTACGAATAAAACGAATGTTTATTTTCAGCATGTACTACGCAAATTTGCGCATGCGTTACTAAAGCTGGTATGACACTTGCTTTTTTTGCATTTTTCAGATATTAAAAGAAGCAGCGGGTAAAAAAGAAAGAAATACTTTGTGAAAGAGGGATATTGATAGTAGGCTGTTTAAAAATGACATTTCCAAGTAATTTTGAATTTTGTAAAAATATTAAATTATTGGCTTGGGAAAAATTTGTTTTGATGTTTAAATAATAAATTTTGATAATGTGGAAGAAATAAAAAATCAGCTGCTTCATTTGAGGAGGCTGTTTAAAAGCGGTTGTTTGAGCAGGAGCTGTTCTTGTCAGCAAAAATATTGAGTCTCGTCAAATTTAGAGCTGCTCAGCCACTTGTAGAAATACTTTTCCTTTCTGCGTTGGGATTCTTTCTCTGACTCCATCAAATATGAAGCAGATAAAAGATTTAATTGTGCGATGCTCACAATATTGGTTTTCATATAAATTGTGATTTGTATTAATATACTAGCTGGAACCCGGCGCGTTGCTGCCACGCCCCCGTTGCCAAACTTCCATAAAATGTTATCAGTGAACCTGCATTGGGTTGATCTAAATTTGGGTTGAATGAGAGGTGCCACGCCCCTTTGTTTAACTCCCATAAAATTTGATTAGTGAAACGGCATGTGTAAATCGTGGTAGAATAATGAATTCTTAGGCTATAACTTCAAAGCTATTCGATATCGCAAATCGCATATTTGGGTTGTATGGGAGGTGCCACGCCCCCTGAATGGCGTGTGTAAATTGTGGTAGAATACCGAATTCCGAGGCTGTGCGAGCTGTAACTGAAAAGCTATTCGATATCGCAAATTATGGGAGGTTGCCACACCATACGTCCATAAAATGTTATCAGTAAAACGACATGTGCAAATTGTGCTCGAATACCGAGGCTGTGGAGGTCTATAACTCCAAAGCTATTCGATATCGCAAATTCTGGTTGCAAGGGAGGAGCCACGCCCCTTGTACAACGCCCATAAAATGTTATCAGTAAAACAGCACGTGTAAATTGTCGTCGAATACTGAATTCCGGGGCTGTGTGAATTATAACGTAAAAGCTATTCAAAATATTAACTGTGGGTTTTAAGGGAGGTGCCACGCTCCCTTTCCCAACGCCCATAAAACTTTATCAGTAAAACGGCACGTGTAAATTGTGGTCGAAAACCCAATTCCATGGCTGTGCGAACTATAACTCAAAAGCTATTCGATATCTCAAATTTGGGTTGTATGGGAGGTGCCACGCCCCTTGTCCAACACCATAAAATGTTATCAGTTTAACTTAATGTGTAAATTGAGTTCGAATATTAAATTCCGAGCCTTTGCGGTCTGTAACTAAAAAGCTATTCGATATCGCAAATTTGGGTTGTATGAGAGTGCCACGCCCCCTTATCCAACGCCCATTTTTTCTTTCTGTAAAAAACGTTTGTAGACTATTACAAACATTTTAAAAAAGTTAGCCAAATTGGCGCAGGCGTTCTGCGATTTTAGGTATATATAAAAAAGTGGGCGTAAAAGTGGGAGTGGTCAATTTTTCTTCAGTAAAAACTTAAAATGGATTACTACGAACATTTAAAAAATAAATTAGCCAAATCGGTGTAGCCGTTTTCCGATTTTAGATAAATAAAAAAGTGGGCGTAAAAGTGGGCGTGGTCAATTTTTCTTTCCGTAAAAACCTAAGTTGGACTATTACGAACATTTTAAAAAAATATCCAAATCGGTCCAGCCGTTCTCAACTGATGCAATTACCAACGAACGACATTTGATTTTTATTTATATAGATATCAAAACAGTGGGCGCAAAAGTGGGCGTGGTCAATTTTTCTTTCAGTAAACACTTAAATTGGATTACAACGAACATTTGAAAAAAAAATTATCCAAATCGGTCCAGCCGTTTTCCGATTTTTGATAAATTGAAAAAAGTGGGCGCAAAAGTGGGCGTGGTCAATTTTTCTTTCCGACAAAACTTAAATTGGATTACTATGAACATTAAAAAAAAATTATCCAAATCGGTCCAGCCGTTTTCCGATTTTAGATAAATCAAAAAAAGTGGGCGCAAAGTGGGCGTGGTCAATTTTTCTTTCCGTAAAAACCTAAGTTGGACTATTACGAACATTTTAAAAAAAAAATTATCCAAATCGGTTCAGCCGTTCTCAACTGATGCAATTACCAACGAACGACATTTGATTTTTATTTATATAGATAGATCATGAAACAAAGATATCCAGATAGCTTCCCACCAGGAAATGTGAGCATTACCGGATGTTACCAGGAAACATTCCATGGAATGTAAGAAGCATTCCCCTTTGTTGCACACTCCATTGCTTTTTTAACATAGCATGTCATTAGAGGGAAACATTCCTCCCCGCTGTGTTAAAAAGTCATGTGGAAACATTTCTCTCCGCTGTCCATAAAGTGAATTGGAAGCAGTCCTCTTCCCTGTTTTAAGAATTAATGTGGAACCATTCCTCTCCCTTGTTATGAAAATGGATCCGGCCAGGATTCGAACCCGGGACCCCTGAGCGAGAGTCGAGCACGCTACCACTAGACTATCGAATCCTACAATAAGTGGTTAGAAAACAATGATATTAATATTTTCTATTGTCATTGCTTGACAATAAATAAAAGTTTCCACATGCATTCTTAAAGAAGCGGTTTGGAAACAATATAAATACAAAACTTCCCTTAAGCTTCCAAAAGAAGCGGTGGGGAAACAATATAAATACAAAACTACCCTTAAGCTTTCAAAAGATACGGTGGGGAATGTTTATTTATCACTTTAGGATGAAAGCCTTCCGATTTTTCCTGGAGGGTTACTCCGTGCGCAAAAATTGAAATCTTCTGCGCACTACGTCACTCGAGCTTGTCAGCTGTAACACGTGGTGCATACATACAAAAGAAAATGTGAAAAAGCAAAAAGTAAACACAAGCAGCAAGCAGCACAATTGCAAGCATTTAAGAATTATTGAATTCATTTAGTTTAATTTCTAATATTGTGCACTTATAGTAATTGTATATTATAATTTTCAATTTTATTCAATTATTTGGGCCATAAAATGAATTCACAATTTTTTGTCAACAAACGAGAAGAACAACAAAATGAAAAAGCAATCAAAGTGCTGTCAAACACATCAAGCAACGTAGCTATATTTTTTGTGTAGGAGAACAAATGGGAGCAAATACCCCTGTTACATATAAATTTCTATTCATTAATAGTACTGAAAAATATATTTGCTTAAATTTATTTAGAAAAATATTTATTATGTAATTTATTTAATGTCAATAAACCAAGTTTCAATAAGAAAATGTCGATATTTTTCATCGCTATAAATAAATTATCCCCTTTAAATATATTTTGACTACGTTTTTATTTAGCCACTTTGACTAGCTCGAACTACGTTACAACAAAGATGGCGGACATGCGCAATACTTTATCTGGAGTTCTTTGTATCATGTAGATAGATAACATATATTAATAAAACTATTTGTATACAAATTGTGAACCGTCACAATATAATGTAAATCTGTCAAATTTTAAGCTGCCAGCGTCTGAAAAAGTAAGTTTTTTTTTACATTTTTCAGCCATTGAAAATGACAGTTCTGCTTTTTTTTTGTACCTATATCGTACTCCTCACACCACTTTAAGATTGAATAGCTTCGTTTTGTGTGTTGCTCTATTTGGATTTTTCAGATCTTAAAAATGCAAAAAAAAAGCAAGTGTAATATGGGATTAAGCATGCGTTGTGCTTTAAAACTACATTTATTTATTAAATACCATAATAAATTCGAATTATTTTTATTATGCATTATATTCTTTCCATATTAAAAATTTATTTTGTTAACTAAAATTTTAATTTTAAATTACTTTTCATTTATACATATATGTTTATAATCTTTACTACAGGAAAAATAAATAATTAAATTTACCCATATTTATTTCCATTTATTAAACATAACTTTGAATAACATTTAGTTTTAACCAACAAAACAAATGAAAAAGAACCACAAATTCATCACCATAAATATCAAACGAAAACTTTTTATAAACAAAACAAATTTTTACATGAATTTAATTGTGAGCTTTTTAGATGAGGTAAGTTTAAAGAAGGACAACAACAACAAATTTGTTTTTGAATAATTTTTATTTAGAAGATGAAATACTTTAAAAAAGTTTTGAAAAGTATACATGAAAAAACCAGAGTTTTCTCTATTACTGTATAAAAAGGAATTCTACGTCTATACTTACGATACTATCGAAACTGTGTCTTTTTTAAGGTTGGAGCTTATTAGTCGAACGGGAAATTCTTCTCTTCCTCGTATTCGTAGTACCGTTAGTCGAAAATAGTGTGAAATCTCGAGGGTGCAATAGCAAATATTTATATGTGCACAATTGCTTCTTTGTGTTTTAACTGCTATAACGTAAAAATGACGAAATTTTGTTGAAAACCTTAGTCAGAAAAACCATAAACATAATGGTAATACATTTTTAGAAAAAAATATGAGCACATTTTAGAGTTATTTTTTTTTTGTCAAATAAAAATGCCACGTGGAACCACTTTATCTGAAGAAGATCGTTGAAATATAAAAGGCTTAAATGAAGCAAGAATAAAAGTAGATGCTATAGCTGCTAGGACAAATCGTCACTGAAACACCAAAAAATTTTTTTTAAAAGACCCTGGCAACTATGCTATAATCAAGCGTAGTGAAAAAAATCCGTGAATGACCAACGGCACAAAAAATGAAATCGACGTCTTGCTGTGGAGAAAGGAATAAGTTGTGGTGAAATTGCTACGCATTTGGATCTAAGGGTTATCAGAAGCAGAATCCAACAAATTTTGGATGGAAATGCCAATGTCAGTTATGAATCGCCCTTCTCTTAACTCAGGCTTCTACCATGACACATTGCGGCCAGTCGAGCATATGCCGAAAAAAAAAATTTGTGAGAAAGAATTTGGGAATGTCATATAAAGTGATGAGAAAAGGTTCAACCTGAACGAGCCCGACGCTTGCCAGAAATACCGGCACAATTTGCGATAGCCACGACAAATGGGCGGGGATCATTGATGATTTCAACCGGTTTCAGATACTTTGAAAGTCTCCCCTGTATTTTATTTTGTGCAGTTCGAATGCACAAATGTGTATTGAGTTATTAGATGATGTGTTTATTGAGATCACATGCTATAAATACCAGGATAATTGAACTTTTTAGTAGGACACCGCACCAACAAATTCTTCCCGAGCCACAAATGACTTTCAATAAATCTGAAATATACCTGCACTGTAGTGACCTGCTGTTAGTCATGACTTGAATCCTACCGAAAACCTGAAAGGCATTCTTTCGGCCCAGGTTTATAGAAACTGGCGCCAGTTCTAATCGATGAAGCATCTGAAAGCAGTTATTAAAGATGAATGGCAGATAAACAATGGCTCCATCCTTAGATCGTTCATGTGCTTCATGCCTTTCACGCTTAGCCAAGTCATTTATAAGAAAGGAAGACATATTCTTTTATAAAATCTATATATATTTCTATATATTCCATAAAATTAATAAAAATAGGTTTGCACATATAAATATTTTTTATTAACTTTTTAAATACATTTTAATATTTTTTAATAACAACAAGTTTCTTAAATACGCTATATCTTGTTTTACATATAAGTCCTTAACACTATTTCAATAAAAATATTATATTAAAACAAATTAAGTTATGATTGCTAAGAATTGCATTTGAAGTGTTGCGCATATAAATATTTTACTGAGGTATGTATTCAATTTTCAAAACGTTTTCTTACTAAATTTCTTGTTGAAGAAATGTAAGTATCGTATCTTATCGCAAATACAAATTTTCTTCTCTGCACACGAAGCCCTGAAATGTGTGCTAAATTTATCTAAAGCCTTTGTCATCCAATTATAAAAATCAGAAGTTTTTAAATAAATAAATATATCTAAAATAAACTGGCCATTTTAGCCCTTGGAAGGACTTTGACCTAGCTTCTATTGATCAATTGTGTTGTGCATGTTATTAAATGTTTGGTCACAAATGACCGAGAGCTGGACCTACGTGTTTTATGCCGACTCCGAACGGCTTATGTTCTCAAGAAGCTTTACATGGCAATTTTTACTCTCTTAGGTTTGCCATTGTCTTCAGAGAGGTGACGACCGAACAGAAAAATTAATTCAATTGAAAAAACTTTCTGTCTGAGCTGTAATTGAACCCGGGCTACCGCAGTTCTTTAGCTTAGGGGCCACGCACTCTACCCACGGCCGCCACAGTTTTTAAATAATCGAATGAAATATAGTACGATAATCATATTCAAAAGTGAATTGTTGTTTTTTGTCAAAAAGCTATCATCACGCACATAATGGAATTTTAAAAGAAACATATGATTTCTTAACCCTATTTCATACCGTTACGAAATGGGATTTAATGGATTTTAGTTATCTCTAATTTCATTAACTTTAATTTTCAAATGTTTATCTTGAAAACGAGCGCATAGAAAAAATGTTTTATTGCCATTTTCATTTTTAGCTTAAAATCCATAAGAATAGTATATTGGCATCGACTTTACTAAAATGGTGGAGCATCTTATTTGCGAGCTTGTGATCGAAATTTTCTGCCTGAAAAGATAAAAATATGAAATCGATAAAGATACTTTTGGTTTACTAAATACACTTTTTATGTGTAAAAATTTTTTTATATCGAAGAGATATTTAAAGTCGTTCTTTATAATAGAATATTGACTTATAGTTTTGTCACTGATACCTCTTTAAGCATTATTTATGAAAAGACTTCCAATATCAGTCGTACTACTGTGTAATGTGTTTCATATTCATAACTATTGCTTATCTTTTGAATTGTGTCACTGTGTTCATTTGTTGCTGTACCTACGGAGAATCTGTTGTTTGAATTTATCCAACCACGACACGAGCCGCGGTTTGAGTTGAGTGATTTCACTGCTGGAGTGACTCTCTGTGTAATGCGCGCCATGGTAGGCGTGCGCTTTGAGAAATGCTCGTTTTAAACCTTTAGCCAGTGAGCAACCGCGACAGTTCCTTAAAGCAACTTCAAAGCAACAGGTAGCCGAGCCAAGCCAAACAAGTGGATGCGATAACTTATTTTCACTCTACTCTTCGTGCCAAAAGAGCGTGTTGAGTACATGCAAGAGAGCGAAAACCTATTTGTTCTTTTAGACAAAAGATTATTATTTTCTGTAGGACAAAAATTAAAAAGTGTTGGATATATTTCGACACTTGAATTTTTTTTTGTTCCAAATTAAAAACTATATTTACGGGTTTATTACGGCTTTTATAATTAAAAACCGCACATGTTTAAAATTTATTGATTGTTTTATTATAAAAAAACTAGTTCAGTTTAAATTCTTAAGAACTGGACTGGACTCCAGCGACTCCGAATGGCTCATGTTTTCAAGAAGCAGTTTCATGGCAGTTTTTACTTGGAGGTATGCATTGTCTAGCAACCTGGGTGGCGGTTTTTTGGAATACGGGCATAGACAAAGAAATAAATAAAAAAAAATGAAAAAACAGTTTTTTCCCCAAAGTTGTAAAAAAAACGACGAAAAATATTACTTTTTTAAGGTTTATTCCCTTGCAAAGAATTTAAAGCAAGGGAACTATTTGGAATTTTTTTTTATTTCTAAAAGGTCACAAAATGGCCTACCCTTCAAAAACAACTTTTAGAAGACGTACTCTACCGCCCCAAATAAACGTGCCTTTTAGTGAGAGCTTAATCAAAAATAACTGAGACGTTAGTTATCTTCTCGTAGGTTCGAAAAAGTAAAAAAAAACAAGAATAATTACTACCTCCGACTTTAAGGAAATCCTACAAAAATTCAGATTCAATTGTTTTTTAAAAAAAACAAATTTTTATTTTACACTTTGAAATAAATAAAACTAAACAGTTATCTTCACGTTTGAAACATATACGATAAATTAAGTTTTTTCTATTTTTTCATTTAAATATTTATTAAATTTAATAAAGTTTCTACACTTTAAAATCGAGTTAAGGCTAGTTAAAAATATGCACTGAAAACAATTTTCAAGAATGTTAACAAATTGACCAAAACAATAGCCTCTTACCAGCAGCGACAAATGAGCCAAAAAGAAACAAGTAAGCGTCTCTTTAATTTAACTCAAATGATCACAATGTACACGATCATGGCTCACGTTACTGACGAAGCGTAACGGCTCTGCTTCAGGTAAGACGAGGTTTCTACCAAAAAGTAGTTTTGCTCGAGAGCTCTTCGTCAGCGGACAACCTGGCGAAAATTCTAGGAATCGAACGGACAAGAGCGCGGCCGATTGGAAATAAACGAACGACGGATTCAAGTGAACTAATTTATCGAATGAAAAGCTCGTTTGTTCGCTTCAGTAAACGTTGGATTTTGTGCGATCTTTCGGAAATGAAAACAAATTTCCAAAAAAAAAAAAAATACAAGCAAATCGATGTGTGTCTGTCTAAATAATAAAAAAATAAATGTTCAAAAGAGAAAATAATAATAATTGTTCACAAATAAGGAAATACCAAAACACCATCTACTTTAAGATAAACAACAAAAATTTTACATTAAAAAGTTTAAAAGCAAACCAAATACATTAAGTTAAAAAATTAAATTAAAAATTTGATACAAGAGTTTACCAAATAACCAAAAATGAAAATCTACCTAATGTTAAAACTAGAAAACAAATATTGTGCGTTATTGTGGAAAATTGTAATGTTTCCTTGAAAAATTTATAAAATTCTACAAATTCAATAAACTTGGTGTACAAACGGATAAACTTTAACTTGCAAACACAAAAGGAAACTCTAACCAAGTTATTTGGTAAGTTTTAAGCTATGAATAATTCTAACTATGACTTCAAAAAGAAAAGATTGCAGCGCATTATTTGATAGCTTTAAATGAATTAAAAAACAACAATAAAAATAACATGCGATGCTGACATAAATAAAAGCTAAGCTCATTTTTACTGCGTAAGTGGCTGTAGTTTTACATCATATATAAAACCTTACACCGAACACGCATTAGGATATAAAAAAATACAATAACAAAATGAAGATTTATTAATGTTAGGTTTTATAATGCTTTATTAATACTTTATAAATTTAAAAAAATTATTTTAATTCAATTTCATTTTAATTTATTGAAAAATTATGTTCACATAACGTAAAGCACAGTGTCGTTGTACGACGTAGTAAAAATTTAGAGAATATCATCAAGTTATAAATAAAAAAAAATCTATTTACATAACTTAAAGTAAGGCTGTTGTAATATACAAAATTTTTTAATAACCTAGGTATACCCGGCCTGTGTTGCCACGCCTCTAAAAAACACATTTTTTTAAGTAATAAATAAAAATTTAATATTTCTATTGCCATGCAGAAAAATACAACAACTATTGCTACTCATTATTTTTGTAAGATTTTATTTTGGTTAAAGTTCCTTTTGGCTCAAATTTCCAGACTATGGCTCTTAAATCAATACAAAAATAGAGAGTTTTTGGTCAATTTCTATGTTCTATGTTAAGATAAGCATTTTCTAAAAGTTTGAACTCAATCGGACGTTTATTTTTGGAGATATCGAGTTTTTGGTTTCGAAGTTGTATGGGTGGTGGTACTCCCTCTTTTGCAATTGCTCACAATTTTAGCGGCAGTAGTACAAACAGTAGTTTTGCTGTCTATAGCGAACAGGCAGCATTTTATCTTAATATATAAAAACGTTGGTGCGTATGTATGTCCGACCATCACGGCTGAACTACTGAAACTATCAACCTGATATTCTCACCATATGTTCATGTGGTGCTCCGAAATGTTTTTGTTTGTGTTAGACCCCATACGTGGCGCTGTGGTTGCTTTTTTCAAAAATTTTTATTTATGAACCGATTTCAAATCAAATTCAAACCATATAGTATTTTAATAAAAAAACTTCATTCGAACCAGATACATAGGTTGCGCTGGGGAGGAGATATTTACGAAAATGTTAGATAAAATCGTTGGTGCGCCTGTTTTTGGTCGCATAACTTCTGAACGACTTGACCGATTGAGGTCATACTTGCACAATATATTTGTTTTGTAGATACAATGGATAGGTGTCACTGCTAATTAATATTTACACTGCAGAACAAATAAAACTTCACCCATATTTGTGAAGGAGGGAAGGGAAGGCGCAGAACAACGTCTGCTAGGGCATCTTGTTATTATATATAATGACAATATAACAGATAATCGTATATGAATAAAAAAACAATAAGGTAAAGAAAAAGTTAGTATTAAAAAAAATATTGGGCTAGTAAGAAGCTATCTTCGACTTGGCGTAAAAATACTCTCACAGCCTTGCTAAGTATTTTCGAAATTATGTAGCTTAAAAATTATGATATATAACATTTCTTTGTGGGCAGTAATTCATATAAAATTTTTCTAAATGTCAATTTCAGACTTTGTTTTAAATATGAAAACTATGTGTAAAATGTGTAGTCAGCAAACAATTATTTGTTGTGTAATTTTGTTTTAATGACGTCATATATCCACTTTTTTCTGACTCATTGATATTACATTGTAAACTAAATGAAAGATGTAGGTTTGTTTTTCAATGACAATTGGTGGCTCTAACGGGGGAGGGGAATATTGTTGGTATCCTCGGAAAAATATGCTCATAACAGCTGCTATTCTTAACACATAGTGCACGAATTTTTTACTGATAAACTTTTTTAAACTTTAGAAAATGCATTTGTACGCCTCCCATTAGCAGGAATTATATTTAATTACTTAAACCAAATCGATTTTTTCCGCCGTTCAACGAATTTCTTCTCGTTAAACTATAATCTTTGACCAACTGTGGAATAGACAACCACAGGGTTTTGTCCTAGGTGGGAGAGGTTTAAATAAATATTTTTTTTTGTAGATTATACCAACGCTCAGGGTATGCCCACTTTAAATGTGTAATTATTGTGTTGAATCGAAAGATGGATGATATTTGGAGGGTGGATAGAAAGTAATCAAGTGAAACTTTTTTGTGTAGAATGCAGGGACCGTAACGGTTATGATTTTTTTCAAAAAAGGCAACAAATAATCGTTATTTTTTAACTGATTTCATATCGATCAAAAATAAAAGTTAAAATTTGACTTTGAGTTTTTCGATCTAATTATTTAAGCTAAAATTTGACTTTTATATTTTATATCAAAAATAAAAGTTAAAATATGATTTTTATTTTTTCGATCTAAGTTAAGTTATAATATAAGTTAAAATTTTTCTTTTATTTTTGTATCAAAAATATGACTGCTATTTTTTCAATCAAAAACATAAGTAGAAATTTGACTTTTATTTTTTGATCAAAAATAAAAGTTCAATTTTGACTTAAAATTTACTTTTATTTTTCCGATCAAAAATAGAGAATAAAAACTTGACAAATCTATTTCTTATTAACTATTATAATAGCTTAATTTCTCAAAACAATTAATAGAGTACATTTTTTATTCTTTTACACCTATGTTTGTAACATTTTGCACAGAGATAAAAACATTGCCATCGATCTTAATATCGTTGCATTGCATCGCTTAGTTGCTTATCATTCCACATTCTGTTTTCATTTATTTCGCAAACGACTGGAACAGCGACTGCAAGCAGATGACTTAGGAATTAATGTATGACTTTTACTTTTTATCGAAATAATAAAAGTAAAATTTTAACTGTTATTTTTGATCGAAAAAAATAAAAGTAAAATTTTAACTTATATTTTTGATCGAAAAAATAAAAGTAAAATTTTAACTTTTATTTTTGATAAAAAGATAAAAGTCAAATTTTAACTTATATATTTGATCGAAAAACTAAAAGTCAAATTTTAACTTTTATTTTTGATCGTAATAAAATTAGTTAAAAAATAACATTATTTATTGACTTTTTTAAAAAAATCAGAAAAATTAAAATCATTAAAGATTAATATTCTTTTACTAACAAGCATCACATAGCTATATTCAAATATTGAATAGACTTACTCTTTCCGTTTAAGTTTTTGAATAGAAATTTCGGAAATAGTTGTAATTTTCGGTCCCTGGTGGAATGTTCTTAGTGTGGCAGAAAGCAGTATTAAGATGTGATATTGAATCTGAGTCAAGTGTTATGCCTTTATCTCAATTAAATCAAGCCACTTAGCGATCCTCTCCATAAACTTTTCCTGCCACACCACAACTTTTCGTCGTAAATTGGTTTGTTTTAAATTTTTATTTGATTAGAAGTAAGGAAATAAAGGTTAAAGTGGAGGACGGGCCAGGATTCGAAATGGGGACCCTTGGGTTATAGTCAAGCGTGCTACCATTAGACTATTGAGGCCGCCAAAATTCTCATATTGGAGACATATGATATGGATTGTGCTACTATTATAAAACACCACTAACTTTTTCTTGATCCAAGACAAAATAGTACTCCTATATTACTCCGAGACCTCAAACTCGATTAATTAATGGCATTTTCTTCTATAGAAAAATTCTGCATTTTTCCATACAAATTCTGACTGACGTCGAAAATGTCGACGTGTTAAAAATTCTGCCCTCAAATGTTACCAACTGTATGCACAAAAAAGTCTCATATTAAACATAAATATTTAACAATTTTTTCACATTTTAATAAAATTTGAGCTCTTTTACGAAACATGTCAAGATTGACTAAAAGGAACTTTAAGGCACGTCAGTAAAGTTATACAAGTTATAAAAAGGTAAAAATGTATTGGATATTCTTTTTATAATAAATGTAAATACGATTCAATAAAGTGTACTACAAATACAAGTGGAATGATTTTGAAGAGTCTTAAAGTTGCACTCAGAGGGTAGAAGTTTGTTCCGAGAAAAGAAATTGTCATTATACTAAGGCAAAATTATAAGGTATTAAATTATACTTTGAATTTGTGGTTTACTTTTAATACAGTAGTTGCTTTAAAAAACTGATATGTAAAAAAATAACTTTAATAAAAGTTCAAAATAGCGGCTGTAAACTGTTACTGTCTTTTTATTGCAGCAGTTTGCAGGTGATACACATTTCTGAGAAGAACGCTGAGATATTATTTAATATATCGAGTTCTGGCAAAATGTTCTTAAAATTGAATAAAAATTAAGGTGAAAACTGTATATGAATTAGGAATGTATAAAAAAAAGTGAAAATCTGATTTATAATAAATATCGGAGTAGATACAAACTTTAATTTGATCGGATCGGATCTCTCGGTTTTAAAAACACGATTTTAAAAATTGCTTTTAATTTAATAATACCCAGTTAAATATAACAAAAAAAGGATATAGTTTTTGTAGTGTATTTCCAGTGCCCTCCTAAATTGAATGATGTCTGCAATATGTGTTCGGCTTAAAGTTCATTTATCCAAAGCTTATTAAGACATTTATTATAATAAGTTTCATAAAGCATTGGCGCACCGCACCGTTAGTGAAATAAAAGTTTATTTTAATGGACACAACGGCTGCTCGCTAGTAAGGTTTATTTTTTCTTTTTATTTATTTAGTTATTTTATATTATTTTTATTACATAATCTTTTGTAAATGTTTCCAAGTATAGTATGCAGCTAATTGAAAATTCTACTTCTCTTATATATTATTATGCTGATTTTTTTTTGTCTTGTTTTCCTTATGTCTCGAAACACAATTAATGTAAGCAACGCGCCAAGAGTTAATAGCCTTAAATATAAATACTAAAAGAAACAAAGATGTAGTACGTTATACGCCGGCCGTGAATTTTTTACCCACGCTACTGACCTTGAGATTTTTTCCCATTTTCATTTTCATTTGTCTTTGTCTCTAGGTGTCGTCTCTCTATCAATGTGCTAGTGTGTGAACTTTTTTCCCCATGTAGTTTTTGTATGTTTTATCAGCTAGGCAGAGCTCAACGAGTGAGCCTCCGTAGCGACCGAGCTGTGTCTCGCAAATAGAGCCGCTGGGTCGACCCAACGTTTGGTGTTTTCGCGATCGTCGCGTTTGAAGTTCAGATGACGTGAGAGCGAAACTGAAAACGAAATTACGATTTACAAATTCAAATAGACCAACAACAACATATATTAGGTTTAACTTGATATGCAGCCAAGGTTAGTAGAACCATTGACAAAAATATAACATGCGAATCGCTGTTGTTTTTTTTTCTAGCAATAACTTTATCGCAGTGCCGCATTACGTACTCATTCTTCCTTACTTTTCTCACTTTTTTTCCTTACATGAACCAGACCATTTGGAAAAGAAAATTTGAGGATAAAAAAATTATTTTCTGCGTCTTTCGTTTGTCTCCATCTGGTGGGATTTTTTAATGAATTTTTTAATTTTTGTGCAGAGGATACTTTGAAAGTAAAATATTTTCAGGTAAAAAGTGTATTTGAAGCTATATTATAGCGAAACTTCCCTAACTCGAAGTAGTATTCATGCTTTTTGCAAGACATTTCTCTTCCTCGAATTCGAAGTTAAATTTCCCTAACTCGAATTTTTCCTAAACTCGAACCGAAATCTCATTCGTATTAGGAAGACATTTTGTACATTAGACCGTCCCACTTTCTCGAAAAGTTTCTGGGACACATTGATTTCTGATTCTACTCTTAAAAAAATGAATTTTGGTATATAACACTTTAATATTAACTAACGGTAAATAGTCGCGCAAACGGCTTAAAGGGTTTTTGGCTAAAAATGCATTCTTTCGAAAAAAGAAGAAATATCTTCTTCAGTGCTTTGCATATAACTAAGAAACTAATGAAACAATTTTTGTCAATTTATATTTGTTTAAAAGTTAATAAAATTTGCCATCTCTTGTTTAAAATTTTTTACATATGTACAAATTTCCAAAATACACGAGATTGTGAATTGCCCTACTAAAAAAACAAGAGCATAAATGTCCATGCTTTTGTTAAATTGTTGTTGTTTCGAAGAATGATCAATATAAGATCAATAGCATAAAATCCGTGGTCACAAGGAAGAATGACTAAACTATTAAGCTATCGTAAAAAAGCGATACGCTATTTTCTTTATTGCCAATCTTTGGAAGGATGCAGGAAAAAAGTTTTTACACATAATAGAGTATCACTTATGTCTGCACATATTTCGTTTGTAAAGGTTCATATATTTCGGGAAAAAGCTCAGAGTTAGTGCAATAAAGATATCTTTTTTTACGATACTTTGAGTTTAATCATTATCGTCGGCGCCCCCTAGAGGACAAAATATATCCCAGGATATATAAAGGATAAGAAAATTCTCAAGTATGCCAAACATCTATATTTTTGTTCTATATTGATAACTGAAGCCAAAATTTACATATCTTTGCCAGTTTTTGCAATAAAACTCCGGCAATAAAAAATTTTAATTTTTTTGAAGCAACAACAACACAGAGATAAATTTCAATAGACGAAGGTTCTAAAAAATATGAGAAGTTCATTGAATACATATTAAAATTAAAAACAAATTGTTCTACAAGTATATTGAGAATAATGAATTTCGTTTATTGAATGGAATTCATTAATTTTCAGAACAATATTTGGTTAAGTGTAGTTTTTTTGTCTTTGGATGGCTAAAACATTTGGGCCTATTCTGCAGAATCTTTTATGAAAAAATTCTGTTATTCTGTTATGATTTTCTTAACAAATTTTTGAGCTGTCAAAAAATCTGTTATGAGATCAAAGTTCGTATTTTGTACGACACTCTTTAATGGAATCTGTTATAAATCACAAAACGAGTTTTCGAAATGTCAAAAAATATTTTACAAACTCTTAAATTGGTATTCTACATGACAAAATCTGTTATGAAACACAACAGAATAACAGATATATTTTTCTGCCTTTTATCAAAATTTAAATTTTATTCTGTGTGTTACTACTAGGGCATTCAATCCCAGGATCCCAAACCCCGAAATCCCGGGATTTTATTCACAAGAAAATATAAAAATTTTCAGCAACTATAAATGCAACTGCAATGTTAACGATGGTTTTTTTTTTGTAATCGAAATCACACAGTTCCCTTTTTTGTCTCTCTTAGAAAGTCTATTTTTACCCAACTACGGCGAAGCAAAAGGAGAGGTATATGTGTTTGACCGGTACGTATGTATGTATGTATGTTCATCTGTTCCACTCTCACTTCTAAACTACTTATCATAATTTGACAAATGAGGTATCGTTCGAAGCGTTTTGATAGTCTTCTGGTTAATGGCTATTTGGCGTAACATTTAATTTAATATAGCGCCCTCTAGCGGACATAAAGTCATGAGTAATAAAGTTTTTAGTGACATAAGCAAATGAGGTATCGTTAGAAGCGTTTTGATTGTCCGATGAAGAAAAGTTATGTCACGTCACATAAAGTTTAATATAGCGCCCTCTAGAGGACAGAAAATTAACTAAACCCCTATCTTCTAAACTACTTATCATAATTTGATAAATCAGGTATCGTTGGAAGCGTTTTCTTTTAGTCCGATTATTATAGACATTGTGACGTCACATTTAATTGAATGTGGTGCCTTCTATTGGACATAAAGTCATGCACTAAAAAAAATTTTATGTGGCATAATAAACATTTTGGTTTATAAATTGATCATCAAATAATTAATTAGTAGTTAATATTTTCGATTATATAAAAATTTTATCCCCAAAATAATTTAAATAAAAAATAAGTTAAAAAAACTAAAACCCGACTACTAAAAAAAGTGCTCTCTAAAAAGTATGAAACAAGAAAATATTCTCACCTGAAATTATGTACAAACTACTAAATTTTTTTTTGTCTATTAAATAAACAACTTACACATAATATATTTTATTGCATATAATACTAATTTATAGAGATGTTTAAAAGATATCCGTGGTCGTACGCCACCTACCCTAACAAAACAATACATTCTAACAGTATACTGTAGTAGCAAGTGATCAAAAGCCTTAGGGCAAAGTGCATTATACATCTAGAGAGCGATATATGACAATATATATGAGGTGGCATACTACCACGTATATCTTTTAAAAATCACTATAAATTAGTATTATATGCAATAAAATATATTATGTGTAAGTTGTTTATTTAATAGACAAACAAATTTAATAGTTTGTACATAACAATTTCAGGTGAGAATATTTTCTTGTTTCGTACTTTTTAATAGCCTTTTAGTTTTTTGAACTTATTTTTTTTTTGTTTGTTTTTGTTGTGAACTTAAAAGACTTTGCTTACTAGGCTGTTCAACTTTCATTAAATACAGAAAGTAGCAATAATTTTATTACTACATATGAGTAAATTCTAGCGTTCGGACGTCACTTTCGAATAAATTTTTTTATAAATTTCGAAAATTTTATTAACAGTTTTTAAACTAAGATGTATCTGGTTAAATGTTAATGTTGTATGGTGGAGATGCGTACTGCGATCTAAATGAGATCTATTGTACCTCCTTCTCAAAGCTCCGCTGGGTTTGCGGATTACAGAATTTCATTCAGCCCTATTTCTGTAATGAATTTGAGAATGATCTTAGGTTAAAGCATGGAGTAAGAAAACTAGGTGTTAGTGAGTTTTTGACAACACCATGAATTTCTTTGCTTCTGTCAAAAAATTGTGAGTGAAAGAGCGGAACTGTTGATAGTTGTCAAATTGTGTTATTTGTTTGAGTTGCTAGATGATGTGCTAAATTTTTTATTGTGCGAAGTAAGTATAAATAAATATTTAATGCAATTAATTGTGCCCTGTTGTGTTGACAAAAAGTTATTTTCTTTCTAGTAAAAGTTATCTTTTTGCCAAGTTTGTCATTGAATGTTTTGGCCATTTTATCAGAAACGTGCGCTGGAAGGTGCCGCCGACACGAAGCTTTGGCCAGCATGCAAATTGTCTTATATATTTTTTATTGTTTTCCATATCACTTCATTCTCAGTAAAAATTTTATAAAATTTGCAGAAAGACACGAATTTAACAAAATTTGTTTTCATTGCAATTCACCATTAGCTGATTTTGACAAGAGCGGGGAAACATAATTTTATCATTTTGAGAGAGAAGTGTCAAACTCACTTACACCTCTATTTCTTACACCATGGGTTCAAGGGATGAAACCTGCTCTAGACTCAGCTCATAGTTCCCCAAGGCTAGTTTACGTCTGCGAGCCACGGCGTCGCAGTTTGTAAATAGGTTTATCGGAGTCTCCTCTGCTTCTTCACAGAAACGGCAGTTACTATCGGTTTCTATGCCCAATTTCATCAAGTGGTATTTAAGTTTACAGTGTCATGTAAGGAACCCCGTTAGAATCCTTAGATGCGGTTTGCCTAAGCTTATGCATAATTTTGCTCTCCGAGTGTTAAAATTTCTGAGGAGCAATTTGGATTGTCTTAGCTTTGGGAGGCTTTTCCAAAGGTTTGAACGTTTATGCCTCTCCTCTCTTCTTAGTTCTTCTTTTATAGAATGTGTGCCCAATCCGCACAATTGTTCTGGTCCTATAAATTTTGTGGCTGCACCCTGTCGCGCTAGACCATCGGCTTCTTCGTTACCCTGTATTCCTTTGTGTCCTGGGACCCAAAGTATAGTAACAGTGTTATTCTTGCCTAGTTCGTTGAGTTTTCCATCTGGTTAAATAGTCCTTCATGAGTGTAATTTATAATAATTATAACATCCTGCTTCTTACTGTAGTTTACCTAAAATTTGTTATTTTTTCGTGCATACGAACGGTATTAAAAAAGAAAGTTCTTGTGAGACTAACACTCGAACTTAAAATATTTCTGCGAAATGGTCGATCGCACCGCGAAAGCTTATAGGAAAAAAGTTACAAATTTAATAAGTTAAAAAAAGGCAAACATCATCTCAAATATTGTATTTTTAAAGTCACAGTTAAAAATTTATTTGTTCGGACGTTATGTGTCGGACTTCTCACATTTTTCCATTGTAGTTTAATTGGGTAATTAAGTAGTTAGTTAGTTAAGTAATTATGAAAATTTAAAAAACACTAAATGTTTGATAGTTTAAATCCTACTTGATTGTGGCAAATGATTGAGGCAAGGAAAGAACAATATATTAAATATTTTTTAAATTAAAGTTTTTTCCTAAATGACCTTGTTATTTATTATGTTCTTTTTATATGATTTAGAATTATCAAACTTTTTATTGGAATTTGTATTTAAATCATATAAAATCAACAAAATAAATAACAAGGTCATTTAGGAAATAATTTTAATTTAAAAAATATTTAATATATTGTTCTTTCCTTGCCTCAACCATTTTTTCGAAACAACCTAGGCGATTTTATCATCATGGTAAATTTATTTATGTACAAATTGCTTGAATTAATAAAATTAAAATATTTCTCTTATATAATATCATAAAATAATACGTTTTTAATATGTTATAATTTTTTGGTCACAGTAGACTTTTCTGTGGATTTGCCTATTTACTTTAGTTTTTTAACTATAAAAGAAATATTTTATTCACATCATACTTTTTGTTTTCTTTTTAAATTTTTTGAAAATACAAATTTAAGTTGTTTGTTTTGTTTTCCTTATTTACGTTTATCTATATATATACAACAAAGTCGTGAAATGTGTTTGAAATTCCACTCAAGAACGAAGCGTCTGATTTGCTTCGGGATTTTTTTGTTGTGTTTGTAATTATAAGGACAAAGTTTGTAAAAGACACCACCAAAATTACGACATCTGTTATCAATGTTTATATCTCAAGTAATAAAAAAACTTAAGTTGCCACACCCCCTATAACCGCCGACAAATTAATTAAAATGCTATATTTCAGACGATTTTTGCTGTGTTAAGAAAAATTTTTTTAATTTTGTTCGTATGGTTACTCTCGGCAACTCAGCTAAAAATGGGCATGATCGAAGTATAACTATCCCCACTTTTCAGAAAGCATTATAATTACGGAGTTTTGCATGTTTTATAATGAAACTTGGTGTATATGTGCTATGAGACCCAGTTGTGGTCACTATATATATACAAATGTTGTCACGCCTACTTTTACGCCCTTCTATGTATACACAATCGTTCATAGCATCTCAGGTATGGAAAAACATTGGGCCACCAAATATAAAACAAATGGTAATAAGGTTAATATCTCGGTTAATAAAAAATGACCCCTTTTACCACCCACAATTAAATAAAAATGCGAATTGAATTAAATTGAAGCTTCAAAAAGAAACGTGTGGCATGTGTGGCTCGAATGGCACGTTGTTTGGACCCTTGCACACTTTCTAAAAATTCACAAAATAATAATGATCACAAAGAAATTAGTTGAATTGGGGCAGTACAACGTCTGTCGGGCCCGCTAGTATTTTTATGTTTATAATAAAGTGAAATTTTATTTGATGTTTTTAAATATTTTTGTTTTTATTCTGAAATAAATGTTGAACTTTTTGAAATATAAAAAATCATAGCGCTTTTTATAAGCTTTTATTAAACTTGCTTCGTTCGTATGTATGTATGTTATGCAATGCAATACAATGTTATACGATGCAATAATTTGAAAACATTTTTTGCCACACCCCCTTTTACCGCCCACAAATCAATAAAAATGCTATATCTCTAAAACTACCAGGCCGATTCAGCTGAAATTTAAGCGGTAAATTTCCTTCGAGTAGAGGATAGTTAAGGAAATTTTTTGCCACTCCCCCTTTTTCCACCCACAAATCCATAAAAATGCTATATCTCTAAAATTATGGCAGGTTATTTCCTTCAAGTAGAGGATGGTTCAGGAAAAAATGATGCCACACCCCCTTTTACCGTCGACAAATAAATAAAAATCCTATATCTTCAAAACTTTGGGGCTGATTATAAGCTGATTATAACTAGCTTCATTCGTATGTATGTTTTTTTTTTTATTTTATTCGCGAAGGGGGAAACTTCAAAAGGCCCCACCGTGCAGGTGGGAGTGTACGATTTTTACGCACTAAACCTACATGATACCTCGCGGTATCATAACCTCCGCATTGAATCTTCGACCTGGAGAACCCCGTGGGACTGCCGTAAAGCATAACTTTGCGGGGCTTGGGAACAGCACTAGGCTGGAAACTGTTTGGCTTTTGCCGGGATCAGCTGTGGAATGTTCGTCAGGTTAACAACCTTTTCCTCATCTGTCTTGCGCGCGCTCAACTCTTCGCAGCTCTTCGGTTATTTTTCTAGCCAGGGTGCTAACCATCGACCAGTTCTCTTCGCTCTTTAGCATAATAGAAACCATATTTTGCTGTGTTAACGTTTCGCCGAGGCAGGCCGAAGCCTCAAGTCTGGCGTTATGGAACATGGGGCACACAAAAAGAACGTGCGCCGCGTCTTGCAGCGTATTTCTTGTGCAATTAGTGCAGTAAGGATCGCTCGCGTGTTTATGCTTGTGGAGGTATGCCCTGAAACAACCATGTCCGCTCAGTATCTGTGTATCTGCCATATCTGCCATACCACTCGGTTAGGCTAAGGATGAGCTGGTATGTCCACCGACTCTTCTCTGAACTATCCCAGCGGTCTTGCCATTTTAGCAAGCTTCTCTCTCTAGCGAGTTTTTTTAATAGCTGCTGTGCTTTCGCTACCAGCTGTGAATTGCGCTTCTTTCACGAGAAGGTCAATAGGGATCGTGCCAGCTAGAACCAGTGCTGCATCTCCGGATACCGTTCTGAAGCTGCAGCAGACCCTGAGAGCGCCAAGTCTGTAAACTGACTCTACTCCGTGTCGGTAGGACTTCGTTTTCATCGCTGTGGACGATACAGTCGCACCATACATCATAGTAGATCGCACTACGTTGAGGAGCAGTGTTCGTCGTGCTTGTTTGGGGCCTCTTGTGTTCGGCATTATTCTTGATAGCGCCAGACATGCTTCGGATGCTTTCTTGTGTGTGTACTGCATATGTTGCTTAAATGACAGTCAGGATCGCTCGCGTGTTTATGCTTGTGGAGGTATGCCCTGAAACAACCATGTCCGCTCAGTATCTGTGTATCTGCCATATCTGCCATACCACTCGGTTAGGCTAAGGATGAGCTGGTATGTCCACCGACTCTTCTCTGAACTATCCCAGCGGTCTTGCCATTTTAGCAAGCTTCTCTCTCTAGCGAGTTTTTTTAAAAGCTGCTGTGCTTTCGCTACCAGCTGTGAATTGCGCTTCTTTCACGAGAAGGTCAATAGGGATCGTGCCAGCTAGAACCAGTGCTGCATCTCCGGATACCGTTC
Source organism: Dichetophora obliterata (assembly GCA_963920525.1). Lineage (NCBI taxonomy): Eukaryota > Metazoa > Arthropoda > Insecta > Diptera > Sciomyzidae > Dichetophora > Dichetophora obliterata. The sequence continues at coordinate 24,750,883 of OY986440.1, read as the reverse complement.
TGAAGCTGCAGCAGACCCTGAGAGCGCCAAGTCTGTAAACTGACTCTACTCCGTGTCGGTAGGACTTCGTTTTCATCGCTGTGGACGATACAGTCGCACCATACATCATAGTAGATCGCACTACGTTGAGGAGCAGTGTTCGTCGTGCTTGTTTGGGGCCTCTTGTGTTCGGCATTATTCTTGATAGCGCCAGACATGCTTCGGATGCTTTCTTGTGTGTGTACTGCATATGTTGCTTAAATGACAGCCAGGATCGCTCGCGTGTTTATGCTTGTGGAGGTATGCCCTGAAACAACCATGTCCGCTCAGTATCTGTGTATCTGCCATATCTGCCATACCACTCGGTTAGGCTAAGGATGAGCTGGTATGTCCACCGACTCTTCTCTGAACTATCCCAGCGGTCTTGCCATTTTAGCAAGCTTCTCTCTCTAGCGAGTTTTTTTAAAAGCTGCTGTGCTTTCGCTACCAGCTGTGAATTGCGCTTCTTTCACGAGAAGGTCAATAGGGATCGTGCCAGCTAGAACCAGTGCTGCATCTCCGGATACCGTTCTGAAGCTGCAGCAGACCCTGAGAGCGCCAAGTCTGTAAACTGACTCTACTCCGTGTCGGTAGGACTTCGTTTTCATCGCTGTGGACGATACAGTCGCACCATACATCATAGTAGATCGCACTACGTTGAGGAGCAGTGTTCGTCGTGCTTGTTTGGGGCCTCTTGTGTTCGGCATTATTCTTGATAGCGCCAGACATGCTTCGGATGCTTTCTTGTGTGTGTACTGCATATGTTGCTTAAATGACAGTCAGGATCGCTCGCGTGTTTATGCTTGTGGAGGTATGCCCTGAAACAACCATGTCCGCTCAGTATCTGTGTATCTGCCATATCTGCCATACCACTCGGTTAGGCTAAGGATGAGCTGGTATGTCCACCGACTCTTCTCTGAACTATCCCAGCGGTCTTGCCATTTTAGCAAGCTTCTCTCTCTAGCGAGTTTTTTTAAAAGCTGCTGTGCTTTCGCTACCAGCTGTGAATTGCGCTTCTTTCACGAGAAGGTCAATAGGGATCGTGCCAGCTAGAACCAGTGCTGCATCTCCGGATACCGTTCTGAAGCTGCAGCAGACCCTGAGAGCGCCAAGTCTGTAAACTGACTCTACTCCGTGTCGGTAGGACTTCGTTTTCATCGCTGTGGACGATACAGTCGCACCATACATCATAGTAGATCGCACTACGTTGAGGAGCAGTGTTCGTCGTGCTTGTTTGGGGCCTCTTGTGTTCGGCATTATTCTTGATAGCGCCAGACATGCTTCGGATGCTTTCTTGTGTGTGTACTGCATATGTTGCTTAAATGACAGCCTGGAATCGATCATTACACCGAGATATTTAATGAACGGCTTCGATTAAATTACTGTTCCACGAATACTGATGCTGGCCGTTTCTAGTTTTTTCCGACTACTAATAAGTATCATCTCAGTCTTATGTTCAGCTAGACTAAGTCCCGCTCTTCACAGCCAATCGCGAATCATAGCGATAGTTACACTACTGAGGGCCTCAACTTCTTCACGGTGTTTTGCTGTCGCCACAACTGCAAGGTCATCGGCAAAGCCAACAATCTTGACGTCTGCTGGCACCTCAAGCCTGAGAACCCCATCGTACATGACGTTCCATAGCAGAGGGCCAAGAACCGACCACTGTGGGACTCCACCAGAGACATTGTACGTCTTTGTGCCTTCTTCTGTGTCGTAGAACAGGACTCTTTCACTAAAATAGTGTGACACGATCTTCGTGAGGTATCGTGTTACTCCAAAGTTCCTGAGGGCTGTAATAATCAAACTCCAGTTAGCTGAGTTGTAAGCGTTCTTTACGTCGAGTGTTGCCACCAAACAGTACTGCTTTGCTCCCCTCACTCCCTCAATTGCTTCCTGCGCGGTGCTCGTAACTAGCTTAATAGCATCCGTCGTTGATTGGGCCTTTCGAAACCCAAATTGTCGAGCGGAAAGTCCTCCTCCGGCTTGGATCGCGTTTTCCAGGCGGTTGCACACCACTTGCTCAAAGACTTTGCCTATTGTGTCGAGACGCAAATCTGCCTGTAGTCTGAGGGGGCGTCCGTGGAGCCACTGCCTTTCGGTATGAGCACTAACTTCTGGGTTTTCCACTGTGTTGGGAAAATGCCCTCTAGAAGGCACGCGTTGAAAAGTTGTGTCGTCCAGCAATTTCCGCCGTCCACCAGTAGTCCGGGTCTTGCTTGCGCTTGCTCGACCGCCTCGAGATCATCGCTGCATCGCAAGCTTTTCTTGATTGGTCCAGGGTCTGCCTTGTCATATCATTTGGCGTTCCAGACAGATGCATATCGGCCATTACTACTTTCAAAATCTCTTCGTCTAGTGTTTCGACTCTGTACGAACATTTATTCCCGTATTTATGCTGTGTCGGCTACGTGGTCGACCATCGAGCTTATAAATGATAGCTTGGTGATCGCTGTGCGTGTACAGATTGCTAACACGCCACTCTGCTTGCCTACTTAACTCGCTGCTGGCGAAAGTCAGGTCGATTATGGAGCTTCCGCTTGCACACCTGAATGTTGCTTGGGATCCATTATTGAGCAGCACCACGTCTAGTAGCGCAAACGCTTCAAGGAGAATAAAGCCAAGTTGGTTTGTTTTTTGACTTCCCCAGTCAACTGCCCACGCATTAAAGTCACCAGCGATAAGGAGTGGTTTCAGGCCTCTCGTTTCGCTGACTATCGTGTCAAGAATCTCCGTGTATTCCTGGATCGACAGACTTGGCGCTAGGTAGCAACTCACGACATGTATGCCATCTACTTCCGCGCGTACGAAACCGTTTGCACGTGTATGAAGCCTTAGATAGCAGGGAGCCCTTCCACAAGACCATAGGGTGGCTTTCCCGGTAATGTCCAAGGCCCATGCTCCTACGGTTTTTTCGGCGTAAGGTTCACTCAATACAGGTCGATGGCCTGGTCTCTGACGGTTTGCCCTAGGAGGTCCTGTGCTGCGCCACAATTGTTGAGGTTTAACTGCAGTACTCTCATCTGCGTCTCCGTTGATTGGCTCCTTGATTCGTATGTATGTATGTTTGCATGTAGGTATGTATGTATGTATGAATGTAAGTATGTATGTATGTATTTATGTGTTTATGTATGTATGTATGTACGTATGTATGTAAGTATGTCCGTCAAAATTTGCAAACCATTTTTTGCAATTTTGCAAACTTGTTGGTATCCGATTAAGCTGAAAATTAACATACATATGCAAGTCCAATGACAATGCAATATTATGATAACCTTTTGCCATGCCCTTTTTACCGCCCACAAATCAATAATAAATAAAAAGTAAAAAAAAATGTTTCAATAAGCTTTTATTTAAATAATGTTAACACTGTTATAAGGTTAATGGTCTAAAAAATTAAAATGCTATCGTATTTGCTAAGTTCTGAAAATAAAATATTTTAATAATAAGCCTTTAAGACTAAAAAGTAAAAAATAAATAAAAAGTAAAATTTTTTTTTAAAAATAAGCTTTTATTTAAAATTTTTTTTATTATACTATGATGATGAGTAACCAAGAGAGGGGTTCTTCTGCACCTAGAATATACCTACTGTATACATATATGACAAATGTCACTTAAATTTATTTTTTTTAGTTCACGTCTTTTTAAAATAAAAGCTTATTTTTAAACTTTGTTTTTTTACTTTTATTTTTATTAAATTAACTTTTTATTTAATTTAAATAGTTAAAATTATTATCGTTATTTTTTAGTTTAATTTTTTTCGATCTGGTTTAATCAGGTGATGTATATTTTTTAATAATTTTCTGTTACAAATGTTTCCCCTACAAATACAAAATGGGATTTCAGAATTCAACTTTATTTTCCAATTATTGTTGAATTTTTTTCCTTATATTTTTCGTTGCACATTACAACTGTTTTGTAACCATTGTCTGCATTAATAATTATGATTTTGTCTTAGTGTTGTCGTGTAAACTTTTGAGTGTTTTTTAATATTTTAAGTAAGAATAACGATTACGTTTGGATTTCTATTTTAAAGATCAAAAAAGAAAAGAAAATATGTAATTATTTTTGCCAAAACGCAGAAATGACGAGAAAGAGTTATTAACGGCCCTGCTTTTAATACAGATACATGCCATTATATTAATATTTTGGCATTTCGGATCCCCAACAATCACGGGATTCGCCAAAACCCTTCGGGTTTGAAAGCCCTAGTTACTACGTTTATTGCTGCATCCATGATCCTGTCGATAATTTGAGGAACCTCCAGCATCGCCTCCATCATAGTTAATAATTCGCTCCCTCTTGCATTCAACATCTTGTCATTGGTAGAATGAGCAACCACTATCGCCGCCACTACGATTGTCACTCGAATAGCGGTTTTGGCCAAGCCACATGATCGTCTCCACGTTATTTTTCATGTTTGTAACCTACGCGGTCACCTCTGTCTCTTCCGCTTCCACCTTCACCATAACTTCGTCAGTCACGAATTTTATTGAAACTTGAGCTTCTGCTGTGGTCGTCCTACCAGTCTGACACTGTTTTAAAACAAGAAATTTAAACAAATCGGCAATGCTAGTTAGTAATGCCAATGCACGGCACTTATTTAGCGCTAATTTTGTAAAAATATTTGAAATTTATATGTTAAAAGCGATAACTCCTTCAACTTGCGTTAATTTCCTTTTTGAGTTATTGACAGCAATCAGCTGTTTCGTAACAGAAGTTAACAGAATTGTAATTTATTTACGTTTTCGAAGATTGATAACAGGGTACTATAAGTGTTCGAAAAATAGAATACCAATTTTAACAGATCTTTTATGGTCAGCATCTTTTATGATTAATAACAGAATGGCAGATCTGGCAGAATAGGCGTAATTATCTCTCGAGCATTGGGCCTTTTTTATATTTAAGGGCATTTCCAAACTGGCGTTACGTACGATTTGTACGAAGATATATAAAAAAAGAATGAAAAACTTAAATTTTTAAAAAGAATTTTTAATATTTGCATAGTAAATTAATTAAGTCTCACTATACTAAATAAAAACAATGACAACAATCGACTCTAAGGATTAAGAGATATAAGCAAAAATATGTGCTTGCGTTACATTACAAAAAACGGAAATGATTTTTGAATTGGATTACAAAATCTGAAAACTTTCTGAATTGGGCAAGGCCTTTTTAAGAAGACTTACTTTAGAAGAATTTGAAATAGTATAGGTTTATTTTCCAAGTGATCAAATTTAAAAATCTTCTCTGGTTTTATTTTGTATTAGGTTTTTTGATCTGGCGTAACGTTTCTTAAATTTTTATTGTAGTTCAATTGGGTTATTAAGTAATTTGGTAGTTAAGTAATTATGAAAACTAGTGATTAAAATACAAATTTTATATATTTTTCTTTCCTTGCCTCAACCATTTTTTCATTATCTTTATCATCATTATGTCTTGCATTTTTACTAAAAAAAAAGTTTACGAAACATTTACTAAACATTTACGAAAAAGAAAAACTACATTTGTGGAACTGAAACAGTGCAGATGATTTGATCATGGTAAATGAATTTATGTATAAATTGCTTAAATTAATAAATTTAAAATGTTTCTCTTAGATAATATCATAAAATAATATGTTTTTAATAAGTTTTCGTTTTTTGGTCACTGTAGACTTTTCTGTCGAAATGCTCATATACAGTTTTTCGATTTCTGTTAAAAGAGGAATGGTTTTATAACTATCCTAACTAAAGCATAAAATTTCATATGCAGTTTAATAGCATTTAAGAAAATTAGCATTATAAACATCATCCACCGTACAATGAAATAAAATTTTTACAGGCAATGTGTTTGTATATAATGTTATGTTTTCTTTCTATTGTTATTATGGCATCCTCGCAATGAAAAATCATAGGACTTCAGCCCAAGCTAAATTTTTCAACAGGTATATTTCTAGATATGATTTTCACTTGTTGTCGTCCACGTCTAAATATTTCCCGTTAGCTTAGAACCTTCAAACTACTCTTACTGTGCAGCCCTGTCACTGTTTTATATATTTCGATGCCCAGCAAATGCTTTCGTCGACCCTAAATGTATGCATGTAAATAACTCCACATAGCTTCTTGTACACAAGTATTAACAAAATAATATACCTTATTAAAAACCACATCATACCTGCCTTGCATTTATTTAAATGCGCTTGCTCACCTGCAGGGAAGCGCTCAACTTTTTGCCTGCCATTAGAGCGAGCGTGTGTTAAAGGATGAAGCGCTTGAAAGTGAGGGGGATAAATAGCGCGAGTTTTGTTGAAATGCAGCAAGTTGGTAGGGTGGCGTATAGGCCAATATATGTGAGTGTTATATTGTCAGTTAAGCAAGGAGGGTGGCTGGCCAAGCAGCTAGGTCAACAGCGGCTTGGCTCAGCGCACAATGCAACAGTTGAGGCAACTCAGCTGAACTCAGATCAACGTAACGTCTAGTTCTTTAATCATTTGTATTCGTAGACTCTTTATCACATGGTGAATTGGTAAATTTTTTATTGTTATTATAAATTATGTCCGTCATGTGCACAAGTGTTTCCCTTGCCTTTTTTTTTCCTCAGTACTTAAGGGTATTTTTCGTGGTTCCCGCTGTCGTTCTGAGCGTTGTTGTTGCTTCTGTTGCTATTATTGTCAAAGCCACTGTTCGTGTCTCATTTGAATTTCCCGCACTTTACCCTCCTCCTCCTTAAGACAAGCGTTTAAAGCACAAAACTTACATACAGTACAAAGAAAAAAAATTACGCGCTCACAAAAATTAAGGTGCGGAAAAGGCGGAAATTACCGTCAAATTGTATAATTTATATAACGCGAAACTTTATTCAAAAATATAATTTGTATAACGTCAAAAAAACAACACAAAAAATAAAAAATAAATTAAAAAAAATATGCATACAAATAAATTAATGTACATGCCACAATGCCAATAAACAATGCCACAATAACAAAAATAACATTTTCGATGCAAAATAATAAAAGGTTAGTCATCAAATGATAACGTTTCAGTTTGAAAAATTACAAATTTCTAAAATACTTTTCGGCATAATTAAAAACACTATTTCTAACAACATTTCTACGCGTTCTGCGTAAAAGGTAAATTATCTTTGTCACTCCATTTGTAGCTTTGATCACAAATATGCACTCTTACTTTTATCAAAATTGATAGAAAACCACGCCTATTTTCCAACCAAAGTGAAAAAAAGTTTGAAAATTCGCTAAAATCAAATAAAAACACCGCCAACTCCCTCACAAGCAAAGTGGCGTCATAAAAAATCTTTTTAAATGCACGGAGAAAATTCTTTGCGCACAAGTCATGAGTAAGCTGTTCATAAAATGCAAAATAGGGGTATTCACACTGACTTGGATAGTTGGGAATATTGGCAAATCGTACATTTTGTTTTTGTGAAGAGCCATTGTACCCAAGTACCAATCTACTCTAGCTGACCCCCTGACTAGTTTGGGTAGATTGATTTCTTGCCAAATTGAGTACTTTTTGCATATGTTACCACCTTTTGCAAAAATAGGCAATGATTAGCCTAAGGGCATCAAATTAACAATATTTGTTGTCAAGCTTAATATGTCGAATAATAAAAAAAGTGCCACACTCCCTATTACAGCCCACAAATCAATAAAAACGCTATATTTCGGACGAATTTCGTATGGTTACTATCGGCAACTAAACCAAAAATAGGCGTGGTCACCCATATTACTACGCCCAGTTTTCAGAAATCATTATAATTTCTGAGTTGTGCATGTTTTTATAATGAAACTTGGTTTATATGTTATATGAGACCAAGGTGGTCACTATATATATAAATGTTGCTACGCCTACTTTTACCGCCCTTCTGTGTATATAAAATCGTCTCCCCTTCTATGTATATATAGAGTTGTCCCTTAAGATCTTAGGAACGGTAACACCTAAGGCCACCAAATTTACAATATCTGTCATTAAAGTTAATATCTCGATTAATAAAAAAAAATGCCAACCCCCTTTTATTGCCAAATCAATAAAAATGCTCTATTTAAGACGGTTTGGGTCGTATTAGACTGAAATTTCGTTATTTAGTTCGTACGGTTACTGGCGGCAACTTTACTAAAAATGGGAGTCTTCGAACTATGTTTACATCCCATTTTCAGGGGATAAGCGTGGAGTGGAGCAAAGTGCGGCAGGTATAAGCCAAATTGAGCTGCAATTTTTGCAGACAATTTTTTTCGAGTACGAGATGGTTTAGGGAAAAATTTTTTGCCGCATCCCCTTTTACCGCCTTCAAATCAATAAAAATGCTATATTTCCGACGGTTTTAAACTATAATTTTTATTACGTATTAGATTATAATTTGGTAATTTAGTTTATATGGTTACTTTAGGAAACTTCAGTTCGAATGCGAATAAAACGAATATCTAATAAAATAGCAAAATCTAAGAAGAAAAAAATGCATTTATTCGTATGAGAAATGCACAAGTTTATGCTATTTTTATGGTTGTTGTTGTTGTTGATTTGTTTGTTGTGTGTGTTCGTTTGGTTCGAAATTATGTCGTTCGTTGATGTGCTGCTTTTGTTCTTGTTGTTTTTATTAATATGTATGTAAAATATACATACATAAATACACATCAGTTGCTTTAATTTTATTTCGTTTCCCAGATAACCAATCGGCTCGGTTGAAAACGGTGTGCACTTTTAAAAGCACTGAAGCGGACCGTTTCGTTGTCAGCAAACTATGCATTGTGTGTTTGATATGAGCGTACCATTTATTAAGTTGCATATTAATGTTGATTGTCTATGATTTAAATACAAAATCTAAATGTTTGATAGTTTAAATGATTCTTGATTTTAAATACATATTCTAGTTGTTTGGTACTTTAAAATCGTTTATTGAGCTTTATGTCTGGTTAGAAAAATGAATTGCTCTTACGAATTTCTTCCAAAGAAACAACAACATTTTCAATATGAAAAGGAGAACATCACTAGCTGATTAATTAGATAGCTGATTGATTAACTAGTTAGAGCAATTAATTGTTCTAACCTGACCTAAACCTCAATAAACGATTATAAACTATGACACAACTAGAATTTTTATATAAAATCAAGAATGATTTAAACTATCAAACAATCGGAATTTGTATTTAAATCATAGAAAATCAACATAATAAATAACAAGGTCATATAGAAAACTTTAAATTGTATATTCATTTTATTTGTTGTTATACAATTGTAACCTTTTCTTAAAATGGTTTTTATTAAGTTAAAACAATAAACTAAACAATAAACAGCACCTCAACTGCACTACCTTGATTTCAATGCATATTTCAGAGTTTTTTGGCGAACTGGTGAAAAAGAGAGGGAAAAAAGACAAGAACAAACGACGCTAGCGCATCAAGCGAATATGACATAAATTTCAATTCGATTCTTGATAAATATAGAAAAGGACTTTACAATTATATAGAGAATGGTTTAAAGGTACAAAAACATATCGTTTTCATACCAGCAAATCAGACACTGCCATTTTAAGTACCGTTTAGCTGGAACAGTAACATTCATGGCTTGTTGGGTTGTAATACAATAGAGAATACAGATGCATGTAGCTAGAGAGCCAGTATGTGGCTACCAAAAAATGTGCTACTACTAGCCATGATTTCCAGTTAAAATTTAAAACAATTCCGACAAAAAGTTACTTTTTTCACAGTAACATAAATTGAATACAACAAAAATGAACACGGTAAAGATAACAAAAAAGTTTCTACCGCAATAAAACAATATTAAAAAAAATCCCACGATCATTAAAAATTACCACAAAAATGACACGCGTTTTTAAAATACCACCGAAAATTCCATATGCATTTAAAATTGCCACAAAAATCTCATTCGCATTAAAAAATACCACAATAAGTCCCATATGCAAAAACAATTTGAAAAACATTTAGAAATACCACAAAGAAATTTTGCTTACTAAAAAAGAAAAAAACAATTTTAAGAAGAATATTACCAAACTCAAATGGAAATTAAAAAAATACCCCGTTGAATTAAAAAATTTAATAGGAATTCCCAAAAACAAAAAAATCCTAAGGGCAATTAAAAATTACTATGTGGATTTTTCCAACATAACTGGCAACGTTGCTTCTAGCTGCTGATATTGTTGTTTTTGTTCTGCATGCGCTGCAAAGGGGCAATTTTTCACTAGGCAATTCTATGAGCAATAAATGCTTTCGCGAGCTAGTTGTCAAAATCAACTGTTGATTTCGAGTTTCTTTATGCTCAATTACGCAGTTAATTTTTGACTAAACTTGTTTTTTTGCAAATTGAACACTTCCTCGGCATTTTATAGTTGTATTTATACTGTTTTTATAATATTTTCACTCAAATTAACACAAACTAACACACGTGTCCGAACTACTTACAATTTGAAAAAAATAATATTCTTATTTCATTTGACGTTTTTACGAACTTCGTCATTTTGATAACTACTCAACCTATTCAATTTCCACTCTACGTGACGCGTGAGGGCACTAAGCGAGCCGGCCCTACCTGGCTATTCTGCCATGGCCGCAAGCAGTTTGTTGACTACTCGGGTTTAAAGGGGACTTTCGTAAACCCCCTTGCTCTCGGAGCAATAATTGCTTTCGCCGCAAGCTCGAGAATTTTGGTGTGTGACGAGTGAAAAGCGGGACATAGTAAGCAAAGTTCTGTTTATTTTCTGTGGACAAATCGGTTCATCCCCTTTAACGCTGCTCAACCGCGTTATATATAATTTAATAAATTATAAATAATTTTTACTCGACATAAACAGCTGATTTTGACAACTAGCTCGCTTTTCTCTGCTTTCTACTTCATTCCTCTCCGAGTCGGCCCCATCCTAGTTATTCTGCCATGAGTTGGAGTACGAATAAAACGAATGTTTATTTTCAGCAAGATAAATACAATAGAGAATACAGATGCGTGTAGCTACAAAGGCAGTATGTATGTATACTACTACGCAAATTTGTGCATGCGTTACTAAGCATGCGTTGTGCTTTAAAAACTCCATTTATTTTTTAAATACCATAATAAATTCGAATTATTTATATTATGCATAATATTTTTTCATATTAAAAAATTTATTTTTTTAACTAAAATTTTAATTTGAAATTACTTTTAAAATATATATATATGTATATGCTCTTTACTACTGGAAAACTAAATAATTCAAATTTATCCATATTTATTTCCATTAATAAACATAACTTTGAATTAAATTTAGTTTTAACCAACAAAACAAATTAACAAGAACAACAAATTTATCACCAAAACTATCAAACGAAACTTTTTATAAAACAAAACAAATTTTTACGTGAATTTAATTATGAGCTTTTTAGATCAGGTAAGTTTGAAGAAGGACAACAACAACAAATTTGTTTTTGAATAATTTTTATTTAGAAGATGAAATGCTTTTGTCTCCCAGAATTTGTTTCTATTACTGTATAAAGAGGAATTCTACGTCTAAGCTTACGATACTATCGAAACTGTGTCTTATTTCATTTAAACTTTTTAAACTATTTTAAAGCATTTCATCTTCAAAATAAAAATTATTTAAAAACCTTTTTGACGTAGAATTTCGTCTTATAGCGCGGTTTGTATGGGGGTCATTTTCACAATTTTTTTGAAACACATTTAAGAAGTTAAGTTGACTTTTGGGGGTATACCTACAGCCTTAAATATTCATCGTACAAAGAACAAATTTATGAAAAATAATCAGTTAGAGTACGAATAAAACGAATATCTAACTTTGGATTTTTTCACTTATTTAATAAAGTCGCAAAACAGCAAAATCTAAGAAGAAAACAAATTCATATATTCGTATAAGAAAAACACAAGCTGCTTTAGTAGCTGCTTCAGTAAGTGCATATGCTGTTGTTGTTGTTCGTTTGGTTCGCAATCGTGTCGTTTGTTGTTTTGCAGCTTTTGTTGCGGTTGTTGTTATTAACATATATGTAAAATGAACATATATTAATTAATACACGTAAGATGCTTTCGTTTTTGTAGTTCGTTATTGGTTTTGTTTATTTCAAGAAAGATAAATAAAGAACAATAAAGAATACAGATGCGTGTAGCTACAGAGTCAGTATGTATTATTACTACGCAGGTTTGCGCATGCGTTACTAAGAATGCGTTGTTCTTTGAAAATCTATTTATTTTTGAAATACCATAATAAATTCGAATTATTTCTGTTATGCATTATATTTTTTCCATATTAAAAATCTATTTTGTTAACTAAAATTGTAATTTTTAATTACTTTTAAAAAATTCATATATGTGTATGTTCTCTACTACAGAAAAAATAAATAATTCAAATTTTTCTGATATTTATTTCCATTTATAAATGGAAATTTATAAATCCATTATAAATATAATAAACCAATATAAAAAATAAATAAAAAAACAACAAATTTATCACTAAAAATATCACACGAAAACTTCTTATAAAACAAAACAAATTTTTACATGAATTTAATTGTGAACTTTTAGATCAAGTAAGTTTGAAGAAGGTAACAACAACAACAAATTTGTTTTTGAATAATTTTTATTTAGAAGATGAAATACTTTGAAATATTTTTGAAGAATATAAATGAAAAAATCAGAATTTTCCTCTATTACTGTATTAAAAAGACACAGTTTCGATGGTATCGTAAGTATAGACGTAGAACTCCTTTTTATTCAGTAATAAAGAAAAAAAAATTGGTTTTTTTATTTATATTTTTTAAAACTATTTAAAAGCATTTCATCTTCTAAATTAAAATTATTCAAAAACAAATTTGTTGTTGTTGTCCTTCTTCAAACTTACCTGATCTAAAAAGCTCACAATTAAATTCATGTAAAAATTTGTTTTGTTTTATAAAAAGTTTTCATTTGGTATTTTTGGTGATGAATTTGTTGTTCTTGTTCATTTGTTTAATTGGTTAAAACTAAATGTAATTTAAAGTTATGGTTAGTTAATGGAAATAAATATGGGTAAATTTGAATTATTTATTTTTAATGTAGTAAAGAGCATATACATATATATATATATATATATTTTAAAAGCAATTTAAAATCAAAATTTCAGTTAATAAAATTAATAATTTTTAATGTGGAAAAAATATAATGCATAATATAAATAATTCGAATTTATTATGGTATTTAAAAAATAAATGGAGTTTTTAAAGCACAACGCATACTTAGTAACGCATGCACAAATTTGCGTAGTAGTATACATCATGGCACAATTACTGACAATGTAGTAGCGTAGACTGGCTTTTTTCTCACGAGCGGCGATGGGAAGTTGTCAAAATTAGCTGTTCATGCAATTAATCAAAGAAAAGTGAAAAAATAAGCAACGACTTTAACTTAGCTAGACAACCGCAGCAAACTAAAGAGATTTCAATAAACTTCGCGAATAAATTTAATGAATCAAAGAAAAGTTAAAACTAAGCTCATAGCTAGTCAACAGCAGCAAACTACAACTTCTTTAGCTGTTTTTGACAACTTCCAATCGCCAAAAAACTGTCACGGCTACCTTCTCAAATAATTATACCATGGTATACATACATACTGCCTCTCTAGCTACACGCATCTGCATTCTCTATTGTATTTATATTGCTGAAAATAAACATTCATCTTATTCGTACTCCAACTCATGGCAGAATAACTAGGATGGGGCCGACTCGGAGAGGAATGAAGTAGAAAGCAGAGAAAAGCGAGCTAGTTGTCAAAATCAGCTGTTCATGTCGAGTAAAAATTAAGAACACCTAAAAAAATTTCAGCTAACTGAAGCAACAACAATTACCAAGCAAATCCATGGCATAATTATTTGACAAGGTAGCCGTGACAGTTTTTTGGCGATTGGTAGTTGTCAAAAACAGCTAAAGAAGTTGTAGTTTGCTCCTGTTGACTAGCTGTGTGCTTATTTTTAACTTTTCTTTGATTCATTAAATTTGTTCGCGAAGTTTATTGGAATGTTTTTAATTTGCTACGATTGACTAGCTATGCTTAAGTCGTTGTTTATTTTTTCACTTTTCTTTGATTAATTGCATGAACAGCTAATGTTGACAACTACCCATCGCCGCTCGTGAGAAAAAAGCCAGTCTACGCTACTACCTTGTCAGTAATTGTGCCATGAGCAAATCTAAAACAACGACGCACAGAGCAGAGCATGATCACAGCGGTTGAGCAGCGTTAGAGGGGATGAACCGAATCGTCAACAGAAAATAAACAGAACTTTGTCCCGCTTTTCACTCGTCACACACGAAAATTCTCAAGCTTGCGGCGATAGTTTGTATGTATATAGATATGTATATTTTAAAAGCAATTTAAAATCAAAATTTCAGTTAATAAAATAAATAACTTTTAATGTGAAAAAAAATAATGCATAATATAAATAATTCGAATTTATTATGGTATTTAAAAAATAAATGGAGTTTTTAAAGCACAACGCATACTTAGTAACGCATGCACAAATTTGCGTAGTAATATACATCATGGCACAATTACTGACAATGTAGTAGCGTAGACTGGCTTTTTTCTCACGAGCGGCGATGGGTAGTTGTCAAAATTAGCTGTTCATGCAATTAATCAAAGAAAAGTCAAAAAATAAGCAACGACTTTAACTTAGCTAGACAACCGCAGCAAACTAAAGAGATTTCAATAAACTTCGCGAATAAATTTAATGAATCAAAGAAAAGTTAAAACTAAGCTCATAGCTAGTCAACAGCAGCAAACTACAACTTCTTTAGCTGTTTTTGACAACTTCCAATCGCCAAAAAACTGTCACGGCTACCTTGTCAAATAATTATACCATGGTATACATACATACTGCCTCTCTAGCTACACGCATCTGCATTCTCTATTGTATTTATATTGCTGAAAATAAACATTCGTCTTATTCGTACTCCAACTCATGGCAGAATAACTAGGATGGGGCCGACTCGGAGAGGAATGAAGTAGAAAGCAGAGAAAAGCGAGCTAGTTGTCAAAATCATCTGTTCATGTCGAGTAAAAATTAAGAACACCTAAAAAAATTTCAGCTAACTGAAGCAACAACAATTACCAAGCAAATCCATGGCATAATTATTTGACAAGGTAGCCGTGACAGTTTTTTGGCGATTGGTAGTTGTCAAAAACAGCTAAAGAAGTTGTAGTTTGCTCCTGTTGACTAGCTGTGTGCTTATTTTTAACTTTTCTTTGATTCATTAAATTTGTTCGCGAAGTTTATTGGAATGTTTTTAGTTTGCTACGATTGACCAGCTATGCTTAAGTCGTTGCTTATTTTTTCACTTTTCTTTGATTAATTGCATGAACAGCTAATGTTGACAACTACCCATCGCCGCTCGTGAGAAAAAAGCCAGTCTACGCTACTACCTTGTCAGTAATTGTGCCATGAGCAAATCTAAAACAACGACGCACAGAGCAGAGCAAGATCACAGCGGTTGAGCAGCGTTAGAGGGGATGAACCGAATCGTCAACAGAAAATAAACAGAACTATGTCCCACTTTTCACTCGTCACACACGAAAATTCTCAAGCTTGCGGCGAAAGCAATTATTGCTCTGAGAGCAATAATTCTCTTTCTCTGGTAGCAAAATCTCTTTGTCCCGCTTTTCACTCGGCAATAATTGCCTTTGCCGCAAGCAGTTTGTGGATTATTCGCCCTCATGAGGTGGTTTACGAAAGTCCCCTTTAAACCCGAGTAGTCCACAAACTACTTGTGGCGAAAGAAATTATTGCTCATAGAATTGCCGAGAGAAAAACGGCCCTTTGCAGCGCATGCAGAACCAAAACAACAATATCAGCAGCTAGTAGTAACGTTGCCAGTTATGTTGGAAAAATCCCATTCGTGGTAATTTTTAATTGCCCTTAGGAATTTTTGTTTTTGGGAATTCCTATTAAATTTTTTAATTCAGTGTGGTATTTTTTAATTGGCGTGTGTATTCAGTGGGGTATTTTTTGAATTTCCGTGGGAGTTTTTTTTCTTTAAAATCTAAATTTTTTTTCTTTTCAGTAAGCAAAATTTCTTTGTGGTATTTCTAAATGTTTTTTAAATTGTTTTTGCATATGGGACTTATTGTGGTATTTTGTACTGCGAATGAGATTTTTGTAGAAATTTTAAATGCATACGGAATTTGTGTCGGTATTTTTTAAAAGCGTAGTATTTTTTTGGTAATTTTTAATGATCGTGGGATTTGTTTTTTGATATGTTTTATTGCGGTAGAAAATTTTTTGTTTATCTTTACCATGGTGATTTTTGTTTTATTCAATTTATGTTACTGTGAAAAAAGTAACTTTTTGTTGAAATTTTTTAAATTTTAACTGGCAACCTTAACTAGTAGTAGTACATTTTTTTGTAGCCACATACTGGCTCTCTAGCTACATGCATCTGTATTCTCTATTGTATTACAACCCAACAAGCCATGAATGTCACTGTTCCAGTTAAACGGTACTTAAAACGGCAGCGTCTGAGTTGCTGGTATGAAAACTACATGTTTTTGTATCTTTAAACCGTTCGCTACATAATTGTAAAGTCCCTTTTTATACCTATCAAGAATCGAATTGAAATTTATATCATATTCGCTTGATGCGTCGTTTTTTCTTGTCTTTTTTCCCTCTCTTTTTCACCCGTTCGCCAAAAAACTCTCAAATATGCATTGAATCTTGTATTGAAATCAAGGTAGTGCAGTTGAGTTGCCGTTTATTGTTTAGTTTATTGTTGCAACTTAATAAAAACCATTTCAGGAAAAGGTTACAATTGTTCAACAACAAATAAAATTAATATACAACTGAAACTTTTCTACATGACCTTGTTATTTATTATGTTGATTTTCTTTGATTTAAATACAAATTCTTATTGTTTGATAGTTTAAATCATTCTTGATTTTAAATACAAATTCTAGTTGTTTGATAGTTTAAAATCGTTTATAGAGGTTTAGGTCAGGTTAGAACAATTAATTGCTCTAACTAGTTAATCAACCAGCTCACTAATGAATCAGCTAGTGTTGTTTCCTTTTCATATTGCAAATGTTGATAATGTTGTTTCTTTGAAAAAAATTCGTTAAACTAATTAATTGTTCTAAACTGACCTAAAGTTCAATAAACGATTTTAAAGTATCAAATTTTACGATTTTAAAGTATCGATTTTAAAGTATACAACTAGAATTTGTATTTAAAATCAAGATTGATTTAAGCTATCAAACATTTAGAATAAATGGTACGCTTATACGAAACACTTTATGCATAGTTTGCTGACAACGAAGCGGTTCGTTTCAGTGCTTTTAAAAGTGCACACCGTTTTCAACCGAACCGATTGGCTATCTGGGAAACGAAGAAAATTGAAGCAACTGATGTGTTTTTATATATTTATGTTTTACATACATATTAATAAAAACAACAACAACAACAACAACAAAAGCAGCACAACAACGAACGACGTGATTACGAACCAAACAAGCAAACACAACAACAATAACAACCTTAAAACAGCATAAGCAGTTACTGCAGCTAATCAGCTAAGCAGCTTGTACATTTCTCATACGAATATATGATTTTTTCTTCTTCTTAGATTTTACTTTTTTGTTTTAGATATTCGTTTTATTCGCACTAAAACTGATATTTTGGCATTTTTTATTTCTTTGTACGATGAATATTAAAGGCTGTACGTATACCCCAAAGTGTTAAATATCACTTTGAAAAAATGTGTGAAAATGACCCCCACACAAACCACGCTGTAAGACTTAATTCTACGTCAAAAGGAATTCTACGTCTATACTTACAATACTATCGAAACTGTGTCTTTTTTTTTTTTTTGGTATAATAATTTTTCGTTTGATATTTTTAGTGAAGAAAATTGCGTTTGATTTGTTGTTCTTGTTTACAACATAAACAACAAAAGCAGCACAAAAACAAACAACACAATTGCGAACCAAACCAACAACCATAACAACAAACTTAAAAAAACCATAACAACAAAAATAAGCAGCAACTGAAGCAGTTTGTGTGTAACTTTCCTCATATGAATTTTTTTCTTCTTAGATTTTGCTATTTTGTAACTTTTTTAAAGAAGTGACAATACTCAAAATTTGATATTCGTTTTATTCGTACTCTAACTGATATTTTGGCATATATTTGTTTATATATTTTGGCATAACGAATTGCTGTAAAAAGCCTTAACAATTTATAAGAGTTGATTATGAAATATTAGCAATTGCTCATGACGAAGAACACAAAGAAAACAACTTTGTTAGAAAATGAAGCAGTACAAAAAAGAAAAAATGCGAAAAATGTTGGCTACAGCCTGATTGACATAAAAAACGAATAAATAAAAAAAAATAATGTTAACAAAAGGTGAATAATAGTGAGTAATAGTGAATATTTTAATATAGTGAAATGAATAGTGAAATTAAGTAAATAACTTTTATAACAATTAAAAAATAAAAAAAAGGATGTTTAAAATTATAAATGTAACTTAACTGTAATGTTTATGTTTGTAAATTGTGTTTTATGAAATGAATTTTATAACATAGTATAACATAGTCATTGTTTTACTAATACAATTTTATATATCAAATTTATAATAATTTCTTATAGTTAAGAAGAAATTTTTTATATGTATATATACAAAAAATAAACTTCTGTAACAAACTAACAAGCATTTTTAATTGTTTTTCTAATAAGGTATATACAATTCAATCTCAATTGCGTCTGATTATGGGGCATATCCTTTTTTTGGGAATTTATTTGGGCACATATAAAAAGCATTTGAAATGAAGAATCTAGCAACCACTGATGGCCAATCAGCTGAAACGTCAATTCAAATGAGTTATTTGTTTTAATGCTTTCAACGTTTTCAACAGCACGTGTGTTTTTGGATAAATTTATAAATTTAATTAAATTTGTGGATGAGATATGTATTTATTAGTGAAGCTTATATTGAGGAAATGCAACAACAAACTTTAATCGTTTTTATGCTCAGTCATGGGAAGACCTAAAAATAAAAAAATACTGAAGCATTTTGCAACAAGTGCAAACAACACAAAATCAGGTGCCGAATTACAGCATCCGTGATCGAACAAAATTGTACAAGATTGATAGGCACTTGTCTAGTCGTGCCCTTTGTAATTTTGCTCGATCACGGATGCTGTAATTCGGAGCCCGTTCTTTGCAGATTGTGTGACTTGGTGTATAAATGGGCAAATGTTAATACAATGGCAAAAAATTTCAGCAAATTTCACCAAATGCGGAATTATGTTGAAACAAGATATTGGTAATACGATACCAGGTGCCGAATTACAGCATCCGTGCCTCTGCCAAATAATGGTTGTTGAGAATAAAGAAAACCTTCATGAGAAACTGCCGACGGCTATTACTGTATCTCGTGCTCCATTTGCATTTGTGGAACATCTGCTCTGAGTAGAGTTTTTTAAAAATTGCAACCTTCGAACAAAAGTTCTTAGTTTTGATTGGCGATAATGAAAAAAGTATGCAAGGTGCATTTAAGGAAGTTAAGAAAGCATATCCCAACGTAGTACCTTTAAATTGTGTAAGCACATTGCCTCAATTTAGTAAGTGATGATTTTTTAAAATGCTGTCCGTTAAAGAACTGTTGTTTATTAGTTATTGACGTAGTAAAAACAATAAAATACAGTCAAGTTTTGTCATCGATATTTTCTAAAATCTGCAAAGGGAAAGGATCAGGAAAGCAACTAAGGCTTCCTGTTAAGACAAGATGGGGCATCTACGTAACATGTTTGAGTTGTTTGATAAACAGTAAAGCTCCACTTCAAGCTTCGGCTGTTCACGAAAATGTGAATCTAAAGGCTACAACGAAATCATCTCTGATATACTAACTGAAGATTTTTGGAAAAGGCTGGACTTCAATTTAAAACTATTTAAACTGACGGCGCAGTGGATCACTATTTTAGAATCCGACCAATAAAGTATTCTATAGTATATTCATCGAGTATATTTTTCTTTTAAAGACATTCAAACTAAGCTACGAAATGCATTTATATCAATAACTGTTAAACCAATACATTTGTCCCCAACAGTCAAGGACACGATTTAAGTTTATCTGAATATCTAATAGCGATGCAGTTTATTTATGAAATGGGTACCAATTTGGGTATAAATGCAATGGTGTACCTAGCAAACTTTAAAGCTATAGAGGACTTGTGGCTGCATAGAAGAAATATATCCTTCTACACGGTGGAAAAGCATTTGTGCTTATACAGAATTGTGAAGAATAGCGGTTCGTATATTGATTGCTCCATGAACTTCAGCTGCCACTGAACGCTCATTCAGCACTCAAAGTTTCATCTACTCAAAAAACGAAACAAATTAACTGCAGACAATGTCGGAAAAGTATTTTTTATAGCACATAATTAGAATCTCTTCAATAAAGATATCAGACAGAAGGATATTTCCCTAAAAATTTTATCTCTTTAAGATGAAATCATCAATTCTGCTAGTTCATTTGACGAACCTTCTAATTCCACTGGTATCACCCATTCTACACCTCATTCTTTTTTAAATTATTTTCGGAGTGAAACTGACAATGGAAGATTCAGCGACAGTGATTAAATTTTGATTTCATTTCTTGAATGTGATGTAATGCCTTATGTTGTTATTTTTAAACTATACTGTGAGCATTTTTATTTTCAGTAATAAATTTTATTATAAAATTCATTAATTTTTGCTGCACAATGTGTTTTTTTACCAAATTTTCTACAACATAGTTTATACCAAACTTTTTGGTTAATAACCGAGTATTTACCCACTTTTATTTAATTTACCGGGTATTTACCAATTGGGTATTTACCCTTTTACCGTCTCTACGCATGATCCATGAACACTTTAGCAACACATCTAGAGCTAAATATGCTGTAGAAGCGAAAAGGTAGCGAAATCTTTTTTCGTTGGTTGGTACGCTGTTGAACCGAAAAATTTGTTCAATGTAGCCAAGTATGCAACCATGATTGGAGAGTTAAAATGTCAAAATTTGGCTGTCTTTTATATGTCCCTGCATTTAATTGACGTGGAAATTTTACATTCAACTATAATGTTCAACTAACACATTAAACAAACACGTTATGGTAAGGATGTGTTACATCAAAATTTCGCGTGGAGAATTAAATGCCTAAAAATTTTCGTTCCTACAGCATAATAATAGCGCATTCTTTTCAGGAAAAAATTCTGCTTTTTTTCTGACCTCTTCAAGAGTTCTGCATTTTTTCCATTTTTTCCATTTTCCGTTCTTTTCTAAAAAAAAATGTTGACCTCAAAATAAATCGTGTTCTTTTCTCGATAGTTCTGACCGCAAAAGAATAACAAATGCAGAATTTTTTTACTTGTAAAATTCGATGGTTCTGCATTCTGCTCTCTAGTAATACCAACATAAAAACAAATAATTTTGACATTAATATTATGTGCTGTGACAGTTGTAGAAGCAAAAAGTTGCAATTTGGAAAAGTTTTGAAATTGAATTCAAAACAATTTTGCTTGAAGTGGTTATTTTAAATAAAACTGAACAGCTCGATGAATATTTGTTAAAAATTCCATGCAGTCAGAACTATGTATAAGCTCAATCGTAAATACATCGGAATTCACAACAATATCAAATGAAAAAAAATGTTGCATTTTTCCCGTTTTTTCTCAGCTCAAAAGAGGTCAAAATTTTATAAGTTCAGGTCAGAATCTAAAAAATTCTGCATTCTGTGAGGTCAGAATTTTTTTTAGAAAAGAATGCGCTATAAGTTTCAAGCCAGTTGCTCATATATAATGATTTTCTCTTGCTCCGCATTTATGAGCACAAATGCTTCTTTATGATCAGTTGCCCATAGTCGATATATGTGCGCTATTAGCATAGGGAATACAATTTGCACCGAATTCTGTCCGTGTGATGCAAATATTGATGATAAGGTTTCAGTTTGAAAAATTAAATATTTCTGAAATACTTGGTATATTAAGAAATACTATTTCTAGCAACTGGGAATTTAACTTATAAGAATTGAAAGGATTGAAAGTTTCCAAAGTGACGTTATAAAAAGTTCATAACTTCGAATATGCTAAAACACGGCTGTAAGGATCTTTTTACTTTGTCCAAGACGAATATAATTCCTTACTGCTTATTACTGTTATCTTTGCGGAAGTTTTGTTGCTTATATCCTGTTAAAAAAACATCAATTTCTATCCTTTATGATGCATCAACCGGTCTGTCTCACCTGCTGCTGCCACTTTGGTGTTTTTTTTAGTATTTTCATTCCCGCATATATTTTATATTTTCCTAATGATGCCGTAGCTGAGGACGGAACAAAGCATCAGACCATTAGACCAAAGAATGCAGCAATCAATGAATTAAATGTAGGAAAATGAGAAAATAGTATGGCTGGCAGCGGGAGGACAGGTGCGCTTATGTTGGTGGTTGCAATTGTTGTTGTGCATGGATCTTAACTATCATAACAAAAAATACTCGAACAACAACAACAACCACTAACAAATTTAAGTCAACTGACAACAGGTGAATGACACATAAAGGTCAGTAAACGGGGGTTGGTAAGAACAGGACTTGTTGTTATTGTTTCATTCTGATCTTTTTGTACTTCAGCATATAGGGTTCGTTTTTGAGTGTTGTCTATGTAACTTACAAGGATTAGGACAAGAATTAGGACGAGGACTAGGACAAGGATTAAGACAAGAATTTGGACAAGGATACGCACATGAATTATAACAAGAATAAAGACGGTGATTAGAAAAGCGATAAGGACAGGGACAGGGACAGGGACAGGGACAGGGACAGGGACAGGGACAGGGACAGGGACAGGGACAGGGACAGGGACAGGGACAGGGACAGGGACAGGGACAGGGACAGGGACAGGGACAGGGACAGGGACAGGGACAGGGACAGGGACAGGGACAGGGACAGGGACAGGGACAGGGACAGGGACAGGGACAGGGACAGGGACAGGGACAGGGACAGGGACAGGGACAGGGACAGGGACAGGGACAGGGACAGGGACAGGGACAGGGACAGGGACAGGGACAGGGACAGGGACAGGGACAGGGACAGGGACAGGGACAGGGACAGGGACAGGGACAGGGACAGGGACAGGGACAGGGACAGGGACAGGGACAGGGACAGGGACAGGGACAGGGACAGGGACAGGGACAGGGACAGGGACAGGGACAGGGACAGGGACAGGGACAGGGACAGGGACAGGGACAGGGACAGGGACAGGGACAGGGACAGGGACAGGGACAGGGACAGGGACAGGGACAGGGACAGGGACAGGGACAGGGACAGGGACAGGGACAGGGACAGGGACAGGGACAGGGACAGGGACAGGGACAGGGACAGGGACAGGGACAGGGACAGGGACAGGGACAGGGACAGGGACAGGGACAGGGACAGGGACAGGGACAGGGACAGGGACAGGGACAGGGACAGGGACAGGGACAGGGACAGGGACAGGGACAGGGACAGGGACAGGGACAGGGACAGGGACAGGGACAGGGACAGGGACAGGGACAGGGACAGGGACAGGGACAGGGACAGGGACAGGGACAGGGACAGGGACAGGGACAGGGACAGGGACAGGGACAGGGACAGGGACAGGGACAGGGACAGGGACAGGGACAGGGACAGGGACAGGGACAGGGACAGGGACAGGGACAGGGACAGGGACAGGGACAGGGACAGGGACAGGGACAGGGACAGGGACAGGGACAGGGACAGGGACAGGGACAGGGACAGGGACAGGGACAGGGACAGGGACAGGGACAGGGACAGGGACAGGGACAGGGACAGGGACAGGGACAGGGACAGGGACAGGGACAGGGACAGGGACAGGGACAGGGACAGGGACAGGGACAGGGACAGGGACAGGGACAGGGACAGGGACAGGGACAGGGACAGGGACAGGGACAGGGACAGGGACAGGGACAGGGACAGGGACAGGGACAGGGACAGGGACAGGGACAGGGACAGGGACAGGGACAGGGACAGGGACAGGGACAGGGACAGGGACAGGGACAGGGACAGGGACAGGGACAGGGACAGGGACAGGGACAGGGACAGGGACAGGGACAGGGACAGGGACAGGGACAGGGACAGGGACAGGGACAGGGACAGGGACAGGGACAGGGACAGGGACAGGGACAGGGACAGGGACAGGGACAGGGACAGGGACAGGGACAGGGACAGGGACAGGGACAGGGACAGGGACAGGGACAGGGACAGGGACAGGGACAGGGACAGGGACAGGGACAGGGACAGGGACAGGGACAGGGACAGGGACACGGACACGGACACGGACAGGGACAGGGACAGGGACAGGGACAGGGACAGGGACAGGGACAGGGACAGGGACAGGGACAGGGACAGGGACAGGGACAGGGACAGGGACAGGGACAGGGACAGGGACAGGGACAGGGACAGGGACAGGGTCAGGGTCAGGGTCAGGGACAGGGACAGGAACAGGAAAAGGAACAAAAATTAGGAAAAGGCACAGGACACCAGAATCTGAATAATAAATAGGATAAGAGTTTTGGAAAAGTATTATGACAAAGATTGGGGTAATAAATGTATTCCAACATTAAATTTTTATGCTACTTATATTATAAGAAATCTTATAATATTTAAAAATGTTTAGGCCCGTTTCACAATCAATACTTAAGTTGTGCTTTAGTTTAACCAATTAGTTCTTGCTGATTAAATTAATTATTTTGCAAAATATAATCAGTTCTTGGCTGTCGATGACTTAAGTGTAACTTAAGTCACGCATTTTTCATACTTAAGTTGAACTTAAGTATGGCTGATGAAACCCATTTTCAGAGTTATACTTAAGTACAACTTAAGTATGGATTGTGAAACCGGGCCTAAATGTAATAAAATTTTAAAACTTCAGCTACTCAAACTTTCCTCATTTTTATTGACAGCTCTTTGTGATATGCTCAGCATGGAAATGCAAACATCTGTGCTTCTGCCGCATTTAAATCCACATGGTCTGGCCACGCTACAGACGACGCAACATCACACCAGCGGTCAAACGCATACGCATGCTCACTCGCTTCCTCATCCACATTCACATCTGCAACAACATCATGTTCATCAGAATGGTGGTGGCGGGAATAATGACAACAGTAGCAGCAACAACAACAACAGTGCACATCATATGCATACACACACTCACGCCCTTACAACGCATCACACCTCCCAGCACAGTCAACAACAGCAGCAACAACAACAGCAGCAACACCATCAACATCATCATCACCATCATCAATATACGCACAACGAAGAAAAGTCCAAAGGTAAGCAGCTAGTAAGAAAAAACCGCAAAATAACAAAATATATATGTTAATAAGATATGGTCTGTTTACATCCCAAAGAAACCAATATTATTAAAAAAATTGGTGACTTGTTTAAAAAAATTGTGTTAATAAAAAAATATAACTAATGAGAAATATCATCACTAAAGGTGATAGATTTCCTCAAAAATTACTTAAACTTAAGAAGAAAAACTAGTTTGAGAAACAAAGTGAAACTTTACAGCACCACTATGAACTTAGCTATAGCAGATCTTAATAAACCACTTAAGGCTAGGTTCTCATCTAGAGGCCCAAAAACGCGGTTATGTTCTTGATTTTTTTTTCATAGAAAGAAGTAAATAAATACATTGAGTTTTTTGACAGTTATTTACTGAAGTGATTAACTGATTCTTGAAGTGTAGGAAAATATTTTTTTTTGTGCATAAAAGTGTAATGTGAAGTGTCAAAACGTCGTTAAATGTCACGTTGAAGAAAAGGTTCCCAAACGTTCTCCATCGAACAGCGCGTTCATGTCATCTGATATAAAAAACAAAAAATTTTATAAATTATGTTATATTTATTGGAGCTTGAACGTATAGCAGTTATCAGTTGAAAATAACAAAAATGGCGGATATGTAAGTTTTAAGTAGAGCTTTTTTCACATTTGTTGCCCTTTAAAGTGCTCTTAAAAAAAAAACCGGCCAATATAATATGAATTTAGGGTTAAAATCCAGCATATTTGATTAACTTTAATAAAAAAAAGCAAGACAATCCATGGAGTACCTAGTTCTTGAGATATCTACACTACAATAAAAACGGTGTTACTAAAACACCGATATGGTGGTACTACAATGATTGTATCTGTTTGTGTCGCTCCAAATGGATATAATAATAATATCCAAAACGGAGCGAAACTAAAACACCAATCGGTGTTTATTTGAACTGAAATAAAGTGTATCCAAATGGATAAAATCAAGAGATCCAAAAATAATGTAAAACTTTAACTCAGTTTGAACATTTTCATATTATCAGAATGGTGTTAATTAAAAACCAACATTAGATACATTTTTAAACTCTAAATGCTGTTTTAAGAAATACCCATTTTTGACAATATATTTTACCGCACACGGCAACTTTACAAAAGCAGCACTTTTAGCAATTTTCTAAGGCGGCAAATTAAGAAAATTACTTTTTTATTGCCCAAATAAGATAAAGACTCTGTTCGGTCTCATGATGCGCCAACTGCTTTTGTAGCACAAGCAAAATGTTCGAAAAAGTCAAATTTTGCAGCACTGCAAACGTCTAACATTCGAAAATTTAATTTTTCTATCAAACGTCACTCATCATTAACATCAAAAAATTCAAGCTGCAATTTAGACGATTGAAAAAGTTCTGTTGTGCGCATACTGCAAATCGTGATGCATTTTCGAACACATCCAAGTATGTATTTTATTTACATATTGGAGTACATATTGGGTTAAATCTCATAGAGCAAAATTATAAATATTTATCGTTAAAAATGCGTGAATCCTCTCACCTACAATTATTTCTTTCGCTCTCTTGCAAAAACTCTCTTCTAAAATTATTTCTTCCAATCTTGTCTGCACTTATAAAAAAAAGCTAGAAATGCGTGAAGTCTCTCAAGTAAGTTTTGAACATGGCAACAATATCAACTCTGTATAGAGTCAATAACTCAGCAGAAGGCTCTACTCTTTCCTACATCAGTAGGCTTGAGTAATTAAGCTGTGACCAATCTACTGTTTAAGTTGTATATAATTTGAAACTTGTTCGAATAAACTCTTTGAAATCATATGACGTTAAAGAAGAGGTGTCTATTTAAGGGCAATCGTAAAATACCGCTGTTGGAGCGTTTTAGGACTATCTGAGCGAAAACACGCTGAAATAGTGTGAAAATTAAAGAAAATAAACATATTTTAAGACTTTCTGAGCGAAAACACGCTTAAATAGCGTGAAAAGTAGAAAATATAAATATTTTAGAATTCTCTGAGCGAAAACACGCTGGAATAGCGTGAAAAGTAGAGAATATATATATTTTAGGGCTTTCTGAGCGAAAACACGCTAAAATAGCGTAAAAAGTAGAGAGATATACATATTTTAAGACTCTCTGAGCGAAAACACGCTTAAATAGCGTGAATAGAAGAGTAAATATACATACTTTGGAAAAAGACGCTGATTTTCAGACAAAATTGAAAATACTCGCTGCATAGCGTGGTTTTTTTACAAAATCGCCAATAAATGACGTGAAATTTAACAACATTTATTGTTGTTTTTATCCTATCCATTTATTGTTGTTTCTATCTTTATATATAAAATTCTTCTGTACATGGCTTTGTCACTGAACTCCTCCTAAGTGACTGGACCAATTTTGTTGAAATTTGGTGTGTGTATGCGGCACACGCCGCATGATTCGTTCATAACACCATTATTTTTTACGCAAACAAAATTATAAAAATACAAAGTGAATAAAACTAAATAAAAAAATCTTAAATTTTTATGATAGTTAGGCTTGATTTTTCGATCGTATAAAACGTTTTTAATTTTTACGATAGAAACTTTAAGCCAACCCTACATTTATGCATACCATATAAAAGAACATTAAAAAAGCCATTTTTGGTTTCAAATATTTTTTCAACAACAAATATTTTTACCAGAGTTTTTTGCGAAATAAAGAAATTCGCTAAGATTCTTTTTTGGAAAATAATAATAATTAAAATAAAGAATGAAACACGACTAGACGGACAACTAATTAAAGTTTTAAACAAAAAAAATTAATGTAATCCTTTGCTGTTATGACACTGACTTTTTCAGAATCTGAAAAATACAAAGTGAGTAGCTCACAAAAAAGCGATACATTTTTCAATGCGTGTAAAGAAACAACATCAAGTGACAAAAAATCCTAAACTGTCAATTTTTAACACTAGAAAAAGTCGAAAATTCTTCACTGTATTGAACTTGACGTTCAATATTAATTTGTGACTTTACGCATTTGTTTTGTAAAATTTTCATTTGTTGCGTTTGCAAATTACTTAAAAGTGTTTCTGGTGTTCTTGAGCGATATATTAAACAACGACACTCCAGTCGCAAAAGCAAATACAATTGCTGCGCACCCTTACTACTCTGCCGCAATAAATTGTGTTGGAACAGCAATTTTGGGCCGAATTACGTAATCCGTGATCGACCAAAATTGTACAAGATTGATAGGCACTGGTCTCGTCGTGCCCTTCGTAAATTTGCTCGATCACGGATGTTGTAATTCGGCTCCTGGTTTCAAGCAAAAAAGTAACAATCTGAGCCCGTTGCAATACATTCCGTGCTGTCCGCAAGCGCTATTGCAGCAGCTGACCTGCAACTAATACAGACCACAAACGGTCAAACGCTGCAGCTGATACAGCAAGCTAGTTTGGAAAAAATGGAAATGATCTCTCAAGTTCTGTGCGTAGCGCAACTCAATCTTGATTCCTTTGCATATTTAGAAAAGAAGTCAAAGTTGCATTTTTTTAATTTGATTTTTGGTAAAAACGTCTTATCGGACAGCCTACTATGCATTTACCTTTCTCTCAAAGTATTCCTTTCCCTTTTATCCGTGGCTAGTTTTAAGATCTTAAAAATACTACAACAAGCCAGTGTCATAACTAGGCTCCGACCGAATATTCGGTTACGGCCAGTTTCGCCCTTTTTGTCAGTTTCGGCCATATTGAGGCCGAATAGCCGAAACTAGCTTAGAAACTTTTGGTAAAAATTTCGGAACATTTCAAAAATAGCGACAACTCTAATTTTTATTTTTTTTCAGATTATGTGGATTTTGGCCTCCTTACTCCAAATCTGAAAAAATTGCAGGCCGCTCGTTATTGGTTTTGAAGTTATAGGCCTCAAAAGTTAGAAAAAATGGCCTACAAATCTTAAATTTTTCAACAAAACTACACTTTATTGGTATCAAAAAAAAGGTAATTTAAGTACCTTATCAACAAGGTACCTATTCAAATATGAAAATCCATGCATAACTTTTTAAGATATAAACATTTTTAGTGTAGTGCTTTTATGAAAGGTTTTCCACTTGTTTTCCAAACAAATTGTAAATATAATAAAAGGTATATCTTAAAAAGTTATGATTGGATTATCATGTTTAATAACTCGTTGAATAAGTACTCGCATTACCTTTTTTGATACCCATAATGCGGAACACTTAAAGAAACAGCAAAATTTGTAGGCCATTTTAGCAACTTTAGAGGCCTATAATTTCTAAAAAAATTGGCATGCGGCCTGAAATTTGGATTTGGATTTAGGAGGTTAAAATTCGTATAATGCAACAAAAAAATATTAAAAAAGAGAGTTGTCGCTATTCTTGAATTATACCAAAATTTTTTGCATCAGTCATTTATTTCAAATATATAAGTTTGGTTTCATAAAAATATTTACAACGCATTGTACAAAACAAAAATTATTAATTCGTCTATAATTTGATTTATGGTGTTAACGCAAAACATTTTGGTTAATTTTATGCGTTCAATACTATCATTTTCGATTTTATCATCTCTATTGCAAATAACATTAAAGTTTTATAGGTACTGAAGCCAAAAATTGATAATTAAACTTCCGAACGAATTCTGTGTGTGTGGAATAAAGGAAAAGAAAATGAAATACATATTTCTATTTTTATAATACTAATCCTTTAAAAAAAACAGAAAAACTTTGTTTTGTAGTTCTAAAAAATGTACACTGTAGGTGCATACTATTTTGAGTGTGTACGGAAGTGTGTAATAAAAAATAAAATAAAAAATGATCTCATTTATTATTATCTCATTACTATTATTATTATTATTAAGAAAAATCATTTGTAAAAACTTAAATTTTCATATTAATAACCAGTTTCGGTTTCGGTCGAATATTATAAAATGGCCGAATATTCGGTTTGCGTTTCGGCCAAAATTACAGTTTCGGTCGGACACTTGTCATAACCGCTTTTGTAACATGACCGAGTTATTAACTTGCAAAGCCACTTAAATTTTTGATTGATTTTTTTTTTTTCTATTTCACCAAAAAATAAAATTAGTACAAAAAACTTTTTGTGTGTTTCAGGTACGAAAGTTTTTGTGGTGTGAATTTCTTGGAAATTATAAGCAATTTTTCTGATAAAAGACTTCTAAATCAAGAATGTTACTTACCACAAAGGTATGCAATCATCAAATTGCAATAATATAACTTTGAAAATTCTTGCATGGCAGATTATTTACCTTAAAATTTTAAGGTGTTTGATGAATCTGAGAACCTTAGTATGTTTGGCGATGAGAAAAAGGTCAACAATTTGGATTAAGTTGCATTACTTAATCAAATTTCTAACCCTTTTTTAAAACATGATTTTTCAGAAAAAGTTTAGAGTAAGATTTTGTTGTCAAAAAATGTTTGAAAATAACAAAAAACTTAAACTGGTGCTAAAAGTAATCAATTTATTGTGGCGGCCGTGGCGTTTTGGTTATGTGCTTGGCCCGTAAGACCCTAACGTTCGAACCTCAAAAAAGTGCTGCAGCTGTCACATTATTTCTATTGATCAGAAAAAACAAAACCAAAATATTTTTTTCCAATACATGCACGGGTAGGATAAACCTATAAAATAATAAAAAAGGATAATATTAAAAAATTTTTACGCTTTTTAATTCATAATTTATATTTTATACTATTTTTTCGACATTTTTTATCCTCAAAAAGTAGTTTGTTTATACAAAATATTTAAAACTTAAAGTTTGTCCTATCGATACCCAAGTAACACATTTTTAGCCGTGAATGTAGTACTTCGAAAAACTACAACAGGCTTAAAAAATAATTACAGTTAAGAAGTGTTTATTATTTAAAAATAGTTAAAAAATGTTTTAACATTCATTGAAAACAACTAAAAATTATTTAAATAATTTGTTCTTAAAAATAAACATCATACAAATCATAAATTTTGTTTAAAATAATATTGTATATAAATTTTTAATATACCATGACTAATGTAGGAGAAATGGAAGTTTTACTAGTTGTATGTCGTAAATTTCAACACAAAAAAACTAAATAATTTGGACTTTCAACCCAACGATGGCAAGAAGGGGCCTCCGTCAAAAGGAAAGAATACAAATTTATATTTTTGGTGTTTAAGCAGCACATGACGTCGTTGTGTTACTTTTATTTATTTAAAATATGAACGTTTCATTACATAATTTTTTGTTTTGTTATTTTGGAACTTAGATATCATAGAAAATTAAAACAAAAGTGCAGACAAGTGAAGTTAATTTCAATTGAAAAAAACTAATAATAAATTTTCTAAAGAATTGATATGGCTACACTACCGAAAAAATTTGTTTTAATTTATTTTGTACTTGCTCTTACCTTTATTCTTTTTGAAATTTATATTATAATTTAAATTTATTAAACTAGTTTGAAACTCTTAAGGTGGTAATGCCAGAAATTGACATGAGCTATCATGGATGCAAAAAAGGAAACTTTCGCCAGCTCCTGAAGGTGCATTAGTTTGCACGAAGTGTATAATTAAGCTTAAATATTGTGCTTATAAATCGAAAAGTGCATCCGATGAAGACGAAAGTGATAAAAGCTTCAACGAAAAAAAGTAAAAAAAATTATAAATTTAAATATTATCCCTAGTATTTTAGGAGACAAACAGGTTAACTTAATAAAGTAATAATAATATTTTCCAATAAGTAATAATTATCTACACTCATTAACTTTCTAACAATTACATATTCAAATCTAAAGGTTATGTTACCAAAAAAATGCAACACACTTTAAAAAAGATCAAAAACATGTTTAAAGATATCGCAGGAACTAAAATTGTAACGGATGATAAACAAAGAGTAAAAGCTTAAAACGAGCTGATGTCCGCATAAGTGAACAAAATTAAAGTAGAAAATACATCTCATTATTAGTTTTTATTTTTATGTTTAATTTGTTTAACTTTAGAAATTAACCATGCGCTAAAATGCCAATACCATTTAAACATGTCTCGATCGACTACTCAAAACAAAATTTCTTGTGGTCGGTCGCTCCTTATCGTCATCAATAGCTGAAAGCTTCAATTATTTAGTTTTTTTTTATGTTGAAATTTACGACATACAACTAGTAAAACGTTCATTTCTCCTACATTAGTCATGATATATTCAAAATTTAAATCTTTAAATTTGCGTAAGAGATACAGCTTTAAAATATTTTTTAAAATTTTTTGAAGGATGCGCCTTTTTCAGACATTGAACTTTTATAAAAAATTTTTTTTTCAGTGCAATACATACAATTTCTTTTATATTTTTAAGCCAAACGAATTCCGTGTGATTTTAAAACATATAAAGTGTTGCAAAATTCTTTGACGTACTGTAAAAACTAAAACTGTGGATTAAAAAATTTTTAATTTTGCGTTTGTTTATCTATCTATCTATCTATCTATATATATAAAATAGGATGTGTGTATGTATGTAACGTATGGACTCCAAAACGGCTGGGCCGATTTTGATGAAATTTTCAGGTAATGTTCATCTTGGTACGGTGGGTAACATAGGCTGGTAACA
Organism: Dichetophora obliterata; assembly: GCA_963920525.1. Taxonomy (NCBI): domain Eukaryota; kingdom Metazoa; phylum Arthropoda; class Insecta; order Diptera; family Sciomyzidae; genus Dichetophora; species Dichetophora obliterata. The sequence goes on along the minus strand of OY986440.1, from coordinate 24,717,974 downwards.
CATTTGGACCCGATAGGTGGCGCTGGGGTGGACTTATATCGAAAATTTGAATTTGTGGACCAATTTAACTGAAATTCAGAATGTGTGTTTGTTTGATCATAAGAAAATAGTTTGTGTATAAATGGACCCGATAGGTGGCGCTGGGGTGGACTTATATCGAAAATTTGAATTTGTGGACCAATTTAACTGAAATTCAGAATGTGTGTTTGTTTGATCATAAGAAAATAGTTTGTGTATAAATGGACCCGATAGGTGGCGCTGGGGTGGACTTATATCGAAAATTTGAATTTATGGACCAATTTAACTGAAATTCAGAATGTATGTTTGTTTGATCATAAGAAAATAATTTGTGTATAAATGGACACGGTAGGTGGCGCTGGGTGGACTTATTTCGAAAATTCGATGGCGTGAAAAATATATAAATACTTTTAATTTTATTTTATAACGAGGGGAGTAGCGAAGCACACCGGGTTCAGCTAGTTTCTCATATAAGTCTATCGCCACACAAAGTTTGAACAAAATTGGAGGCATGTCTCGCCAGTCGATGCCGATCTGGCATGGAACTCCCCATATATAAAGGGCGATCAAATACGAGGTCCATTTTTCAATACGAGGTCAAAAATCAGTCATCAGTTAGAGAATGTTATAGAGTTCTTCAACCTTTTTTTTCAATTTTTTCAAAATTGTCAAAATTGGCCACCAATATTATGTGGTTTGACGCCATTGGATTACTTTCTTTGGGGATATGTTAAATCACTTGTTTTTGTCGATAAACTCAAAACTATTGGCGCTTTGGAAACCAACATAACTCGTGTTATTCAAGGAATACCGGCCGATCGAAATCGAAAGTCGAAAATTGGACCCACAGAATGGAACATTTGAAAGAAATAATTTTTAAAGATAAAGTTGTAGGAACCGAACTATCATTCATGTATTTTATTTAGAAAACAAACTAGGAAGCTCTTATTGGATTACCCTTTATATATATCGCTCATTTCGTACAAGACTGTCACAACTAAAAATTTAGTATTTATCAGGAGAGCCTTATGAAGTTTTAAAATGATAGCACGATTATTAATTGTAAAGGCAGACTGAAAATTGTTAAGAATATTTGTAGGCGGCCATTATATTTTCTGCTAAAAATATGATAACTTTTCATTTTGCGTCAGTAGTGAATTTTTAAGCAATATTTTTGCAAGTGTCTGTTTGAGTTTAGTTTAGTTTAGTTTATTGTCTATAAATTTTTACATTTTTCCGAGAAGCAGATAAGTTGTGACATTATTACTACAAAAACTCATTTTTAAAAAGAGCTTAATTTTGAGTTGTGACGATTTTGCTGCAATATGATAACATACTTTAGAGTAAGAGAGATGTCACGTTTTGAGTTGGTACTTTATTACTTGGATTTTTATTTAAAAAATGGTTTGTGATATAATAAGTCGTTGCTGTTGAAAAATTATGCAGAAATTTCAAATAAATTTGGGTATAAATAGAAATGAAACGTTATTGTCACAAAAAAGTAAGGAAATTTCTAAAAGTCAAAACGACACAAGTTTCTGTAAAACTGTCAATTGACAGCAAATCGTTCTGGAATTCGCTGAAATTGAAGATATGATAACAACGCATATGTCAGTATATTTAACTCAAAAAACCAAATTTTGAGTTGTGACGATCTTGCACGAAATGAGCAATATATACATACATACAGTAAAACCTCCCGTAACCGGGCACTGATGGTCGTTGCATTTTTGTCCGTTTATGGGAGTTGATCGCTTGTGGGAGGGATCAAAAAATTATGTAGATTTAATATTTTTTTTTAAATGAATATAAATAAATAAGTATTTTCGTAAATTTAGTTATAAAAAATAACTATGCAAATTTTACAAAACTCTCTCGTTTGTATCAAAAAATATTAAAAACCTTTATTTAGTTGAGTTCAAAAAATGTATTAATAATTGATTGCTTAAAAATGTTACGAAAAGGTTGTGTCTAGGAAATTTGTCCGGTTGTGGGAGGTGTCCGCTTATGGAAGGTGTCCACTAGCAGAGGTTTCATTGTAGTGGTTATCATGTCTCGCATCACGTTCAGCCTTCGTTCTGTTTTACATAAAGATGCAATAAGTTCAATATGAATGGCATTTATTCAAAAACTTACTAAACAGATAAAATAAAAAAGAATGACAAATACTTTTCATATGCTTTGTCAGCATACAGCAAATGCACTGAACGACTTTTTTTCAAATTTCATTAAAAGTGTGATTCCTAAAAATGCTACCAGCAGTATGAGTTGTTCACATTTAGAAAAAGAAACGTCTCAAAACCCTAGCATTTTTATTGAGCCTGCCCGGAATTCACGGAATCTACCATGGAGTTTTAACATGTCCCTACAAAAACTCAAACGCAAAAACAGAAAATTCATTAAACATATAGTGTACTATAAAGAAAAGTAATAATGTTGTAGCGTTGAAAGAAGAATCAAAAAATTGTTCTGAAACAGTTTGGTTTCAAAGCTAGTCTAACTATCAACGGAATATGAACCTATTTATTTTTGAGGTAATACGTATAGCGGTATAAGAAATGGAAAACAACCTGCTGTGTTAACATAACCAAAGTTTTTGATAGGAGTTGACCATAAAATTCTACTGAATAAAAAATATATAAATGTAAGTAAAGAGGATCTGTTTATAAATGGTTTAATTCATCTTTGCAAAACGGGTTGCAACGAGTAAAAATAAACGATGAGCTAATCTCTATCGTATCTATTGACACATGTATGCCGCCAAGTTTGGCTCGCATTTAATTTATATTAACTCACTTTTTAAGGAAAATTTAGTCAGTCGAATCAATATTTTTGCAAACAAATTTTATTTATAGCCAAATGCTTTGATAAATAACGAAGTTATTTTAAAAAATTATTGTACCCGTCCATTTTACTCGTTGTTGGGACCACTTTTGAAACAACACGATATTAAATTTGGCTACCTTTGACACTTTACTGGTTCGACTGCTTTATTTTTTAACTAACAAAAATGGTCTTGAACATATTTTAAATTGGGTTTTAAGATGATCCTAGAAACCCTGTTGGATTTGACCAGTTTTGAACCAAATCGCTAAAAAATTTTATTGTTTAAAGAATTAATTAAGATAACCATTTCTATTAAGCCTGAAGTTTTGTAGAAATATCTCAATTTTTTTTTGTTTGTGAACTTAACTATTTTTGATTTTGAGGAGATTATGAAAATCATTATTTTTCTAAAATTCAGAAGCTATGCAGCTAATATTTTAATTCAAACTGAATGGTTTCACGTGGAATTGCCCAATAATTAAAAAGGCTTTGTTATATGTAATTAACGAGGTAATCAAACGATTTCTTCCTTCGACAGTACAAATATACAAGGAAGCAGATAGAAGATGGTATACAATGAGTAATTTCGTTTCGATGCAGTTCTCATTTATTACTTTATTGATAAAACAAGCGATATTCAGATTAGCTAAATTCTGACGAGTACTTATTTGAAGAATTAACTATTTCATTGAGATAATGTAAGTAAGACATAACAAGATAAAAACCACATAGCAAATACTTGCTGCTTCTTCTATCTGTTACTTAAGTAAACCTCATCTCTGTTGTTTTGTTGTGCTGGTCCAGCTTCGAGTGCCAGGCTATTTGTTCTTGAATAATTTTTAACAAATCGGCGCATGCCCGGCACGAAACAGCATGGAAGTGAGGTTGCTTTGCATTGCCCATGCGCAACTTAATTCAGCCAACATTATTTTGAACATCAATGCAAATGGATTTATTTTTCCCTTGTTTAGACTGAATAATGCAGTCTTTGTTTGCAAATTTTTTATTTATATATTTCTTTATTTTGTTACTTTTGCAGCTCAACAAAAATTAGAAGAACTCTGCGGAAGCGGTGGCTCTACGGCAGCAGCAGCCAGCTTTATGCCGCAAACTGCTGCCGAATGGATAACTGTGATGAATGAGACATCACAGGCAAACGCAGGTCGGTAATTTTTAGTTTATCTGATCAAATCATTTTATAGATATTTTAAATTTTTAAACCGTAAAGGTTAATAAAATCATTTTGGAATATGTCAAAAAAAAAGCTTAACGTTTGAAGCTAATAATCTTAAGTTAACAAATTTGTTAAGTATCAGCTTGTTTACGGGCTGAGCACGATATACATATTTGCTTAACAAGCAATTGAGTAAATTTGTTTAATTGGAACCTTTTAATGAAGTGATGCATCGTTTTGGAAGTGAATTCTTGAAAGTACCAATTTTTTTTGGTCATAGCCAGAAAACTGCCTTATATTAATATAAAGTGCAAATGTTGTAAATATCAGAAAGATTTCAAAATTTTCTGCGTAGCAAATGTATTATCGCACTGTTATATACGTATCTAATTAAAATAACTGAAATGTGGAGGCCTGTCAAATGATTTTGAAATATCAGTATAGCACTTGTTTATAAAATGACTTAAATCACATCAACAGATGCTAACTTCAATAGTTTAATAACTTAGCAGGACTTAACAAAATTAAGTGAATACCTTTGATAGCAAATATGTATATAACGCAAGGCATAAAAATAAATTGATTTTTCAAGTTATTAAAGGTCAAAAAAATTATTTGGGTTTTTCAAATTAATTTAAAGAAATTGGTATTTTCTTTTCCACATTTATATGCATTCTTATTCGTTTTTATATTATTTATTAATACATAAACAGAAGAATCTCGAAAAAGTTAACCGAAATGTCTCAAGGGTAATAAACTTTTTCAAACTATTACCTTTTCTAAGCAGTTTTCAAAATTGAAAAAAGTTCATCTTATCTAATTCATCTAAGTTCATCTAAATAAAAATCTCGTGTCACGGTGTTTGTTACAGAACTCCTCCGAAACGGCTCGACCGGTTTTGATGAAATTTTCTACGTATATTTAGTAAGTATGAGAATAGGTCGTAAAGTGTATTTCACCCTCCTACCCCCAGTAGGCGTGGCACCGACCATACAAGCCATATTTGCGATATCGAATATCTTTGGAGTTATAAGCCGCTTAGCCTCGGAATTCTGTACTTGACCACAATTTAAACGTGTCGCTTCGCTGATAACATTTTATGGGAGTTGGAAAAGGGGGCGTGGCACCTCCCATACAACCGAAATGTGCGATATCGAATAGCTTTGCAGTTATAGGCCACACAGCCTCGGAATTCGGTATTCGACCACAATTAACACGTTCCTTTTCATTGATAACATTTTATAAGCGTTAAAAAAGGGGAGTGGCACCTCCCATACAACCCAAATTTGCGATATAGAATAGCTTTGGAATTATACCCCGCACAGCCTCGAAATTCGGTATTTGACCACAATTTAAACGTGCCGCTTCGCTGATAACATTTTATGGGAGTTGGAAAAGGGGGCGTGGCACCTCCCATACAACCAAAATCTGCGATATCAAATAGCTTTGGAGTTATAGGCCACATAGCCTCGGAATTCGGTATTCGACCACAATTAACACGTTCCGTTTCATTGATAACATTTTATAGGCGTTAAAAAAGGGGAGTGGCACCTCCCATACAACCCAAATTTGCAATATAGAATAGCTTTGGAATTATACCCACACAGCCTCGAAATTCGGTATGTGACCATAATTTAAACGTGCCGCTTCGCTGATAACATTTTATGGGAGTTGGAAAAAGGGGCGTGGCACCTACCATACAACTCAAATTTGTGAAATCGAATAGCTTTTAAGTTAAAGGCCGCATAGCCTCGGAATTCAGTATTCGAACTCAATTTACACATGAAGTTTTACTGATAACTTTGTACGGCGTTGGAAAAGGGGCGTGGCACCTCCCATACAACCTAAAGTTGAGAAAATCAACAGCTTTTGCGTTATAGGTCGCACAGCCATGGAATACAGTATTCGACCACAATTTACATATACCGTTTCACTGATAACATTTTATCTGCGTTTGGCAACGTGGCCGCGGCAGCAACGCGCAGGGCTTAAGCTAGTAATAAATATATATATTGTTTTTTTTTAAATAAAAAGGAATCAAGGCATGTGCTTCATACAAACAAGGTTTGGTCTTTGACCTGAAAGGAAAGGCATAGATTATTTAGACGAATTGATTGGAACCATACGTGAATTATTGAATAGGCGAAACAACCGTGAAAAGCAATTTGAATTGCTTTAAACCGAGGCTAGTGTTATGCCTTAACCTCGGCAAGCATTGCCAGCCCTTAGTTGTTACTGTCCATTAATTCCACAATTTTCATAGTTGTGGATTTTTAGTTTTCCATAATTCTTAAATGTGAATTAATAATTCTTAAGAAAGTGAAAAGAACCATGCCTGAACTCGGATTCGAACCAGACACCTCTGGGTTGATAGTCTAGCGCACTCTCCACTAGACTACAAAGGTCATTTTAAGGAAATAACACGCTAATTTTATTCCAATGACTTAATTTTTATCATGACAAAAAATAAACTTAAACCTTATTTGTGCCGGTTGGTTTAAAGTTCACAGTTACTCGACGATGAAGATGAACATATGTTATTACAGTTCAACACAGAAAAAAAATTCGGGGAATACCAATAAACAAAATTCGAGCTTGCACGTGCATGTGTTGCCAAACAAAAGGTTGGTTTCAAAAATTTTTAAGCTTAGAAAAGTTAACTCAAAAGTTAACTGCTTAGAGCGGTACGTTGACGATGATATTCGGTTAACCGAGCGATTAACTTTTCCGCGATTCTACTGTATTTTTTTATTATTATTTGTATGTATTATTATTATTATTATTATTATTATTATTATTATTATCATTATTATTATTATTATTATTATTATTATTATTATTATTATTATTATTATTATTATTATTATTATTATTATTATTATTATTATTATTATTATTATTATTATTATTATTATTATTATTATTATTATTATTATTATTATTATTATTATTATTATTATTATTATTATTATTATTATTATTATTATTATTATTATTATTATTATTATTATTATTATTATTATTATTATTATTATTATTATTATTATTATTATTATTATTATTATTATTATTATTATTATTATTATTATTATTATTATTATTATTATTATTATTATTATTATTATTATTATTATTATTATTATTATTATTATTATTATTATTATTATTATTATTATTATTATTATTATTATTATTATTATTATTATTATTATTATTATTATTATTATTATTATTATTATTATTATTATTATTATTATTATTATTATTATTATTATTATTATTATTATTATTATTATTATTATTATTATTATTATTATTATTATTATTATTATTATTATTATTATTATTATTATTATTATTATTATTATTATTATTATTATTATTATTATTATTATTATTATTATTATTATTATTATTATTATTATTATTATTATTATTATTATTATTATTATTATTATTATTATTATTATTATTATTATTATTATTATTATTATTATTATTATTAATATTATTATTGTTATTATTATTATTATTATTATTATTATCATCCCACGCCTCTCTATTATTATTATTATTATTATCATTATTATTATTATTATTATTATTATTATTATTATTATTATTATTATTATTATTATTATTATTATTATTATTATTATTATTATTATTATTATTATTATTATTATTATTATTATTATTGTTATTATTATTATTATTATTATTATTATTATTATTATTATTATTATTATTATTATTATTATTATTATTATTATTATTATTATTATTATTATTATTATTATTATTATTATTATCATTATTATTATTATTATTATTATTATTATTATTTTTATTATTATAATTATTATTATTATTATTATTATTATTATTATTATTATTATTATTATTATTATTATTATTATTATTATTATTATTATTATTATTATTATTATTATTATTATTATTATTATTATTATTATTATTATTATTATTATTATTATTATTATTATTATTATTATTATTATTATTATTATTATTATTATTATTATTATTATTATTATTATTATTATTATTATTATTATTATTATTATTATTATTATTATTATTATTATTATTATTATTATTATTATTATTATTATTATTATTATTATTATTATTATTATTATTATTATTATTATTATTATTATTATTATTATTATTATTATTATTATTATTATTATTATTATTATTATTATTATTATTATTATTATTATTATTATTATTATTATTATTATTATTATTATTATTATTATTATTATTATTATTATTATTATTATTATTATTATTATTATTATTATTATTATTATTATTATTATTATTATTATTATTATTATTATTATTATTATTATTATTATTATTATTATTATTATTATTATTATTATTATTATTATTATTATTATTATTATTATTATTATTATTATTATTATTATTATTATTATTATTATTATTATTATTATTATTATTATTATTATTATTATTATTATTATTATTATTATTATTATTATTATTATTATTATTATTACTATTAGTTTTAGTGTTATTATTATTTTTAAACTTAGTTTTATATTACTTAGTAGCAGAAGCATTTTCTTAATTTTTACACATATCGGTTTTTTCGCCTTTCGTTTCAGAAGATTCTCATAGTTCTCAAGGCAGTATTTCTGGTGATGGTAAGTTTTATGTTGCTCCACTTATTTAGATGTTTTAACAAGTTTTTTCAGATCTTGCTAGTCGATTAAATCGATTAAAATTATGAAACAAACCGCCTTCATAAATCTATGAATGAATTTTCATTTTGAATTGAATATCTGTATTTTTATATTATTCAACAACTCATTTCTATATTATTGAGTATTATAATATTATTCAATTACTCAAAAAAAAAAAATACATTTTTTATATATGTACATATCTGCCTCTTGAGCAGTGTAATAAGTTACCAAAGCTGCTAGAAGCACGGTCAAAAGACCTTTGCAGCAAGTTCGTGGCACTTGTATGTGGCTTGCTAGCGCTAAAGTAAAAAATCACGAAAGCATGCGCGCAAAAGCAATGCGAAACTGTCTATTTTTTACACCACACGAAAAAATCGGAGATAAACTAACAACAGCAACAACAAAAACAGTAACAACTACAAAAACTTGGCTTACAGAACAAACATAGGCTAAGCTACATTCATTTTCAGAAGCATTTTAGTCAGACAACAAAAATTGTTTGGGTTTTGTATTTTTTTATTTTAGTTGTTTTTATCAGCATGTGTTGGTCGTGCTGCTTGCTGGAACTTAACCCTTAAGTTGCTGTCAGCGAATAACTGTCACTTAAATATATCAATTATAAGGAAAATTATCGATATATCAGCGAACATGTTACTTAGAATAAAACCGGCAGATGTTGTTATGCCGTCAGACGTTATGTTGAGTTAAATAACTAAGAAAAACAGAAATAATATTCAGAAATCATATTGTGGAAATTTGAATAACTTGTAAGCCCGTGTGGCGTTAAAACGCCAAAATCAAACATACCTAGATTTTTTTAAGCTTTTGAATAGATTTTCAACTGATCAAAATTGAAATGTAATTGATTTTGGCCTTTTTGCAATATGCGCGGTATTGCACGCGCAACGACGATATAATGTTAGCATATTTAATTTCATACCCAAATTTTTTTTAAATGTACTCCTGTACATTAAGGAGTAAGAATATATCTTGATTTCCTGTTGAAAAATGCATGAACAAAAATGTTTCATTACCAGTTTCCAATTTCTTATTAAATTTTTGTGTAAATTTTTAAAAATTAAAAAATTTGAAAAATATTGATATCAATTCATAGTTTAAGCTGTAAAATTATAAAATATTATTCGTCAGTATAACAGTTTCATAGCTATTAGCCGATAGGTGGCGCTAAATACCCCACATAATTTTAGGCATATGCTAAAATTAAGAAGAGAAAAAGCAACATTATATGCAAACTTTAACTCGCTATAGCTTAAAAAAATAAATTTTAAACAAACAAAAAATCCAGTTTGCACATGTACAGGTCCAAACCTACCAAACCATTCTAAATTTATTAAGATTGGACTTGTACTTAAAAAGCCTTACGCCGGACAAAATTTGCGTTTGTGAAATATATATAAGATTTGAAAACAGCTCCACCTACATATCCTAAAAAAGCTATAAGTCATAGTCACGACAAAACAAACATATTGTGCAACTATCTGTGGTCTGACAAAATAACATATTTTAGTTCTTGCAACTTTCTATAAGCAAATACAGGGTTGTCCATATTCGAAGCGCCCATCTGGCAACACTGTAACTTTCCGCAGTGATGCCAAATCGACTAATGACATACCGCGTTTGAAGCGTCATTCCAAGCAAATTTTTACAGTGGAACAGTACACGCCACGCGAACGCTCTAAAATTGTTGAAATTTACATTCAACAAAACAAGTCAATAGTGAAAACTCAACTCAATGAGCGATGAAGGTCATTTTCAGTTGAACGGAACGGTAAACAAACAAAATTGCCGTATTTATGCCACTGAAACCCCACAATAGGTACCTCTTCACGATGCAAAAGTCACTGTTTGGTGCGGCGTTTGTGCTAAAATGCTCATTGGGCCGTTCTTTTTCGAAGATGATAATGGCCACAGAGTTACTGTCAATCAGGAGCGTTATCGCGATATGATAAACAATTTTTTCATGCCAATCGCTCTTTGAAAGCGTATCAGGCACTACTGGTTTCAACAAGACGGCGCGCCACCACACACAAGCCGCACTTCAATCGATTTTTTGAAGCAATTGTTCCCTGGCCGTTTGATGTCAAAAAATGGTGATTTCGATTGGCCGCCAAGATCACCAGATTTAACGCCTCCAGACTTCTTTTTGTGGGGTTATTTGAAATCAAAGGTTTACGTCAACAAGCCAAAGACCCTAGAAGAGCTGAAAACCAACATCCGTCAAGAAATAACCGCCATTCCCATCGAAATGTTGAAGAAAACCATGGAAAATGCTGCAAAACGGGCACAATATGTCGCAGAGGCCAATGGCGATCATTTACGAGATATCATATTCAAGAAATAATGTAAGCAAATCTACTTGACCCCAATTAAATGATATTTATGACGAATAGACAAAAAATTGTGGTTTCTTTGATTTATTTAAAAATAAAATAGGCGCTTCGAATATGAACAACCCTGTATTAAAAGTACGAATCGATATATGCGTACATATTAAAAGCAGTCAATAGCGTATTTTAGTATAGTTAAAACTTTGACAAAAACATTAAAAATACTATAATTTCAATCAAATTTAAAAAATTAAATATTTTTTATCGAGTATAAAGGTTTGAAGTGACGGTAGCAATATTTTGAATGTTTTATTATTTTGGTGACGTCATTTTTTGGGGCGTGCTTTTAATACAGATTTTTCAAATTTCAAACTTAAAGAACACCTTAATTATTGAAGCTTATGTGTAAAATTTCAAGTTAATACATTAATTTTTGTGGAATTTTGGAAAGCTTTGCTATTGTGATGACGACACTTTATATTAGAGTTGGGCAGAGTTTTCATTAGATTTTGTCAAATTCCAATGGACAGTGCTATTTTGATTATAACTTATTTGCGAAATTTGATTTGTGTCAACCACTGTCCATGTTATTCAATAAATCAATTAGCGAAAGTATTTTTCCACTTTTTTGGAAAAAATCTTTTATAGGTCCTATCTATAAAAAAGGTTGTAAGAACGATATAAACAACTACAGGCCTATCGCGAAACTCTCGTCGATTCCAAAACTTTTTGAGCGCCTCGTGTATGATCGTGTGAAAATTCACTGTGGGAAGGTCATGACAACTCGTCAGCATGGATTTGTTACTGGCAGATCCACTGTGTCTAATCTCCTCGATTTTACAACGTTTTGCTTAAATTCATTTTATTCAGGTAACCAGGTCGACTGTATTTACACTGATTTTAGTAAAGCATTTGATAAACTGCCACACAACTTAATTCTATTTAAACTTAAGTTAATGGGTTTTCCACAATTTTTTGTAAGCTGGATTCAATCGTATCTGACAGAGCGATCTTATCAAATACGATTTCGAGGCGTATTGTCAGCTGAATTTATTGCTGAATCAGGTGTTCCTCAAGGTAGCCACCTTGGTCCACTTCTGTTTATTTTAGCCATTAATGATGTAACCCACATCATCAAACACTCTCATCTACTTATCTATGCAGATGACATGAAAATATACAGAACAATAGATGCTAAAGACAATTCAGATCTGCTCCAGTCTGATTTGAAATCCTTTGAAATTTGGTGTTCTAAAAACAATATGTTTCTAAATCCAGATAAATGCCAAACTATGACCTTCTCGCGAAAAAGGAATAATTTAATTTTTGAGTACAAGATAAAAGATACTGCATTAAGTCGTGTAGATGCTGTCAAAGATCTGGGTATATGCATGGATTCTAAGCTATCGTTTAACGTTCATATTGATTATATTTGTAAAAAAGCATCTTCTATGCTCGGGTTTATGAAACGCTGGGCAAAAGAATTTAATAGTATGATCACAACTACAACACTGTATTATGCAATTGTGCGACCTCACTTAGAGTATGCAAGTCAAGTTTGGTCCCCAAGTTACAATGTACATGTTGAACGTATAGAGAGAATCCAAAAACGTTTTGTTCGGTTTGCTCTAAGGGGCTTAAGTGCAACTGACACTTTAAACCTTCCTCCTTATGAGGATCGTTTAAAACTATTAAAAATGCAATCTTTGAATGAGAGAAGGAAGTCTGCAGATATCGTCTATTTACACCAACTCATAACTGGTGTATTCGATTCACCAGAACTCCTAACTCTTATAAATTTTAACACTAACCGTAGAAGCAGTAGAAATGCTAACAATTTAATTTACTTACCTTTTAGTAGAACAAATTATATGGCTACTGCTCCTTTACATCGCATGAGTACCTTTGTTAACAACTGTAGCTTTTTTGATTTATCGAAAGGTCAACTCAAAAGTAGATTGAAAACTAATGTATGATTAGATCTATGTAAACGCATGGTTAGTTGTTATGTCTTGTGTTGTCCCTGAGCCCAACCCATATTATGGTGGGTAAATTTTTCTCACTTTGGATTGTTTTGGACCACTCTTATCAGTATCATTAAGGCTATTCACGGTTTGAGCGTACTTTTAACAAATCATATTTATAGCATTTGTTATTGTTCAAACTGTGAGCACCTCGCCATGTGACTGTCGTATAAAAAGATTGTGCAACCCTGTGATGTATGTGATTATGCGGCTGTAGACAGAGCATAAAAATACGAGGTACAAAGAGCACGTCCAAGGGCTGCTTTTATTTACGCGTGCCTGCGTATTTGCATTTGTATGCAAAACAACAACGAAGCAAAATACGTTTTCGTAAATTGGCGAACAAATAGCAGATCGAACAAATGGCAGACCAGCGTATTCGAACTGTGAATGGCCTTATTGAGATGTTTTAATGATATTTGGGCTGGTTCTTAAGATGATCTAATGCGGAGAAAGTGCGAAAAAGCTGTAGTAGCTGAACTCTATTGTTATTGCATGTGTTTATTTTTGGGGAGTTTAAAAAAATTTTACTATTTTCACTTTGTATGGGAAGAAGGCGTGGTTTTTATTATATTTTAACAAATTTCTTATCGATTAATAATTTTCTTTAAAAAAATCTACAACAATTTACAAAAATTCAAACTAAAGAAAACTCATGAAAATAATACAAAAATTAAACTGACGTAATAAAACGATAATTAACTTTACTTATTAACTTAAAGAACACCTTAATTATTGAAGCTTATGTGTAAAATATCAAGTTAATACATTAATTTTTGTGTAATTTTGGAAAGCTTTGCTATTGTGATGACGATACTTTATATTAGAGTTGGGCAGAGTTTTCATTAGATTTTGTCAAATTCCAATGTACAGTGCTATTTTGATTATAACTTATTTGCGAAATTTGATTTGTTTATTTTTGGGGAGCTTAAAAAGATTTTACTATTTTCATTAAGTCACTTTTTATGGGAAGAAGGCGTAGTTTTTATTATATTTTAACAAATTTCTTATCGATTAATAATTAACTTTAAAAAAATCTACAACAATTTACAAAAATTCAAACTAAAGAAAACTCATGAAAATAATACAAAAATTAAACTAACGTAATAAAACGATAATTAAGGTTCAAACACACAAACTTTAAAATACCAAGCCCACTGGTCAATAAAAAAAAAGTTTGAGGAATAAATACAAGAAAAGAATTCATTAAGAAAAACACAACATAGCGAAATATTAAACTGAAATTAGTTGTTAAGGATATTAAAAATAAAAAAATTATTTTTTCTTCGCAAAATAGTTAATAGTTTCGACTAGAATGAATGTTTTCCGGGTTTTCTGCCACAAGTTTGCGATGAACACTAAACATGCATTAACTTGAAATCTCACTTTGGTTGTAGTTTCAAATTAAAAGTAAGCAACGATTCACGTACTACTTACTGGCAATAGCCAGTAACTTTTTTTGTGTCGAAAAAACGGAAGTGGAAAATATTTTGAGTCATTTCGATATTGGCAATTCCCATATTTATTCGGTTACTACCGAAACTCAAACCTCCAATACAAACGGTATTAAAAAAGGTTATTTTCATTTTGGTATAAAGAAAACTTAAATAAAAATGTTTATATTATCTACTCCATGTAAATACCTAAGTTTTCAACTTTCCGTTTGAACAGCATAAATTTTCAGAAAATATTAGACACATACTAACCGGTTTGAACAAAATTATACAATACCGCTTTGAAAATAGGGGAAAGGGCTTTTTTTGCAGACAGATTAGCGTTTTGTTTAAAATTTAACTCTCTACTTCCAAAAAAATAGCCGGGTTGTGAAACATCTAAAAAATCCCAATAAAAGTAAGAAAATACGAATTAAAACACCAATAATTTTATAAAAGGTAAGGATTTAATTTATTCAGAAGGCCTCAATAGCCAAAACAACTTTTAATGAAGCCACTTAGACTATAAAATAGAAATGAATTGAAGTGTTAATTATTATTTTGTGTTTGTTTCCATTTCCTTCATCTTCATCCAAATCGGTGTCGCAAATGTTTGCATGTGGAGTATGATCGCTTTCACATGTTGGCGCACTTCAAATGAACAGTCCAGCAACATTGGTTGCACTCGATGGAGTTTTTGGCGGTCAGTTCTTCTGGAAATAACAGCAAACAAATGGTGCAAAAATCAATACCCTCATCAGATGGTTTTGATGCTTCTTTTGCCTTGGGACGATTGTGTGGTGCTGGTTGTGCCTTGGACGTTGCTGCTTTTTCTGTCAGTTTTAAACTTTTCTGCTGTTTTTTTCTCCTTAAAATTATCCATTTTGTCTGGAGAAGTCAGCTCGCAGCTCCCAGCTCTCCATTGCCTTTCGGCCACGTTCCAATGGTTTATTTGGGGTGGCTGCTTGTAATAGCCCAATTTTATCCAGAAGTGATCAAACACTGGTACTTTCTGACGATATTTGAGAGTTCTAGTAGTAATCTACTACGAAAAACGGATGGTTCATAACCCAACCACCACAGTGATTCACAACCGAGCCAAGACACTATTTTGTAAACATCAAAAACAACGACACCTCCAATCATATTTCGACATAACCAAATATTAGACCATAAAATAGAATCAAAACACTTAAAAAATAAGCATTACGCTCACCTTTTTGGAATAACTTCACTCACTTGGATAGCACTTTGAAAAAAATCAAAAAGTGTTTGCCACAAATTTTCAAACACGAAGTCTTTAGCTGCCACAAGCAATGCGTCTGTGCACTTATGTGTAACTACAAAAACTGAGTCATTTCAAAAGACAAACTTGACAGTTGAAAGTATGGCGATATGGCAATTAGGGAAAGAAAAAAAAGTAATGGTTCTCTACCCAGCCCTTTCCCCTACTGTTTTGCTTTTGACTTTTCCATCTCTAGTTTCAAAGAAAAAGGTTAAACCATACATTTAAAAAAGGATCACATATAGAAACTACTATAAAAGCCATCGATTAAATAAAAAATCCAAGAATTAGGGGCCACTGGCTGCTTCCTCTTCCCCTTCCCTCTGCCAGCGCCCTTGCTCAGAATGCATATTTTCGGCTAAACCTTAAGTGCAAAATTTTAAGACATTAAATTTCTTTTTGTGGAATTTAAATAGATTTACCGTTTTTGATAAAGTCACTTTGTATGGGAGGTAGGTGTAGGTTTTTTCTATTTGACCCAGCAACTTTTATGGTAACGGAAAAAAAAAATTTGCCATACCCCATTTTACCGCTCATATATCAATAAAAACGCTATACTTCAAAGGGTCGTATTAGACTAAAATTTTGTAATTTAGTTCACATGGTTACTCTCGGCAACTATACAAAAATGGTGAAAATATAAATTTTTTCCCGATTAGCATGAAAGTTCGCATATGGCAGTAAGGCAGTCTGTGGCAGGACAACGTCTTCCGGGGAGTACTAGTGTTTACTAAATCATTCCTAAAGTAACATAGTTTTTTCATAGACAATTGTTTTCGTTTTTTTTTACAAAATACACAATATTTAAGAAAAAGCAAGACCTTATTGCAAATCTAGAGAGCAAAACGTTTCTTTTGCTTCGCTATTTAAGCAAATAAGATTTGCGGTATAGATTTGATACTTCTATCTTTCGTTCATATATTAATTTTTTTTTTTAATTTTTCAGGGAGTTTTTTGGAGGAAGCTTTAGAAGGGCGGTATAAAAATATTTGAAATGTTTGCTTACATCATCAAACGCGAAAAACTTTCAGGATATATACAAATAAGGATTTGATGACATATCTTTTAATTTCTTCATATTCATTAAAATCTTCCAAAAGGCATATCAAAAGTAAAAGGCAGTTCAAGCGAATAAGTTTCCAAAAATCTTTTTAAATAATTTTTCTTTTTGACACTGAAATTATCCAAAACGTTAGAAAAACGCAAAAATATGCAAAACATCAACCCGGAGGTCCCTGGTTCGAATTCGGGTTCGGGCATGGTTGTTTTCACTTTCTTTTTTCTTTCCTACATTTAAGAATTATGGAAAACTAAAAACTACACAACTAAATTGTGGAAAATGTGAAATTAAAGAACAGGAACAACTAAGAGCTGGAAATGTTTGCCGAGGTTAAGGCACAACACTAGCGTCAGTTAAAAACAATTCAAAGTGTCTTTCAGGTTCGTTTCGCCTGGTCAATAATTCACATATGATTACATTCATTTCCTCTTAATAATCTATACCTTCCCTTTCAGGTCCAAGACCAAACGTTCTTTGGATAAGGCGCATGCCGTGGTTCTTTGATCTTTTTAAAAAAGAAAAGAAAAAAAAGCAAGGAAATTAACTCATTGAAACTTTCTTTTTCTGAAAACGTATAAAATCTTGAATCCTATTGTTACTATTTATTATATTATTTCCTATATTATTTGCGTTTAAGAAAAAAACAGATTTAAAAATTGCTGATTTTTTCTAATTCTGTTTCCGAAGTTGATTTTTTGGAAGAATTTTTGAACTGTCTTATAATCACTAAAAACCACGAAATTTATCTTTACATTTTTTCAAGCCCTCATAGAAAATATTTGTTTTTGGTTTTTCAGGAATGGCCACTTTTGTAACGCACTGTCAAAATTCTGTGTGATTGTTTTTTGTTAATAAAAATAAACTCAATATTTTACATTAAGTCTTTTTGGACAAGACTTGTCTAAGGTGTATTTCTATAAAGAAAATTAGTTTTTAACTAGTTTATGCAAAAAGTTTCTTGTTTGCAGAAATGTTCACATGCGTCATCGGTAGAAATTATAATTGCATAGTTTTGAGGAAGGTTTTAAATTAATTTTTCGGTTTTCCTTCATAGATATTCTAATCATACACTCACAAAAATAATTTGTTGGCGTTAGGTTACAGTGAATACATTTTAATTGGGGTACTCATAAAGTAATTGTTTCAATTAATACTCTGTTTATTTAACTGTAATTAAATAAGCATAATCGACTTTCGGTTGACGTAAATGCTTATTTTTTTTGTAACTTCATGCCTAAATACCAATTCGGTTAAAATTTAATATTTATGCCTTAGTTGAGAGAACTGAATGGAATTTGAAATTTCAACTTACTTTCCGTCTAAGCAATCTTAATTTATTCAAAACAACTCACCAGTACAATTACAGATTAACGGATAAAAGGAGTAGTTGAAACATCCGCATTATTTATTCTGTCAATAGAATTGTTCTTAAGTTACCACCAAATTTCAACCATGTTTCAATATTCAGTTGCACCACCACCAAAGTCAATTGCTACAGATGAATAGTCAATAAAAATAACTTACATGTGGTCACCTTAACCACAACCGTCGCTTTTTTCACGCTCGCTGTGTTGTTCGTTCCTCCTTTGTTCAATATTCGGTCGATTTCTAGTCGGTTTTCTCGCTGCAAATTGTTTTAGTGTTTTAAGGTAAAGAAATTAATTAAAAAATATATTTTATCGAATATTTAATTAATATAACTTGAGCAGTTTATATTAATTAAATTCATTTCTTCGTAAATAACTGCAAATGTGCAATAAGAAACCTTCCTTATTTCCGTCGTTTGTTTTTTACACTCGCTATGTTGCTCGTCGCGCCTTTGTTCATGATTCGGTCGGTATTCTCGCGATGGGAAGACTCGGTTCATATAACCGAGTTCTGGAAAACGCGATAAACAATTCGTTGTGCACAACCGAATGGCTCAAAAACTTGTCTGCAGTTCCGTTCTCGCTACAAAATAACGTAATTAGCTCAATTGGGAAATTTGCGATTGTGGCAATTGCATTAAAAAAATTGCCTACAATCGACAAAGTTAGTAGGGCAATTATTCGGTTGCAGCAATGGGTTTGGTTCTGTGAGTGTATAGACTTATCTTTTCCCAAAAGACTTATAGTGAATTTTTTTTTAAAAAATGTTCATAGAATTGACTTTTTTAAAATGGGTCAAAATACGTGATAAAAAGGGGCGCTAAATATTCTACAAAAATATTTCTCATATTATTTTATTATGGGTTTGTGAATACAATCACTATGTGATATATATATATATAATGTACATACAGTTTCTAGATAATTTAAATACAAACATTTTGATATATTGTTCGATTATCAGAGATACCTGGTTACTGAGATATCAATTTTTAAAGAAAAAATCGGTGAAATACTACATTTTTTATTGTTTCATTTTCGAATTTTTAGCGGAAAAACCATACGAGATACGTTATTGAAATGCTTTACACTATATTTTTTCCATGTATTGTCTTTTTTGACTAAGCTATCTGACTTGAAATTACTAAGTTATATATAATAAATGGCGAGCTACACTATATTTGAACTACTATAAATAAAACTAGTATATTCAGAAAATGGGTACGATCGGATGGCTAATACGCCCGCTTTCCATATAAGCGAAATCGATATTTATATTAAACCGTAGGGTAGGTAGATAATTATGCAAAAACAAAATATTAATTATAATTGTTTAAATTTTGTTCACGTGTAGAAATCTAAAAATATAAAATTTTAATAAATTTTTCCTAAAACAATAACACGTCATTAGTTTCAGGAATTTAGGAATCGAATCAGTCGTTCTCAATTGATGCCGATACCAACGAATAGCATTTTACATACAGTGTGTGAGAAAAAAACGAGTTGCGTATAAATCGTTAAAACAATAAGTTTTTAAAATTTTTTTTTATTAATTAAAAATTACAACCAAAATATGTTTTCGCTATATATTTAATATTTGGTCCAGTCGCCGTTGTTGTCAATTATAGCTTGACATCTTCTGGGGCAACTTTTGCTGAGTTGTGCAGCATATTCCGCGGGAAATGCTTTCCATATGCGTTGCAACGTGAGAATAAATTGTTTTTTGGTTGAAATATGTTTTCCTCTCAGTTTTTGCTTCATAAGGGACCACACATTTTCGATGGGATTGGCATCGGGGCTTTGAGAAGGCCAATCTAGTGTTTGCACCCCATGCTCTCGTTTCCATGCCGTACAAAGGCGACTTCGATGCTTGGGGTCATTATCCTCCTGCAGTAGCCAATCATTATTTTCTTTTCCATACAATGCTTCAGCAGATTTCAGTAGGCCATATTTGTATAATTTGCACATATACTCCGCGTTTAAATTTTGTGTAAAAGCGATCAATTTCCCAAAACCGTTTTCTGAAAAGCATCCGTACACATGAACCTTCAATGGGTGCTTGACTATTCGCTGAATCAACCTCTCGCCTTTTTTTGTCCAAGCTTTCTTAAAGCGATTATAAATTACGAAGGAGGACTCGTCAGTAAAGATAACGTTGCTCCAGTCACGATCCAAATGTTGACGTGCCCATGTTAATCTTTTTTCAATGTGTTTTTCAGTTAACAAAGGTTTTGTGTTGGTACTCTTGTTAGAAATGTTTGATTCCAAAAGTCTTTGTCTGATTGTGAATATAGAAACTTCGACTCCTTTCTGCGATAATTTTTGTTTCGCTGCTCTAAGGCTAAGAGTCGGATTTTTCTCAAATAAATTGCATATAGCCTTATCCACCTTTTTTGAGGTTACTCGTTCTCTGCCTCTGCCCTCAGAGTCGTCAACATTACCAACTTTTTTGTAGCGTTTGATCCACTTGTTAACAAATGATATTGAACATTTCGTGTATTTTGCGGCGGCTTTAGCACTCATTTTTGGGCCTTTTGGGTGGTTAACCAAAAACACAATCTCAAATCGGTTTTTAAGTTTCGCACTCATTTCGAATTGTAGTGTTCACAACAGAAGTTTACGTTCGAATGGAAAACTTTTTGTGTTGCGAAATGGGGAATAGGCAATACATAAAAATTTACCGTTAGCCATACATTTTTTTAATACACTTGAAAAAATATGCGAAACACTTATATTTCTCACACACTGTACATCAAGTGTTACCCGATATTTTAAATAAATTAATTTTGGCCATCGGTTCTCGATTTTTTTTTTTCTAAATAAAGTAGAATACTGAAAAAAGGGTCCCATTCGAGTTTGCAAGATCTTGCGTTTACGAAATAAAGCTTGTATATAAGTGATCATATACGTGAATTCCTTGAAAATAATAAAGATAATTTTTTGCTGTGAAATGAAGTCAAAAATGCAATTTTCAATTTAAATATTTTTTACAATAAAAACAACTGTAGCACTGTCAGAGGAAAAGCTCAAAATGTGTGACCTTTTTTTAAAAAAGGATTAAAAATATCAAGGCTGACGTAACGGCACAGTTGAAATAATTTATATTATGTGACTGGATTGGTCTTTTAAACAAAAAATAATTGAATAAATTATATTAACCCTTTCAATGGCTAGGCTAAACTAAGTAGAAAATAATTATTTTGAGGTAATATTCCTACCATTTAAAGTGAAAAAAGATGAAAAAACATAACTTTGATTCTTACCTGCGCTACTTACGTTTTGGCGCAAGCCTGTACAAAGAAAATTTTTTTTTTGCTCCTGTTGGGCACAACATTTTTTTTTTGGTAATCGCTTGAAGATTTTTCAAACCTTTAAGCCTGGTTTTCACTAAGTCAATTTCAATGACAACAATCACTGATGTCAGTAGGCATATTGACCATGTGACGTCAAATGCCTTTTCACTGAAACCCAAAAACTGACATAAAATCGAATGTCAAAGACTGACGTTGAATTTATGTGTCAATTGATTGCCGTACTGTTTTCACTTTCGATGTTATTTGTGAAATGCCATCGGTTTGTTCAGTTGTGCTTTTTTTCATCAACAGCTGATGTTTTATATTTGAGATTGTTAGAAATGTTTATTTTTGGTGAAATTTATAAAATACTGTTAATTTTATTAGATTAATAGCAAAAGTGCACTTAAATATAGATTATCACAGTGGCCGTTGTTGGTTCAAAAGGCACCATCGGTATGTTCTATCGCAAGATATGTCTTCAAGATTCGCGCAAATGACAAATTCCTGGCAAAGCAACCGCAACAACGTGAATCCCAAAAATGCGTCCTGCACCAAATCTCTTGGAAGCAACACCGACCACTGGCGATAATCCCTCTTTAAGTGCACTTTTCCTTTTAAACCAATTAAAATAACAATATTTAAAAAACTTTGCCAGCAGTGAAACAAAAAAAAAAATGAAAACAACATTTTTTTTGTAGGCAACAACTGACACAAAATGCCAACATGTTGGCATTTCGATTTTTCTTGTCATACAACTATATTTTGATTGACTAGCAAAACTCTATCTGTTCTCACTTGTTTGTGATTTTATATGACAATCAGTGGTCATATATGACAACAAATGTAAATGACAATACGTTTCCATTAGATTGACAAAATTTGTGATTGAAAACTGACCTAGTGAAAACCAGGCTTTAAATATTTGTTTTTTAAGCCCTCTTAATATTTTTTTCATTAAAACAAAAATAAAAAAGATAAAAAACATAAATTTGATTTTTTCCCGTATGATTTTTTCTTATAAAATAGGCCAACAAAATTTTTGTTCTTTTCGTCGGCACAAAATCGTTACATTTCCCCAAATAAAACAGGGTTCACAAAGGGCGTGGTCAAAACTAATTATTCAACAACCTAATCTAAAATGAACATAATAAAAAATTTTAGCGAAATCCGTTACGACGTTAAGATTCGAATTAAGCTCAAACAAAAAAACAGAAAATGACTTTTATTAATACAGATATATATTTCTATGTAAAAGTTACAAAAAACAACTATTACAGAAATTAATATTGAAGGAAAATAACGCAAATTTCCGCCTCTAACTTTTCAATATACCAACTTTCAATATATATAACTTAAAAAAATCTAAGGGATACCATCTTTTACTATTTACGGCCAAAGGTCTAAGCCGACTATTTATTTATTTATTTATTTATTTATTTAAAGTAAATGTTCACAAATAAGACAGAGTCTTTAAAATGCAGTAAGAATATAGATACATAACAAAATAACAAGTGATAAACAACAAAAAAATAATTAAAAATTTAACTTAATACTATTTAACTGAAAGATCTAATCAAAATAATAATTAATTCAAAACAAAAATAAAAAAATCGGCAAAATCAAGAATAACAACAAACAAAGATTAATTAATTTTAATTAAATTAAGGTTTTTTTTTTAAATAAAATTGAATAGAATTAGTGAAAGAGAGATACTTAAGAGAAATGTTGGAAAATTACATGCTTAAAGTTGCGTTTAGTTGTAATACTTTTTATACTTGATCCACAATCTGATGGCTTCCACGTAAAAGAGTCTGTTAAAGTTTAAAAAATTATAATTATGGATTAAAAGATTCAGATTTTTAGTTGACCTACAAAATTGTAGCTTTTCAAATAAGTAATCAGTAGTGCGAGTGCAGATCAGGTTGTGTACAAAGATGCAGTTTATTGGCACAATCAGCTGAATTACTAATTTTTCTAGTCTCTACAGGCACAAATGATGCAGTTCTCCTTAGGTTTCCCAGTATATAATTAACCTTACTAACAACCGAATTTACATGATCTTCGCACGAGAGTGAAGAGTTAATATAAAAACCGATATTTTTAGCCTTATCAACAAATTTGAGCTCGATACCATCTAAGAAAATTCCCGGTATATTTAGAAAGGAGTAACTAGATTTAAAAACTGGCAAAACAAATGATTTAAGTGGATTTAAGGATAAGGTTGTTGGCTTTAGCCCAATTTGTTATTTTGCACAAGTTTTCGTTTGCTTTCATACATAAATCATCAACGTGACCAATAGCTCTGGACAGGTACAACTGAAGATCATCCGCATATGCATGCATGGTAACATGATTGCATATTCTGAAGATGTCATTAATGAACATCGTAAATAAAAGCGGACCAAGTACTGAGCATTGAGGTACCCCACAGAAAGCCACTATGTTCTTAACGTTGACACCTGCCGCGAAGGCTTAATTCAACGGTGCTCCAAAGCTTGGGACAAATATGAAGCGTGGGCCAACGCCCCTTCGGAATTCAAGAAAGACCACTTTTGAAAGGTTCCCCTAATAATATACAACAGCACCTTTGTCGTCAGATTGACGCAATTCATGACCGTGGCACTTTCAGCTACTAGAATTTATACATGACTTGGTTATTTTAATAACCTTGGGCTATCTCAGTATCAATACCAGTAATTAACCCATTATTTTTGTTCCGCAATTATCATCTACATCATATCAGAGGTCATCACTCTCTGACATGAAAGACTAAGGCAGAAACACCATAGGCCCGCTGTCTTCATATCATCAGGTTCCTCAATCTCAGTGGACACAACTCAGACTATTTAGGTTTCCCCGTCCCCTGTACTCAAATTCCAAAGGTAACAGTATATTGATCCGGTAGTTGCTTACCTTCCTAACATTTACTGTTTGAAATTAGCGAGATTCAATCTACCATCATTCTCTTAGTAATTTAAGGGAATCACTAGCCCGAGTTCAACTTAAGTGTAACTCACACCGGCCTTTCTGGCCTAACCACAGCCAGAGCGCATTGAATACCCCACGTGGGCCAAACTCAAACGACAGTCAATACCTGGGCTCAAGGCTCTTCAACATCCCGTCTTACAGACCAAAAGTTCTTAGAACATTTATATTTGACTGTGACACCTTCAGCTACTAGAATTGTACATGACTAGGTTAAAAAATAACCAATGGTTTCTCAGTAAAACCGGGTAAACCACAATTCTACTTATGCAACTTCGTCAACCTAATTAAGTCTTAATAAAAAGCCTCTTTCGGAAAACTAGGAAGCATGAGCCGTTGTATACCAATTGGCTTATACAACGGTCCAAAGATTAAATGTTTCCTACATAAAACCTTTATTCTAAGATAAGGTCTGCAGAACAACGATAGATCAGGTCTCCTCATTATTGATGGATGACTGTCCCCGCTCTTCAAGTTATGTTGGTTTGATCGTCCATCGAAAGCATATTACATTGACGGTGTTATGATAACTTAATATCAAAACCATGCTTTCTCCAAGAATTTGACAACCAACAACCAGGACTCAAGGTAAACCTTTTTCTTTTACAGTCATCAGATGAACATTCAAGAGTCGTGCCTCAAGAATGAACTAATTATGAGATCAGTTCATGGGCCGTGCCCCATGAGCTGCCCATCCAATAACAAACCCTCACCGCTTCTATTCCTGGCTTGGGACAGGTAGATTCCCCGAAGGTCCTCTGGCGGGTTTTGAGGTACCCCACAGGTTAAATTTCTGAAAGCGGACAAACAATTTTACACCCTGACTCTTTGAGACCTTCTGACTAAATAACTATATAACAGACGGACCGCCGAATCAGAAAAACCAAATTCTAACTCTAGTTTTCGACATAAACTAACAAAATTTTTTTTAAGTAAAAACCATTATAAAATTTAGTCCTTGCTTTCGTTATTTATTTAATTCAGTACAAAATAAAGCAATCATTATGTTCGAACTCAACGTAAGAGTTTTTCTGCCAGATATCTATCAGTAGTCACTGCATTTCTGTTACTTTTCTGTCTAAGGAAAAAAAATAATTAACAATTCATTTTAAAGTTAATCAATGATAACTGGAACCAATGATATGATTAGAAATCATAAAAAAATCTATAGTTATAATTAAAAAACTTTATATTGTCAGCAAAAATAAAGAAAATAAAAAGTTTTACAAGCGCTTATGTAAAGTATTGCTCTAAACAGTGGATTTATTGAATTTTGCCATTTATATGGAGAATTGGGGCTAGTCAAAAAAACCATTACGATATTCGGATTCTTCGGAAAATTTCACTATAGAAAATGTTATCGCCATTCGTTGTGTAAAATCTTGTTTATTAATGTAATGGAATATATTCACATTTGCTTTACAAAGCAAAAACATTCGGCAAATATTGGGCTATTTTTAGGCGAAGCCGAAGGTAAAAAAATCGGCCGATTATGCTAAATACCGACGCCGAAGCCGAAGCCGTAGCCGAATATTCAGTCGGACACTACTTTTTATTATATATATAAAATAACTAAAATTAATGTTTGTTAATTAATTAATTAAAAGTTTTGCTAAAATATAGAAGAATTGAAAATTAAAATAAATGTTAAATAGAGAAATAAGCGGAAAAATCTGTTTTTTGCGTTCAGTAATCGTAGGGTAGGGCCTTAGTGGGTGTAAAAAAAATGCAAAACAATTTTTTTCCAATGACAACCTTTAATCGCTTACCACCATTTCATTGATTTAAACCAATTGTTCACCTCTTATGAGTAAGAAGCACTTTGGAGCAAAATTTATTAAACACATCCATATCAAAAGCTATTTTTAAAGATTTTGGTGTTTGAAATTCATCGGAAAGCAGAATCCTTTAGCCAAGTTGCTTAAAATAGTGTAAGTTTCCATTTTTTTCAATCCCGCTTTATAGAAAAAAATGTCACTACTAATTATTTAACTACTAATTATTTTGGTTGTTGGACTGTGTAGAACTTTGGAACACACAATTTAACACAATACACTTTTTTACTGATTCTGAAAGGTAGAAATTAAGGAATTTATTTTGTTGGGGGTTGGTCGTTCATTAGGCTTTGAGAGAACTGTTCCGAAAATGCATCTTTTCCTTTTAAAACCAATATCACAATTTTTTTACATTTTAAGCTCATCTTGTTGTTAATTATGAAAATATCTTGTTTAATTCGCGAGGTACTCATCTTAATAAATTAAAATACAGCAGGAAGGGCATGATTTTTTGATAACATTCATGTGTTCCAACAACAAATTCGTATTTTTTCAAAATAAAAATTTGATTAGCTGCTCCGCGTACTTAATAAAAACTCGTTTGTTAATTTTGACGTGGAATGACCTTCGTCATTAGATTTCTCCTAACTAGCTCGAGTCCTGACTTTTTGACAGTAGCCGGTGTCGGTAGAAGCTGCCGAATCGTATGTTCCAGGCAATATTAATATTTTTTCTGTATTGGCTGTTGTTGTTTTGGCGCAACATCCACCAGCAATAAAAAAATAACAAAAAAGTATAAAGCTACATACATACGAACAGCACGTATGGTTAACCAGCTTACAAAAATAGTCACTGGAATAGTACAAAATCTAAACTTATCGTTTACAGGATGCAACCGTTGCTAATGCTACAACTCCAACAACAACAACAATATTGAATATTATAATAATATACAACAACAGCAAAGAGAGCAACAAAATGCCGAAAGGGAGCGTTTCGCAATAGAACAAAAGCTTAACAAAAAGAAACCAACGAATACTAGCAAAAAGCAGTAAATATCTAAACACAAACAAATCTGTCTGGAACAATTTAAACGTGTTGCATGCTGCGCCATCTAGTAGGACTATCCAAACATAGCACAGGTATGTGCCGATCAGGTGCGGTTCATATAATGCATTCGTTCGCTCGCACGTCGAAAAAAGGGCGATCGAGTCAACAATAAATACAAACATACAAACTAGCTAAACTAGCTAGTATTCGATCATTGGTCAAAAATGGTCCAATCTCCTAAATGTATTATTTAAA
Source organism: Dichetophora obliterata (assembly GCA_963920525.1). Taxonomy (NCBI): domain Eukaryota; kingdom Metazoa; phylum Arthropoda; class Insecta; order Diptera; family Sciomyzidae; genus Dichetophora; species Dichetophora obliterata. The sequence continues at coordinate 24,690,330 of OY986440.1, read as the reverse complement.
AGTTGTAATATATTTACGTCATGAATAATTTTTAGAAAATTGTCGAGTATTTTTTGGGATATAGTCGTGAATTGAAATGCGAATGGCGATTTTCCCTTAGAGGTATGCGGTTTTTTTGGAGATATTATTTTTAACCCACAATCTTTTGGGAAAAGCTCGGGGAGCAAAAAGAAACACTTTTCATGAATGCTCTAGAGGGCAGGCAAGAAAAAAATCTAAAAATTTTGTTTAACTGAAGAAAGGCGTAAAACAGTTCCTAAGGGTATTTTACCAAACCATAAACAAATCAGGAAATGTCGTTTGAACAAAAACTCACATACAAATTGTTTACCTAAAAATACTTTTAGTCTGAAATATTTTTAAAAAATTCTCTTAAACGCAGTTGTTGGCCTTTGTCCCATCCAATTTTTCCCCCAATGTATTTGAACTTGTTGTTGGAGTTTTCCATATTGCTTTATGCTGGTTACTGCTGCTAACACTAACATCGAATACACTTGTCCACTTTTGTGATAGCATTCATGCTTGCGTTTATTTGTCGCTTGCAGCAGCAACTGCAGCTACTTCATGTTGGTGCTGCTGTTTCATTGTTGTTGCTGATGTTGGTTTTAATGCTGTTGAATCTTTTTATGAATTTTTGTTCAAGTTGTAGTTTTTTGTTGTATTATTTAAGTTCTAAGTTCTCTTAAAATCATCACGATTTTACGTCAAGCAGCAATACAAAAGTATTGTTATAATTATTTTTTACTAAAATACCACCGAGCATTTGTGAGTGGAGGAAAATATACAAGAGTATAGGTAAAAAGTTGCCTCAGAAGCTAAAAGGTAGGAAGCTTATTGTTTTATTTACATGTAGTTTTATTTCAATAAGTACGATTAAGGCAATGCTTAGTGACAAGATCGGTATTAACTTTATACCGTTTAGTACCGATATTCCATACAATATAAGAAACAGAAGCTTTTGGGCACACCCAAGTGAAAAAACAAAAGAAAGGAAACTTATCTCAACACACAATCGCCGTCTTATTATATTTTTAAAAAAAGTGAGATTTCAATTTTTGATAAACATACACATAATTTATCCATATATCTATATATGAGTGATTCTATTAATTATCGGCCAACTCTGATACTCCCCATCTTGGATGGTTTTTTACTTTAACCCTAAACACCCTGTCGTTGCTATATGGCAACGCAAACACAAACACTTAAAATGTGCTTATTTTAGTTTAAACCATATTATATTTGCGTTAACAGGTCATTCTGAAAATTTAAAAAAAATTTACTCAGGGTGATTCGGGTTAAGGTAGAAAGTAAATATATAGCTACACAGTTTTTTGTATTTATTTATAAGCGGGCCATCATTTTTGACGGGAAAGAACTAGTCAAGTCTTAATTGCCTAAATTCAGGTTATATTAGTACTAAGGCTAAAATAGTGAACGGTAATGCATGTCAAAGCGATATGTAGTTATGCCATTTACATCCATTTACAAACATAAACGACTTCAACGAGCTGCGACAATACTTGCAAATATTTAGCAAAATTCTTAATAGTCAATATATATTGCTTGACAGGCGCCAAATCAATACATTAAGTAAATGAAACCAAACCAAATTGTGTTGTGCTTTGAATTGCGCATGTACCTAATTCAAAGTACCTAAACAAGCAGTAAAATTTCAAATATATTATAAGATTGATATTTCCTTATTTTATATTGAGATAAGAAATAAATGTTAATTTATAAAACAAATCTGAAATAAATAACAGATAAATAAATGAAGCATATTCTTCTCTTGCCTAGTAAATGCTTTTTATGTTAAGCTAATATGCATATTTTCAGAAAGATACATAAGATACATAAGATAAGATATGTCTGTAAGATACATAATCAGTAGACTTAAATAAATAAATAAATAAAAATAAAAAAATGATTTGGTTGAATCAAGAAAATTGTTCTCTTTTCTCGAAAACACTACCAAAAAAGAACATGTTTTTGGACTCATTTGTTCCAAGATTAAGACGTTTTCTGTTTATCGATACAAGAAAAATAAAGCTTGAATTGAAAATTTTATGCATGCCTGAGCGACAGAATTTTTCTTGGTTCAAGCATAGAATTCTAGAATTTTTTTGTTCGTGAATAGTATGTATTATCAAAAATTCTAAGTTGTTATCTTGATAGTTCATACTTTTTTTCTTGTTTCACAAATTAAGACACTGAAATGAGTATGAGAATGTGGTTGTAAACAAGGTATATCTAGAAAAGGTAGTGTTAGGGGTGAATGTGCTCTCTTGCTTAATGACCATTACTGTCAAAATCACCCATTTTGGTATTTTTGCGTACTTTTGCTTTTTCATCGCATTCTCATCGGTTGCAGATTTTATATGAGCTGTCAACTTCGTTTTGACAGTTTCGGTCACCGGCTCTCCGCCCTAACACTATCTTGTCTAGATATACCTTGCTTGTAAACAGAAAAATGTATGTGCTGTTAGCTGAGCATAAAATAAAAATAAAAGAGAGCAACATGGAGTTTATTGAATCTCTCACAACACAACCGCGTGAAAAGAAAACGATTAAGCAATACGTGTCAGCTGGGAGGATTTCTTAAAAAATTTCAAGCTTTAATTAAATAAACTAATAATTAAAATTACTAAAGAAAAATACCCCTAAATAAGACTACAGCACAAATATGATATTTCAAATTTTTTTCATAAAAATATTCCCAGTACTTTTGGAGTAAAGTGGTAACATTAAATTTGCACTTCAATTTTATTTAATAGTATAAATAGAAAAATATTCTTTAATTTTTTAATATTTATATTGATTAAAATAAGTGTATTTCATTATAATGCTTAATAGATGGAAATAAGTATTTCAGAAAAAATTAATTTAGGTGAAACTTGGATAGACCATAATACGCCCAAAACAAAAATTCAGTCAACAGGGCAGGGGAATCGTATTCAAAAAAAGCAAAAACTATTTTTTTCGGCTGGGAAAGTGCAGGCGCGGATTCATGGGGGAAAGGGTGTAGTTACCCTCCCCACAAGAACTTTTTATAATAATTTATCAGATGATAATAATTGTATCTACAGCTTAGTACAATTTTTACTGTATTTCATAATTCCAAATTCGATTATTTTGATTTTTTCTCAATGCCTCTGCAAAAACATTTTTACGAAGAAACACTTTAGCACTACTTTGTTTTTACTATTACGATTCTTCAGAGAACAAAAAAGAACGCCACATATTGTCCGTGTTATAACCATTCTCTTAATTTATCAATTTTAAAAAATTTATCAAATTTAAAAAAGTTCGAATACTAAACCACCCCAGACGCTAATTTATTTATTGTTTTAACGATGAGTGACAATTTCTCGATAAATATGATTATTCTTGTATTTAGATCAAAAAAGTTGCTCTTTTTTTTCGTTACAAGTTGAAAATTTCTTACACGTGTTACTAAATCAAATCAGTAGCAATTTTTTGACTTTTCTTATGTAGGAAAACTTGATTTATTACTCCATGTTTTATAACATAGAAGTATCAAGGGAGGTTTTAGGCAGTGATATTCCTCAACGCGTCGTCTTTAATTGTCTACATTTTGGTGACAATCAATCAATCAAACAATGGTGTCGATAATGTAGAGATGTGTCGACAATATAGACAATGTAGACAATGTCGACAATTGTGTAAGCAATGTCAAAAAATGCAACACTGCGAAAATGCAAGTTCTTATTAGATTAAGCTGATCCTTAAATTCTTTTGAAAAATTCGTTAAATTAACACAAATGAACAAATTAAACAATCAAACAAACAAAAAGCATGTCTGGAAAGCGTAAAAATAAGAAATATTTCAAACTTTGATTCAATTTGATTAAATACCACAATAAACATGCAGCCCCTGACATTACTTATCTACACGTCGTTAAAAGCAAGTGTCTACACGACATTGTCGACAATTGTTTTTTGACATCAAGTTGTCTACGCCGCACATCACTGGTTTTAGGCAAAAGCTGTTAAAAAAAGGCATATTTTAGAAAATTTCATTTGCATGGTAACTGTATATCATCAGTTTAAGTTAACAAATGTTTTTGTATTCTTAACACATATTTTTTATATATTGAAGTAGGTGTGCTTTAAAACAGGTGAAAATCGGGCCAGACTCGGGCTCGGCTCCAGATCGTCTGAAAATAAAAACAAACATGAACTTGAAAATAGATCCTTAAATGCACATCTATTACCAAAATGGAATGAAAGTACAGAAAATTAAGAAAACTATGAAGCTTTGAAAAAAACCGAAAAATTTACTTTATTCTTGATCATATTGTTGCGTGTAAAAATTAAACAAATTTTCCAAAGACGCTTATTTTGGTACAAGATGTGTAGAATAACAATAAAAACAGTTTAAAAAAAATTATTTTAATTGATTAATTATTTTGTTTGCAGTTGTGTAGCCCGTTTTAAAAAAGTATGTTTAAAAAAAAACTCATTTAAATTTATCTGGTGCACCGGGTTTTAAGCGCTGTGGAATACGTATTATAAGCGGCATTGTTTTGAAATTTTTTTTAAACATTCTTGAATAATAAATAGTTGAAAAAAATAATCAATTAAAAAAATGCTATTTTCAAAAAATTATTTGCCTTAAACCCCCTCTAAAAAGTCTACATCAGCGCTAATATTATTCGTTCTAATATTATTGACAAAGTTAATAAGTTAACATTTTATTCCATTATATTAGTACAAAATAACAGTATACTCTTTAAAATGTTAAAATCGTGATGATTTTGTAGGATTTGATTTAAGCTGCAATTACAGATGAACTCGGCACTTCAAGTATTTATATTGAAAATTTGAGGTCAAGAATATGATGGAGGCTCAAATATAGCTAGACAGCATAATGGAGTTCAATCATTGATATGTGCAAAACAGCCATTAGCTTTCTACACTTACTGTTTCAGTCATTCACTTACTTTATGCGTTGCCAAGTCTTGCGAAGTGCCTGAAATTCAAAACATGTTCAACATACTAACTACTAAATCTTTTTTTTTACACGATCGGCTAAAAGAGTTCAGCTTTTAGATAACACCATTGTTGAAAGAGCTACAGAAAATAAACGTAGATTTTTAAAAAATAATCTGCCCCACTCTGTGAGAAGAAAGACATGAATCTTTGCACACTTCATACGAACTGCTACCGTTTATTTCAGAGGCACTTTATAGAATGGAGCATGACCGTGACACAGAAACATCTTGCAAGTAAGCTTAATTTTCAGTTTGCATTAGAACTATGCATTTTATAATTTATCTGCATGTCTTGGTTAACGCAAATTCCTTCACTTGAACTTTCATCAGAACTCTTCAAAATCTTCAGATTTCATCAGCTTGTAGCCACATAGAATACATCATTAACAAATATCTTGAAATGAAAATAGATAGAAACAGTTTTGAAAGTATTTTCCTTTCAGCCAAAGAGGCAGGATCTAAACTAAACATTGAAATAAAATTTCCTCGAGTATGTCAACAGAAATATCAAAGTAGTCTCCAAGTCGAACCATATTTTTGGTAAATTTTTGTGTTTTTAATTACCCTTGTTCCCTTGGCAAACGCCCATAAAATTTAATCAATGAAATGGCATGTGTACATTTAGGTCGAATACTGAGTTCCGACGCTTTGCGACTAATAACTCAGAAGCTATCCGATATCGCAAATTTGGGTTGTATGGGAGGTGTTCCCTTGTCCAACGCCCAAAAAATGTTACCAATGAAAGTGCATGTGTAAATTCGGATCGAATACTGAATTCCGACGCTGTGCGACCTATAATTCCAAAGCTATTCGATAGCACAAATCTGGCTTGTATGGGAGATGCCAGTCCCCCTTTTCCTTCGCCCATAAAATGTTATTAATGAAACTATATGTATGAATTGAGGTCGAATACTGAATTCTGACGCTGTGTTACCCATAACTTTAAAGCTATTTGATTTCGCATGTTTGGGTTATACTTGTCCAACGCCATAAAATGTTTTCAGTAAAACTGCATGTGTAAATTTAGGTCGATTACTGAATTTCGATGCTGTATGTCAACAGAACGCTGTATGTCAACGCTGCTGTATGTCAACAGAAATATCAAAGTAGTCTCCAAGTCGAACCATATTTTTGGTAAATTTTTGTGTTTTTAATTACCCTTGTTCCCTTGGCAAACGCCCATAAAATTTAATCAATGAAATGGCATGTGTACATTTAGGTCGAATACTGAGTTCCGACGCTTTGCGACTAATAACTCAGAAGCTATCCGATATCGCAAATTTGGGTTGTATGGGAGGTGTTCCCTTGTCCAACGCCCAAAAAATGTTACCAATGAAAGTGCATGTGTAAATTCGGATCGAATACTGAATTCCGACGCTGTGCGACCTATAATTCCAAAGCTATTCGATAGCACAAATCTGGCTTGTATGGGAGATGCCAGTCCCCCTTTTCCTTCGCCCATAAAATGTTATTAATGAAACTATATGTATGAATTGAGGTCGAATACTGAATTCTGACGCTGTGTTACCCATAACTTTAAAGCTATTTGATTTCGCATGTTTGGGTTATACTTGTCCAACGCCATAAAATGTTTTCAGTAAAACTGCATGTGTAAATTTAGGTCGATTACTGAATTTCGATGCTGTGCGACCTATAACTTCAAAACTATTCGATAGCACAAATTTTGGTTGTATGGGGGGAGGTGAAACTCCACCGTTTCCAACGCCCATAAAATGTTATTAATGAAACTGCATGCATAAATTGATGTCGAATACTGAATTCCGATGCTGTGTTACCTGTAACTCCAAAACTATTCGATATCGCAAGTTTTGGTTGTATCGGAGGTTCCACTCCCCTTTGTTTAACTCCCATAAAATGTCATCAGTGGAACGACATGTGTAAATTATGGTTGAATATCGAATTATGGGGCTGTGCGACCCATAACTCCAAAGCAATTTGATATCGCGAATTTTTTATATATTTGTGGGCGGTAAAAGGGGGTTGTGGCAATTTTTTCTTAAACCATCTCGTACTCGAAACAAATCCACTGCTGAAATTTTAGCTCGATCGGACCAGTAATTTCGAAGTCTCTTTATCTTTTCTTAAAAGTAGGCGTAGTTATAGTTTAACCACGCCCATTTTAGGTATAGTTACCGATAGTTATCATACGGACTTAATAACCAAATTTTAGTTTAATACGACAAAAACTGTATTAAATAATGCATTTTTATTGATTTGTGGGCGGTAAAAGGGGGTGTGGCAAATTTTAAATACGCCTTTATTGTTTGCGTAAGTGCAGGCAATAAGTTGACAAAGTTTTATCGGAATCGGAACATTCATTTTTATATATTAGATTTTTAACTTATTGTACAATGTTGCACCTTAGTAAGCGCGGAATATCTTGTGTTATCGAATGATGTAAATATTTTGTAAATAAACCGAAAACTCAGATTTTTTAATGCAACATTTCGAAAGTTTTAAAATTATGATATTGGATCATTATTAACATAGGTTTTTTGTAAATATCTTCAGAACTACATAACCGATTTAAGAGTTTGATATCTCGTTTTGAAGAACATGACAACGGCTTTCAAAAAAAATAAAATAAAATAAAAAAAAGCAAAAAAAATAAATATATGTATATGTCATTGGTGGTACAATATGAAAATTGGATTTTGCCACGCCCCTCCGCCCACAGACCGAAAATAAAAAATCAAACTTCACAGTGTCATCCGCCTGAATATTCTGCAGATTCCCTGAAAATTTCATCAAAATCGGCTCAGCCGTTTTGGAGTCCATACGTTACACACATACTGTTTTATATATATATAGATTGTAAAATCTCTAAGATAACCTACAATCATATATAAAAACTTAAAACACGAACTTTTAGATCGTTTGAAATGTAAAAAATAGGGTAATTTTTCGATTTTTGTTTTCAAAAAGGCCATTTTTTTGGTTTGTATGAAAGTGTTACTATATGTGGGTAGAATACGTGTTAAAAATGTCTGAATTTCTTAAAACGATGCCAAAGATTAACGAAAAAGTTCGTTTAAGCTGAAACTGTTTTGCATTATATTTAGTATTGTAAAATCTCTAAGATTACCTACAATCATATATTAAAACTTACAACTCGAACTTTTAGATCGTTTGAAATGTAAAAAATGAGGTTTAATTAAGTAATCTTATAGTTTCAAGTATCATCGTTTAGATGAACTAAAAAAAAATTTGTAGTTATCTGTTGTAAAAGGTGAGAAATCGTTGTCAGCGTTTTGGATTCGATAAATGAGGTCCAAATTGCGAAATGCTTAAAAGAGCAGATAAAAGGCCAAACAAAAAAAAATACGTACTTAATTATATGTACACAAGCTTTTTTTTGTCATTATAAAAAAGTTTTTACAAAAAATAATCATAAACAAAGTGCTTTTCTTAGCCGTTCAAATGAAAAAGACCCCTTAAGATTTATTTATATTGATCGAACGCATGAGTAACTTTAGTTCATTCAGCTATGTTGTATTTAAAAAAAAATTTGGGACTTAAGGGTATCCAGTCGGCCGAAAAAACTTGCTTCCCCCAATCAAAATGGCCTCGGTACGCCCCTGACTATAATGTTCAAAAATTCTTTCTTTTCACGCTGCTTACGTTTCTCATTTAAGAAATATATTTTTGCCACTTTAAGTAAGAATTTAAAAAAATTTAATAGCTCTTTTTTTAAAATTTTCACTCCTTTTTTACTAATTTGCTCCTATGCATAGATATTATTAACAAAATCGTTATGAAAACGATCTCAAGTGGAGTTAAGGGGCTAGAAATTGCACTTACTTGCTGACAACTGATTACGGCAGTTGCAATGAGTTGGCTGGCAATTGATGTTAATGGTTGTTGTTGTTGTTGTTATGGCTCTTTTCGTACTGCTCGTATAATATTCCAAAACAATATCTTCAATCATCGCAATCAACATTACCAACGCTTGCCGCCGCAGTGACTTGTAGCCAATTTCAGAAGCTGCTGCTGCAGCCTATCAGCTGTGTAGTTCTGCCTGAGGTGAGAGGAGCTGCTGTTACCTCTACACTGCCGCCGGCCAATCGACCATGACAGCCACTGCTTCCGCGTTAAGCATCGCATTAAAACCGCTGAATGTTCGAACATACTAGGTCGTTCCTGCGCTGCATCGTCTGTCTCATTCTTTGGACTATCAACCCTACTGGGGACGGATGGTTGGTTCTTTTGTTTCGAAAAGCATCTTTCCTCTTTTCAGCAATGCGACTAAATCGATTGTTAAGCGCTCATTTAGCGGTTTACCCATAGTTTTGTTATTATAATAATTTGGTTTTTGCTTTTTCCTTAGCATTTTTCTGCACTGGAGGCATTTGTAGTTGTTATATATTGGCCTAAATCTCGGTTTTGTTTCTTGTTTCTGTAAAGTTGAAAAACAACAAAAGCACGATATTTAAATATAATGAAAATTTCTAATAAGACGCTGTGGATGTTTTAAGAGAAAAATAAGTTTTAAATAGAAGAATATAAAAATAATTTTTAAAAGAACCAGTACCACAACAATAAACTCTTGTTGCTTTGATAGGTGTGAAAATAAGTATTGATATAGATACGTCGGTAATAGTTCTATTTGGCTGTGCAGTAACGGTTTATGATAACGAGTTGTAATAAAACTTCAAAATATTAAAAACAACAAAAGAAACAAATTTTGAACTGAATCGAAAACGTTAAATTTATAGAAATTTTGTCTAATACTCACTAATAATTTGTACAAAACATAAAAAGAACATGTATGTATGTATGTAACATATTTCCATATAAAAGGTAGTAGTTAAAATGCCTTTTTGAGTTTTTATTATTTTAATTAATTTTTCCCCTTTTGGTTTTTTTGGACCACTTTTATTCGATATCTTTGAGATATTTCAATGATATTTGGGTTGGTTCTTAAAATGATTTATTACGGAGAAAGTGTGAAAAAGCTGTAGTAGCTGAACTCTATTGTTATTGCATTAAAAAAAAAATTCTGTAAACTTTTGAGTAAAAAGGCAATATTTTGGATCATTAAAAAAAAGCAATGCTTTAAACAATTGTTAAAGGCACTTTTCGAATAATGTTGATTAAGTACTTTGTGCTTTTAATTGAAAACCAGTGTAGGTTTTTATACCGAAAGAGCGAACTTTAAATTTGTGATCGTTTCTTCTCATTCTTAGGTAAGACGATGAAAATTGCATTCAAATTCTTTTGGCGCTTAAAACATGTTGCTATTTAGAATTATAGAGTACTTTTGTTTAGGTTTGCACACATTTCGTATATAAGCTTTATAAAATGTATACTGATTTTTCTCTATAAAATATCTACTTATTCGAAAAAGAAAAAACGACAGTATTTTTGGTACCCTTATTTTGTACCATATATTTTAAGGGTTTGCGTAGACTTTTTAATAAAAAATAGATGGCTCTTGTTCTATTAACCTTCAAACGCATTTGATTTTTTGTAACGTAAAAGACGTTTTGTGTCAATTTGACACTATACATTACACTCAGATTTAATTGTAATATCACTGAAAATCCAACTTTTTTGGTTTATATTCATGTTCTATTAAAATGTTTATTTTAAAAAAACTCAAAGAGGAAGGTTTTAGATTTGTTAGCCAAACTAGAAATATTAAATAAAAATAATTAACAAAATGTTATAAATAAGATTTTCAAATTACATCAACTACACTAAGTTTAGGCACATTTTTTACATAGGGTGCAAAGATGAATTAGACAAACTCGCAAAAATCGCAGTTACTACATCGCGTTCTTGCACTTGATTTGCACTTGATTTTTATGGTAAAAAAATTTACAGTGTAAGTTTTTATTTTTGAAGCGAAGCTTTTTACGCCTCGTTTCGTGATTTACTTGAGTGAAATCTCAAAAACGACTTTTTTTTCCATACACCTTTTTCTTAGAATTGTTGTTTTTATACTTGCGTCTATTATAAGAGGATAAAAATTAAAATTATTTCTTTGTAAGCGTAATCAGTGAGAACTGAACTCGCACCATTTCGATCGTGAGTCTTACACACTAACCACTACTCCAAAACACTTTGTGTCTAGATTTGATTCATTCAATATTAAGTATTAACTGAAGCTATCTTGTAGCATATGACAAGAATATATTAAAATAATGGTGCATTAGCTATCCTACATATTCTATTGTGAATGCGTGAAGCTATGATGCAGCAGATCACAATAATCGATCAAAAGCATTGGGTCTGTTCGGAAATGCATCACGATTTGCAGTATGTGCACAACTGGAATTTTTTTAGCGTCCAAATTCCAGCGTGAATTTTTTGATGCGAATGTTGAGTTACGCTTGAAAAAAAAGACGTTTGCAGTGCTGCAAAATGGGCCTGTTTCGAACATTTTGTTTATGCTAAAAAGCAGAGTGCGCATCATGATGCATTTCCGAGCAGACCCATTGTGCATTAGCTATCCAAACAACAAAAGTAGCAAGGTTCCATTGAACGGGTTGAAAATTATTACAAGATGCAAATTGGTGAAGATTTTAATTGCGAATTCGGACATGAATATCCATAGGCATTTAAGGCAAGGCCGGTGGCCTAGCACTCGAAAGTTTAAGGTATTTTTAGGATTTTTTTAAAAAGCATTGCAAAATAATAAACAACGATATTTAAACTTTTCATAATAAACACTCATTCATAATAAAAAAATTTATTTTTTTCATTTAAAAATTTGTTGATCTTGTTCAAAATGGCGCTCAATGAGACGCTCTCTAGGAAAAGGGGCATGGGCGGTGTTGTATATTTTGACTTTTCTATTTATCTGAAAAATAAAAACCAAGAATATTATTAATCACTATGAATGCAGCTATGGCTGGCGCTAGAAAAAAAATATTGCAAATTGGCAGAATGACGCGCTTTTGAAAATTAAGTTCTTAAAACAGCTTGTTTTCTACTGGTTATTAAGTGTAAAATATACGATGGTTTTGAAATAAAACTTTTATTCTAGTTCCAGCCATAGCTACTAATGTTGTGAATAGCATATTTAAATGATTCGGCTGAATAGTTTTTGTTTTTTTCTACAACACCATGCCGAAAAAAGTAGTTTTGAGTCAAATGAGTATAAAGAAAATGAGTGTAGACGAAACACTGTGGCTCGACACCTACTAAAACGGCCGAAGAAGTGAAAATAACGTCAGAAAGACTATAGTTTTGAAATATACAAAAAATCAATTTCATAAAAATTCTAGGCCTTAAACAATGCCGTGTTGATATATATAATTTGCGAATGATAAGCGATCTTAATATTTGCACAACACGATTAGGACAACTATTGATGTAATATTTGCTAGAAATATCGATGATATAACATCTATATAATATATGCTTGCTATTTTAGATATTAAAAACCAATAATTAATTAATTTTATGATCTATCAAATTATTGCATTAATTAAATTGCGAGCTTTAGATCAAGTAAGTTTTTAAGAAGGCAACAACAACAACTCTGTATAGAGTCAATCACTCAGCTGACTAGACAGTCAGTTTCGGAAATTGCTACATTTTTCTCTTCAGTAGTCTTTGAGTGATTAAGCTATGATCCACTCACTGTTTAGATTTGCATATGATTTCACACATTTAGGAAATCATTTGAATTATATGGCTACTAATCATATGGCATTTTAAAACAGTAGGCTGTTTATAGATAGAAAATATATTAAATCGTTTTATTTCATGTGGTTACTCTCGGCAACTCAACCAAAAATGGGCGTGGTTGAACAATAATTACGCCCACTTTTCAGAAATCATTATACTTTCTGAGTTGTGCATGTTCTTATAATGAAACTTGGTGTGTATGTGCTATAAAATCAAGTGGTGGTCACATCATAAATGATGCCACGCCTACTTTAACCACCCTCCTATACATACAAAATCATTCGTGCGGTGTGTCTTAATATCTCAGTAGCGGTAACACCTAGGGCCACCAAACTAACAATATCTGTTATTAAGGTTAATATTTTGGTTAATAAAAAAAATGCCACACCACCTTTAACTGTCCACAAATAAATAAAAATGCATTACTTCAGACGGTTTTGATCGTCCGCATTGAAGTTTCAGAAGGAAACGTATTGCTCGAATGGCAGTTTGCTTGGACACTTCCACACTTTTCACAAATTCACAAAGCGATCAAAAGCAAATTATTTGAATTTAGGCAGGACAACGTCTGTCGGGACCGCTAGTTACGTATATATTAAAAAACAAAAAATTTGCATGTGCAGTGAAATTCTTAATTGCGCCTGCTTGACTTAAAAACCGAGAGTGTTTTTGCGGTTGCAACAAACCAATTCATTATTTTTTTAAAGATGAAATCAATAAATCATTTAAAGATATGTTTACGATTTCAATTTCGTTGAAAAAAAAACTTAAGTAAATTACCAATTTAGTAACAAAAAATGTTGGTTTATTATGTAAAATTCAGAGAAAATTGCGCTCAATGTGAAAATTTAGTAGTTTAAACGGATGGGTTTCATCTTTCACCTCCGTAAATATTCGTATTTTTACACTGGACACCTTGTATATAAAAAATAGGTTAACCTTAAATTTTTGTCCTCTAAAACAAATCCAATTATCATTTAAGTCGGCAATCGATTTATGGGGAGTTTACCTTGTTATAAAATACATTAATTAAAAAAAATTCTAAAATCTGTTGTCAAAATCATTCAGTTACTTCAAGTTATTGATCGTTGAAACTACTCGATAGTTCCTAATTTTTCTTTAAACTAAAAGAAATGCAATGAAATATTTGCAAATATGCAGCTATCAAGAAAGTCTCTTTGGCCATTTTAGTCCTTGAAAGGACTTTGACAGAGCTTTTATTGAGCTTAAATGTTTGAACACAAATAATCTTTATCTCTACTCCAAACGTCTCATGTTCTCAAGAAGCTTTACACAGCAGTTTTTACTCTCTGAGGTTTGCCATTGTCTGCGCTGGGGATTGAATCCGGCCTACCGCGGTTCTTTTCAGTAAAAGTTCGGTGTAAATTTCTTAAATAAACGGGCAATATGAAGTTTAAGTGACCCAAAATCAATTTTGATTCATATTCAACTAGACTTTCAGGCAGTTAGTCTCGCTCAGTCAATATTCGCTGCGCAAGAGCAGCCGATTAAAATTTAATATAGCACACGAGTGCCCCAGGGTGTGGTGAATCGATTATTGCTATATTGTTTTCCTCATGGATCCAATTTCGACAATAAATACATTGAACGAGCATACAATCGCGCTAGCCAACACTTGATCCCGTGGCAGCAGCAGCAGTCGGTGGATGATGACGGACCCTGATAGATATGTAGAAGTTGGAGCAAGTATCGTTGCAACAAATTGCGAATTATTACAAAGGCGATGAGTTGGCGCTGCTGAATTGATTGATTGATTCAGTGATTCGCATCCAATATAGCCGGTAGTCGGTAGCTGGCTGCTTGTCATGCTGAAATAGATGCTGCGACGACCGTCGCGCACGTGCTCGATCACAGAACGAATCCAACAAGAACATCAATAACAATAACAACAACGAGCAAGCAAGCAAGCAACACTCCACGAAGAAGTAAAATTTACAACAAATTCTTGTTACTTTTTGCGAGATTTTGATTGTGTTTTGGCGTTGTTATGATTGCTGGCTTCAACTAAACATAGCATTTCATTTTGTTGTTAGTAGTTGGCAGTGCTGTTGTTGGTCTAACATATGTTTGAGTTTGTAGCTGCGCTCTAGTTGATGAACTTGCTGCGATAATAGTGACTTGACTATAGTTTTTTTGTTACCAGTTGCGATTTTTGCTGTTTTATTTAACAAACGATAGATCACGAATAAAGCTGACTTTTATGTTGTTGTCGTCGCCAACAGATTCATATAGCAGAGCTTAGAACAAAACAATGGAAATTCTGATTGTATAAATCCAAAAATTTTAACTATAAATATGTTACGACAATTGATAAAATATATGCACGTATCAGAATATTGTGGCGAAAACTTGATACGTTTCAAAGGATGAAGGTGCTTAGTTCCCTTAAACAAAAAAATCTTTTTTTCATGGAAATTTAGGACAAACCTAATATAGGCATTTAACAATACCATAAAATCATTCTTAAAAAACATACTTGTAAATCAGTCATGAGCAGGAAAATAAATTAGTTGAGCCAATGTTTATTTTTTAAGCAAACACAAAATTATCCTCATTATTGCTTCTGCATCGTTGCAAAAAAAAGAAGAACAAAATAAAAAATATTAATGCAAAAAAAAACCCCAATAAGGTTACACTGAATTTCTATTTCTATAAAAAAATGACCAGCAAAACAAAAACAAATCATGTGTGTTTGTGTGCAACACATGTAACGGGACAAACATCTCAAGCGCAGCGCCATTGAGTAAGGCTTGCTTTTTGTTGCCTTTGCATGCATATATTGTTGTTAGCAAGTTAGAAATTTGGTAAACGTCGGTTTTGTTGTTATTTTTTGCACGCGTTGTTTTTACAAATTACTCACAAAGTTGGTAAAACAAAACATATTTGTAGCTGAGCCAACTGAGCCAATTGAGCTTCTGGAAGCTCATGTCTGTTTTAAATGAAACACAATAGGGGTATTCACACTGACTTGGGTAATTAGGTAGATTGGCAAATGCCGCACATTTGGTTTTTGTAAAATGCCATTATACCCATCTACAAATCTACTTTAACTGACACCCTGACTTGATTTCTTGCCAAATTGAGTACTTTTTCCATGTGTTACCATCTTTTGCAAAAATGTGCTATGAGAACAAGTGGTGGTCACTATATATATATATAAATGTTGCCACGCTTACTTTTTCCGGCCTTCTATATATATGAAATAGTTCTTGCGGTGTCTTTTAAGATCTCAAAAACGGTAACACTTAACGCCACCAAATTTACAACACATGCTATTAAGGTTAATATCTAGCTCAATGAAAATAAATGCCACACATCTTTTACCGCCCACAAATCAATAAAAATTCTCTTTTCAGACGGTTTGGGATGCAATTTTGGCAGTCGATTTGACAGTCGAAGGTTTATTGAAAAAATGTTTGGCACTCCCCCTTTTACCGCCCTCAAATCAATGAAAATGCTGTATTTCGGACGGTTTTGGTCGTATTGGACTTAAATTTGGTAATTTAGTTCATATGGTTACTTTAAGAAACTTAACTTAAAATGGGCGTGGTGACATAACTACAGTTATGTCAGTTCAGATATATAAAATATTTTTTTCCTATTGGCATGAAAATGGAAGTAAGGCGGTCTGTGGCAGGACAACGTCTGCCCGGGATTACAAGTAAATTATAAAATACTTGAAAGTCACATTGCAGCACTGCCCAAACTATTCTACAAAGTAATCAATTGCAATTAAGGGTGCTCGCAATTATTAAAAGTACTCAATCTACCCATACCCAACTACCCAAATCAGTGTGAATACCCCTTATGTATTTGTGTGTTTATTCTTATATATAATTATATACAATATAACAAATAAAAATCATTCGTTGTCCGTTTCTTTGCTTCCCCGTCTTTTTAGCTTAAACAGGGTTGCCAACTCTTGGAAGCTCCCCGCCAGGAGCTTTTTTAATATAATTTTTTTTTTCGTCAACATCTAGTTCAACATTAATAATTTTTGAGACTTCTGATACACGTTCGAGTGTGAGTTCGTGCTGCACAATATATAAATAATCTAGAATGTCCATAGGGCATTCCTCAAAATCGTTAAATTTTTTTAAATACACTAAGCTTTTCTTAAACTTCGACCACGTCACTAAGAATAATTTTTTGTTGGAATGCTTTTGAAGTGTTTAAGTGCATACTTAATTTTTATATGATTGTAATTTTGTAAACTTTTTTTATTGAAAAAAAAATCTTGAAGTGCTCAAGCCAGAGAAGACCTGTGGGGGCCGGACTCACCGGGCCAAATGGTATGAGTTGGCAACCCTGCGCTTAAATGGCTAATCGAAAATATGAAATGTAGGTTATTTTATGGTCTGGAATAGCAAATAACTCACTAATAACTATACGATTTATTATAGTATAAGATAAACAAAAACCTATCTATCTACCTATACTAACCCATTAGAAGTCACTGTACTCATCTGAGTACAGCTGATCTTTTACCAGTTGCCAAGCAAAAACAAAGAATTTCCAATCATTGTACCGTTACTTAGTTTCATAACAACAATACCAAAAGCTTCTAAGAAAAAATTTGTGTGTGCAATATTGTTGTCTACGAGATGAAGGTTTCTCTTTTTTCACGAAATCTATGTCTGGAGAGAGCTTTGGTCACTAATTCCACTCCAATGTCTTCATCCAAAGACCAATACATCGGCTCTCTTGGTAACTTATTATAGCCGGATAAAATTAAAACTCCTAAGCACTTTTTGAAATCGGAGATATTAAACTGAAACTCGTGTCTGTTGTTCAGTTTTGCATAGATAATCAAATTAGAGGTTATCAGGTCAAAGACACTTTGATGCAGTATGTAGGTCAGTTAACTATTTTGCTATTATTTAAAACAAAATTTCACTTTTTTTGGTAATTTTACATATTTATTATAAAAAATAAATCAGCATAGCTCACAGGTAAAAAAAATACTTATATAAAAAACCAATAAAAGTAGAAATGTATAAAATTGACTGTACTCGTTTGAGTACCATTACAACATGCATAAGCATTAAATAATTTTTTTTTGTTAGATTTTAACTATGAATGGAAACGTTTTACGGCCCAACAGTGCTTTCGGGGGCTTCAAGAAGCTGTTGATAGCTTATTATGCGATAGTGATGACGAAGAATTTGAAATGGCAATCATTCCACCTGATCCAAGCGAACTGACTGATGAAGAAGAAGTTGTTGAGGAAGATATGACGCTATCAACCCTACCAAAAGACATAGCTAGTACTATTGAAGTTTTCGTAAACCGAGAAATCATTGATAACGAAAGCAGTGACGATAGTGATGATGAGCCGTTGGCAGAGCTCAACCTCTCAGCAGAATTCTGAAGTTTGTGAAAGATTAAATCGTGTACGTGAAGAAATGAGGAATCTCAATCCAGTGCAAATATTTGAAAAAATTTTTGATCAAAGTGTCTTTGACCTGATAACCTCTAATTTGATTATCTATGCAAAACTGAACAACAGACACGAGTTTCAGTTTAATATCTCCGATTTCAAAAAGTTCTTAGGAGTTTTAATTTTATCCGGCTATAATAAGTTACCAAGAGAGCCGATGTATTGGTCTTTGGATGAAGACATTGGAGTGGAATTACTGACCAAAGCTCTCTCCAGACATAGATTTCGTGAAAAAAGAGAAACCTTCATCTCGTAGACAACAATATTGCAGCGACGACTAACGACAAAATGTTCAAAATTAGACCATTGGTAGATTTACTAATAAAAAAAAACAGATGCGTCGCTGGACACACTAGAGAAGCGAAGCTCTTTCGCAGTTTTAAACTTTTCATAATTTAATGGTTTTTTTTGTAAAAAAATTTTAAATACCTCATGTTAAAAAAAAAATTTCCCACCAGTAAATTTTTTACCTTACATTATTATTTTACATTAATTTTGAATTATTTTTGTAAATGTTAATGAAATTATTGGGTTTTAATATCTAAAATATCAAGCGTATATTATATAGATGTAATGTCATCGATATTTCTAGCAAATATTACATCAATATTTGTCCTAATCTTGTTCTGCATATATTTGGATCGCTTGTTATTCGCAAATTATATTTATCAAAACAGCATTGTTTAAGGCTTAGAATTTTTATGAAACTGATTTTTTTTTATATTTCAAAAGTATAGTCTTTCTGACGTTAATGTTCAATTATAATAGAAGTAACGTAATGTGATTTAAGGTCGGTTGAGCACTGCGTTCTTTCACTTATTGTTTGAAACAATGCTTTCTTATAGAAGTGGTTTTAATAAACGTAACGTAACGTGACGGGACGTATAAATCCGTGGATTTTAGACTTTTATGTTACTTTACATTACGTCTTGTCAAAAAGCAACTGAACATTGTATTTTCACTTCTACAGCCGTTTTAGTAGGTGTCGAGCCATAGTGTTTCGTCTACATTCATTCTCTTTATACGCATTTATCTCAAAACTACTTTTTTCGGCATGGTGTTGTAGAATAAACAAAAACTATTCAGCCGAATCATCTGAAATTTAAAATTGCTATTCATAACAACGGTGGCTATCGCTGGAACTAGAATCAAAGTTAATTAAAAAACATCGTATATTTTACACTTAGAACTTAAGAACATAATTTTCAAAAGCGCGTCATTCTGTCAATTTTTCTCTTTTTTCAATCTTTTTTTTCTATATGATTCTATGTGATTAATAATATTCTAGGTTTATATTTTTCAGATAAATAGATCAGTCAAAATCTACAACATCGCCCATGCCCCATTTCCTTGAGAGCGTCTCATTGACTGCCATTTTGAACAAGATCAACATTTTTTAAATTAAAAAAATATTTTTTTTATGATGAAGGAGAGTTACAATACACCTTAAAAGTTTAAATATCGTTGTTCAATATTTTAACTTTTTAAAAGAATCCTAAAAATACCTTCAATTTTCGAGTGCTAGACCACCATCTTTGCCTTAAGTGCCTATGAACATTCATGTCTGAACTCGCAATTAAAATCCACCCGTTCAATGGAACCTGCTTTTGTTGTTTGGATAGCTAATGCAAAATGCTTTTTACAACGTTTCCATGGCGAGTTGATCCTAGGTTGGGCTTTCTTCAAGTTGACATAATGGCGTTTCTAGCTCGATATTGCTTACATGCACAATATTGAGTCGAGTTGGACTTCTGCCATTCTATTCGCCATTTTTTCTTAGTGTAAATGTGTGCGTTCAGAAGGTGCAAAATTTACTAAACATATTGAGTCTTTGATCAGTATTAGTTTCCGCTACTTTGTGTGCCTGCTGAACGGTTTGTTACATTTTATGTCAACGCAGTGGCAGAAATAAAATAAAATAACAAATAAATAAGAAAACCTCACTCAACAGTTGAGCAACTGTTTCATATTCCGAACGCAACCAATCTAACTCAGTTAAATCTAAACAAAATTCAACTCAACTCGCGTTTCCATGGGAAGCTAATCCCGAGTCTACCTCGATTTAACTCGCCATGGAAACCTAGTATTTGATCGATAATTGTGATCTGCTGCATTATAGCTTCACGCATTCACAATAGAATAAGTAGGGCAGCTAATAAACAATCCCTTTAATAAATTCCTGTCATCTACTGCAACATAGCTTCAGTTAATATTGAATGAATCACATCATATCAGAAATGGATGGTTTGGAGTAGTGGTTAGAGTGTAGAACTCTCGATCGGAAGCGCGAGTTCGATCGTCACGCTTGCGAAGAAATATTTTTAATTTTATATCCTCTTGTTATAATAAACGCAAGTAAAAAAAACAACAACAATTCTAAGAAAAAGGTGTATGGAAAAAAGTGTCGTTTTTCAGATATCACTCAAGCAAATCACAAAACGATGCGTAAAAAGCTTCGCTTCAAAAAATTTTTGCAATGGGGAGTATTTCATGAGAGCATATCTATAGACGAGTCAACGGTAAAATATTATGACCACCATCCCTCTAAGCAATTCATTCGAGAAATACCGGTTCGATTCGCTTATAAAAACTGGGTTGCGGCTAGTGCTACATTCTATTGCTACGCGTTTGACTTGTACTCCGGAAAATCGCAGGTGAAATCATATGATCCGTTAGGTTCTGGAACTGTCAGGGAAAATAGAACAATAAAGTGTCTTTTGACTAGCACGAAGGATATGAAAAAAAATATCGTGGTTTCTATGACTATCAATTCGAAAAAGAAAATGAGCTGTTATTTGTAAGATGGAAAGATAACAGTATTTGTACAATGGGAACCAACTATGATACAATTGCACCACTAGGAACTGTTAAGCGATGGTGCTCAAGCATGCGTGAGAAAACTGACGTGACTATTCCCCACTTATTCCAAAATTATAACAAAAACATGGGTGGTGTTGATGAGCTCGGCCAGTTAATCTCGTTATAAAGGATTGCTGTTCATTGTAAAAAGTGGTGCTGAGTATTATTTGCATATATGCTGGATATGTCTATTGCTAAGCAGTGAATCTATTGCATGTGATAAGCAGTGAGAACCCCATGGATCAACTAAAGTTTCGCCGTCATATTGCACGTTATTATCTACGCCAAGGTAAATATCCCGCTAAAATACAAAACCAACTACGATGTACTATTTATCATTCGAGAGTGCGTTGGCTGCGTAAGAAGTGCTTAAAAACACTTTTCGTTGAAAAGCAATGTTTCGAAAAATTTCATACATAAGAGGTCAGTGTACTCATTTGAGTACACCCTAAAAAATCGGTTAACAAAATTAGTTTTTTAAATTTTTTTTCCACTTTATGCTTTTTTAAAACTTATTTTAATCAATAAATAAAAATGAATTTAAAAAATTAGAACCAGTTTTCATTTGACCTCCAATGGGTTATAAAATGTATAAAAAATAAAAATTCGACAGCTACAGTAGAATTGTAGTTAGAAATATGGTTCATGCCTGGTAAAACCGGTTAACAAATAAGCTAGTATTAGATATATTTTAAAAAAAATTTGCTCTTACTTTGACGAAATCTGTTGCAAGCTATATTTTTAACACAAAATTATTAAAACTTATCTAACAAATATAACGACTAACAAATTCGTCCTCGTATCTAACGAACATGATTGTGGTTTCTCCTACACTCTAACAAAAATTCACAAGAATTAACTACAATAATTGCTGACAACTGATTGCCTACATTTATTGTCGTTAAAACCCATAGAGCAAAATTATAAATATTTATCGTTAAAAATGCGTGAATCCTCTCACCTACATTTATTTCTTTCGCTGTCTTGTAAAAACTCTCTTCTAAAATTATTTCTTCCAATCTTGTCTGCGGTTATAAAAAAAAGCTAGAAATTCGTGAAGTCTCGCAAGTAAGTTTTGAACATGGCAACACAACAACTCTGTATAGAGTCAATAGCTTAGCAGAAGGCGCCAATCGCGTCGGAAGCGAATTTCATCTGGGGGGGCAGTACAAATGGGGGGGCAGTACAAATGGTGGTGCAAAAAAAGTTCACCAAAATTTCTTCACATGAAACATGAAGAAGAGAGAAAGAAGAGGAAAATATATAATACAAAAATATTATCGTTGTAAAAAAACTGATATTTTGAATAACTTTTCCTTTTAAATTGTTTATCTAGCTAAAAAAGTGGGGGGGCAACTGCCCACCTCGCCCCCCCGCTTCCGACGCCAATGGAAGGCGCTACTCTTTCCTACTTCAGTAGGCTTGAGTAATTAGGCTGTGACCAATCTGTGCGAGAACACGCTGAAATATTGTGAAAAGTAGGTAGAATATACATATTTTAAGACTCTCCGAGCGAAAACACGCTGATATAGCGTAAAAAGAAGAAAATATATATATTTTAGAATTCTCTGAGCGAAAACACGCTGGAATAGCGTGAAAAGTAGAGAATATATATATTTTATGGCTCTCTGAGCGAAAGCACGTTAAAATAGCGTGAAAAGTAGAGAGATATACTTATTTTAAAACTCTCTAAGCGAAAACACGCTCAAATAGCGTGAATAGTAAAGTAAATATACATATTTTGGAAAAGGCGCTGATTTTCAGACAAAATTGAAAAATTTCGCTGCATATCGTGGTTTTTTTACAAAATCGCCAATAAATGTCGTGAAATTCCACAACATTTATTGTAGAGATTTTTCAATCAGTTTTTAGAGTGTAGGTAAATATAATTCAGCAAAAGAAAGGGACACATTAAATCAGTATTCTAGTGTAGAGACCGATAAAAAAGAACCAATTAAAATCATTAGTATCAATTTTTTTTATTATGTGGCTATAAATATTTTAATAATTCAAAAAAAAAAAATTTAACAAAAAATCACAAATTTAAAAAATTACATGCTGGTGGAGAGGGGATGTTAAAAAATGGTGCCTCCATGTTGATACGATTTCAACCTTTCTAGTGTAATGTTACGCGTAAAACGATTTTTAAAGTAATATAACTCGCGTAAATCAATAAAAAAAATCTTTAGGTCCTGCCTAAGGATTGTACCGGCGTATATTCGCCACTGGCTCTAAATTTGTTTTTATATTTTTCTATTAGCCGTTCACTATACAGTGCAGGGGCTTTATAATTTAAAAGTTGGCAGCTTATAAAAGCTCAAGGACTTTTAAAAATAATAACTAGTTGGCAGCTTTGGAGCTCAAAAACTAATTGCTTTATTTTCAAACTTGTTCATTCTTTTATAGTAAGCATAACGGTATTTTGTCTTAAAACTAGTTAACAATTGTTTGTGTAATTTAGAATGTAAATAGAATCATATGTTCTTTAATTAGTGTAAGAGTAATAGTAGAATATCGTAATACATATTTGTAATTAAGTATTAATAGTTTAATATGTGTGAGTGAGTAGACTTATATTAATAGAAAACGTAAACATAATCAAATGTTAACATATTTGTGTAGGAGTAAAAAGTATAATATAATATCATATGTTTTGTATTCAGCCATATGGGTACATGTGTGCGAATGAGATAGATAGTAGTGCTTAGAATGAACATATGTTCTTATTGTTTGAATATTATTGTGCATGTTCTCGACAATTCTTACAGTAGAGGTTTTTATATTATTACTTATTTTAAGAAAAGTATTTATAGCTTGTTTTATAATGAAATACATTGATGTAATTTAAATAATATGTATAGGTTTACTACACCCTTACCCTTAAGAAAAAAAATTTTTATTAATATTTTTCGTGTTTTAACTTATACAATATTTTAATATAATTCGTATATTGACAAGATTTAAATTTTTAAATAAAAAGATATAATTTTTACAAATATTTCTTTAACATATTGTTATGATATTCTTTAAGTGTTCCATTTAAATTTACTATTGAATTTACTCCATTTTTATTTACAATTATGTATGGACCAATATAAGGAGATTGATTTTTTCTTCTATTCATCCTTTTTATCAAAACTTTATCTCCAATATTTAAATTTAACGGATTTATACATTTATCTTTTTTTATTCTATTCATTTTTGCAATATTTATTAATTCATTTGCTTTTTGTAAAGAATAATTTAATCTATGTTTCAGTTCTTGTGCGTAATTGTCTGTATTATATACTATTGATTCGAAACGATTATCATTTGGAAGATTTGCAAGTTTTCCAAAAATTAGCTCAAACGGTGTATAATTTGTATCAACATGAGGTGTTGTGTTATATGAAAAAGTGAAGTATGGGATCCATTGGTCCCATTCTTCATTTTTACAAAAGTTTAACAAATATTCATTTAAAACTCGATAGTTTCTTTCAATCGAGCCTAGAGTCTCATGGTGATATGGAGTGCTAAAAATTTGTTTAATCTATATAAATAAAAATCAAATGTCGTTCGTTGGTAATTGCATCAGTTGAGAACGGCTGAACCGATTTGGATAATTTTTTTTTTAAAATGTTCGTAATAGTCCAACTTAGGTTTTTACGGAAAGAAAAATTGACCACGCCCACTTTGCGCCCACTTTTTTTGATTTATCTAAAATCGGAAAACGGCTGGACCGATTTGGATAATTTTTTTTTTAATGTTCATAGTAATCCAATTTAAGTTTTGTCGGAAAGAAAAATTGACCACGCCCACTTTTTTCAATTTATCTAAAATCGGAAAACGGCTGGACCGATTTGGATAATTTTTTTTTCAAATGTTCGTAGTAATCCAATTTAAGTGTTTACTGAAAGAAAAATTGACCACTCCCACTTTTGCGCCCACTGTTTTGATATCTATATAAATAAAAATCAAATGTCGTTCGTTGGTAATTGCATCAGTTGAGAACGGCTGGACCGATTTGGATATTTTTTTAAAATGTTCGTAATAGTCCAACTTAGGTTTTTACGGAAAGAAAAATTGACCACGCCCACTTTTACGCACACTTTTTTATTTATCTAAAATCGGAAAACGGCTACACCGATTTGGCTAATTTATTTTTTAAATGTTCGTAGTAATCCATTTTAAGTTTTTACTGAAGAAAAATTGACCACTCCCACTTTTACGCCCACTTTTTTATATATACCTAAAATCGCAGAACGCCTGCGCCAATTTGGCTAACTTTTTTAAAATGTTTGTAATAGTCTACAAACGTTTTTTACAGAAAGAAAAAATGGGCGTTGGACAAGGGGGCGTGGCACTCTCATACAACCCAAATTTGCGATATCGAAAAGCTTTTTAGTTACAGACCGCACAGGCTCGGAATTTAATATTCGAACTCAATTTACACATTAAGTTTAACTGATAACATTTTATGGTGTTGGACAAGGGGGCGTGGCACCTCCCATACAACCAAAATTTGAGATATCGAATAGCTTTTGAGTTATAGTTCGCACAGCCATGGAATTGGGTTTTCGACCACAATTTACACGTGCCGTTTTACTGATAAAATTTTATGGGCGTTGGGAAAGGGAGCGTGGCACCTCCCTTAAAACCCACATTTAATATTTTGAATAGCTTTTACGTTATAATTCACACAGCCCCGGAATTCAGTATTCGACGACAATTTACACGTGCTGTTTTACTGATAACATTTTATGGGCGTTGTACAAGGGGCGTGGCTCCTCCCTTGCAACCTGAATTTGCGATATCGAATAGCTTTGGAGTTATAGACCTCCACAGCCTCGGTATTCGAGCACAATTTGCACATGTCGTTTTACTGATAACATTTTATGGACGTATGGTGTGGCAACCTCCCATAATTTGCGATATCGAATAGCTTTTCAGTTACAGCTCGCACAGCCTCGGAATTCGGTATTCTACCACAATTTACACACGCCATTCAGGGGGCGTGGCACCTCCCATACAACCCAAATATGCGATTTGCGATATCGAATAGCTTTGAAGTTATAGCCTAAGAATTCATTATTCTACCACGATTTACACATGCCGTTTCACTAATCAAATTTTATGGGAGTTAAACAAAGGGGCGTGGCACCTCTCATTCAACCCAAATTTAGATCAACCCAATGCAGGTTCACTGATAACATTTTATGGAAGTTTGGCAACGGGGGCGTGGCAGCAACGCGCCGGGTTCCAGCTAGTATCTACTAAATTGCATATTTCTGACATTAATTCATTGAGGAATTCTGTACCTCTATCCGATTTTAAAATTTTAAAGTGACCGTATATTAAAATTACGTTTTCAACAAGTGTTTTAGCAACAGTTTTCGCGTCTTTTGTCTCCATTGGACTTGCTATTACATACTTTGTTAAGTCGCACTGCATCGTTAGTATGTATCTGTAATTGTTGGATAAGCGTAGGGGACCTACTGTGTCGATAGAAACTACTTCAAAGCTGGTACTTGGTGTGTCTGTCATTGTTAAATTTTCCTTTGTATGTTTAGTTTGTTTATTAATTTTGCAATTGTTACAATTGAGAATGAAATTTTTTATCATTTTGCTCATATTTTTCCATATGTATTTTTGTTTTAGTTTCATTATTGTTTTTCTTATACCGAGATGACCGCCGTGTGTCGAATTGTGGTATTCTTCGATTATTTTGTTTTGTTTTATTTTGTCGACTATTCTTTGTGGTTCATTATAAATTAAAATTTTTAAGTTTTCGTTTGTTCTTTTTATGTTATTAAAAATATCTTTGAACTAATCCATTTCAATGGTTTTAAATATTTCATCATTTCTCTTTAGCGCTAATTCTTCTATTCCTACATTATACATTTTTGATGAAAGCTTCTCCAAAGTCAGCGGTGTGAACAGTGGATTATCACTACATCGTATAATTACTTCCTCATCATGTATTTCAATTTTGGTATCCTTAAACTTTCTTTCTGTAATGAACTTTAATTTTTTAATAATTTAAATAATATGTATAGGTATACTACACTAGTCATCTAAAAAAAAAATTAAAATAGGATTGTTAATTAGTAAGAACTATCGCTAATTAGTAAGAACTGTCGCTATAGCCCGAACTAGGGATACAGCGACAGAGCCATCTTTCGCGAAATGACGACTCACAGTGTGTCCACTGTACTAAGAGAGTGGAAAAAAATTTAAAATTGAAATCATTGACCGGTTGCTTCATTGTAGCTTATTCTCAATTACAATAATGAGACCACAAAGTAGCGTTATAATTTTACTTGCAACTTGATTAATT
The DNA here is from genome assembly GCA_963920525.1 of Dichetophora obliterata. Classification (NCBI taxonomy): domain Eukaryota; kingdom Metazoa; phylum Arthropoda; class Insecta; order Diptera; family Sciomyzidae; genus Dichetophora; species Dichetophora obliterata. The sequence continues at coordinate 24,663,017 of OY986440.1, read as the reverse complement.
AATGAAAGATGTAAATAAAAAAGATAAAATGCAGGGCTAACTATCGGATATAAAATTAATAATTTTTATTGACTTGTAAAATAAAATATTGGGGACTAGTTTTTAAAAATCTAGTAAAGTACATACAAAAATGTTTAAATAAAAAATGCACTTTGGAAACAATAAGTGATATAGATCCCTGAACTGACAAAATTTTTGTTGCATTCATTTAATTTTTAGTAGGTTCCAGAGACCTGCAGCGATGAACTGCAACTGCTTTTACACCCAGTACATACTTGGTTTTTGTATGACTTCAATATCATTAATACCATGCAACATATTCTACGCCATCGAGCTCACTTACAACATCAATCATGTTGCATTAGCCAATTGTACCAAAGTCAAACACTGTGTGATGTGTGCTTCGACTTTAGTGGAAAGTATAGATGTTTGCATAAAATAATTAAGTGTATAAACCACAGCGCACGAACGGCAATCGTTATAATTATGCATTATTTTGAGCTACTGCCTCGTGTACCATTGCAGGTTGATTTCAACTTCGGCTAAGCAGTGATACAAAAGTAAGCTTACGAACGATGAAATCAGCGCGTACACTGCATTTTTACTCAAGTGTTTGTAGATCACTTCAGTATGAATAGAGTAAATAGTTCTTATACTTATTTCGAAAATGATGTCAAACTTTAAAATTTAAGATAGAGTTGCCACCTATATTTTTTTTTTTTGCGAATTCTTGTAATTTTGAAATTCTGACAACGGATTTGATTTTGAATATAATGTCACAGTCTTAAAATTTAAGATGGAGGTTAGGGTTGTCACCTAAATTTTTACCACAGTATTGCCACCTAATAATATATATTTTTAAGAGTTTTAAACATCATTTATCAGTGTTAAGGGGTCGCTGATTTCGAATCTAAAGTCAGAATTTTAAAATTCAAGATGGTGGATAGGGTTGCCACCTTAATTTTTTGTAGTTTTATGAATTCGGGGCTGGCAAAAAAAAAATCGTATACCAAAAATGGGTCGCTGAATCCGAATCCATTGTCAGAATTTCAAAATTATAAAATTTTGAAATAATAAGGTTGCCACCTAATAATATGTCTTTTCAAGAGTTTTAAACGTCATTTATCAGTTTTAAACTCTTGAAAAGACATATTATTAGGTGGCGACCCTATTATTTCAAAATGTTGAACAATTGAACAAAAGTTGTAGCTTTATTAAAGATCTGCATGCATACAAAATCTTATCAAAATCAGTGATTAAAGGTGTTTTATAGTAAAATGGCGTCTGATATAATTTCTTAAAAAACTAAATTTAATAAATATCTTTAAAAATTTACTAAACAAATTTTATTGCTCACTCAATTAAACTTTATAATTTATTTTAAAAAGGAAATCAGCTCAATTGAACCATTAGCTTATGAGCTACAAGCTTTTAAAAGTCACGCAAAGTAACTGCAATGTTACTGCAATGTTACTGCAAATATTTTGTGTTCGGAGAACAAAATAAGCGCTGGTTTTTTTATGCAGGAGTTACGCTTTATGTCTTTGTTTTGTTGCTTGTAAATGACCATACTTACCATTGCATACCAGAAGTTGAAAAACCCTGCGCTGGTTATCAAACCAACAACTCAAACATGCATTATTGTGGTCTTACGACACGCTCATACACAGTTGGCTTCAATGTTGCAAGTATGTTCGACACAACAATCGCAGCGCTTGCGTAGTGCGGTCAGACTGTCACTGTATTTGTTGAGGGTAGATTGCAAGTAGCGAAAATGCCATCGCTTGCAGATCACTGTTCAGGTTCGAAAAACCTTTTTTAACAAGAGTGAAGCTTTTTAATAATATGAATGATAGTATTTCTCTAAACTTAGAAGAAAGATTAAAATTTTAGAGAGACAACCTTAAACAAAACAAACAAACTGCCCCAAGAAAACGAAAAAGAGTTGGTGACTGAAATTGCTCATTTTATCTCGCAGTTTAAAAACAAATGGATATTTCTCTAAACTTAGAAGAAAGATTAAAATTTTAGAGAGACAGTCTGAAAAAAAGCAAACAAACTGCCCCGAAAACGAAAAAGAGTTGGTGACTGAAATTGCTCATTTTATCTAGCAGTTTAAAAACAAATGGATTCCTATTAGAAGTAAGGAGTGGTTCCTTAATGCAAATAAAGAATTGCTAAATACTTCTCTTGGTTTTGAAAACTACAGCACCCAGGACAATAAAAGGGGTCTTCAAAAAATTCTTTCGACGATAGTTGCAGTAGCAGAAGTTGTAGTTGTTTTAATAAAGAATACTTCAACATGTTCAAGAATAAAATATTTTTTTGAGGAAATATTTGTGTCAATTAGGTCCTAAAAAGATGAAAAAACGTACGTTTGATTTTTACCTGCGCTACTTACGTTTTGCACGCTTGTACAAAGAAAAATTTGTTTTGCTCCTGTTCAGCACAAAAATTTTTTTTTTGATCCTTTTAAAATTATTATCATTAGATTTGGGTGTATTTTTCGATTATCAATTAAAATTTAAATGCCATTTTGATTTTATTGTTTCTAAATCATATTCCATGCTTGGGTTTATAAAAAGGTTTACACAAAATTTTAAAGATTCTGTAACAATAAAATCTTTATATGTGTCTTTAATTCGTAGCAAAATTGAATACTGTTCTATTGTATGGAACCCATTTTTTATTGATAACTCAAACCGAATTGAGAGAGTTGAAAAAATATGAGCAAATATGCGCTCAAAAAGCTTAATTGTCCTGATGGTCTTCCAACATATGATGCTCGTCGAAAGTTACTTGGCTTGCAGTCTTTAAAAGTTAGAAGAACGCTTAGTTCTCTTCTATTAAGTTTTAATGTATTATCCGAAAAAATTCATTGCTTACAACTTTCAAATTTGTTCGAACTTTATGTGACACCAAGGAATTTGAGGCGCAATCGGATGTTGGTGAAAAGCTTTCGTAAGAACAGTTACGCAAATAACGAGCCTATAGCAAGATGCATACACTTATGCAACAGTTTCTCACATATTCTTATCTTTAATGTTTCAGAAAGTCAATTTAGATTAAACTAATTTATTCTTTTTAATTAATTTGAAAGATAGGGAAATATAGTCTGTAAGATTGTAAATCGCTAGACGAAATAAATAAATAAATATATAAATAAATAAATACAATTTTCTGGCTTTTTTATAGAGGGCGCTGAAAATGACATTGAAAAAAAAAGACATCCAAAACTGTGGATATGGACTCTCCTATGTATATGAAACAAACAAATCAAATATAATTTTAAAGTATAGATCATTAATTTGGCATCTCCCCTGTGGAGATTTTTTTAATTATGGTGAAAGTTTGAGTAAAAAGTTAAAAAAGAGATAGATTTTCGCGAGTTAGACATAGGCTAACGAAAATCGTTATAACTTTTCTTTATATCTCAATATCGATTTAAAAACATGTACGTATATTCTAGAAACTACAAAGAACACATTAAAAAAATTTTTTTATTCACATGTATATTATACTTTAAGAAAATAAACTAGTAAAAAGAAAATTTCAGTTGAATTTTTACTGTAATAAGAAGGGAGAAAATAAAGTAGACAAAGCTGATAAACTGAAATTAAAACAAAAAAATTTTTAGAGAGGTAAAAGAGCCAGTAATTCGCTCACATTGCACAGTAGCAAGTTGAATGCACTTTATTGACGCAAACTGGACTAAATTGGACGGACGGACAGACCTACTGACTGAATAGTGTAGCAGCTATACCGCACAAAGCAGTGGACGTAGCAGTATGCGGTGGGGCACTAAGAGCGGATCGTGTTCCATGCCCAAAGGCTAGTCGAACGATAGCCGTTTACTGGGAGGCGAGCGTCGCAGTTTAGTAGAAAACGTATTATTTAAAAATTGACACAATTCAATAGCTTCACATTAATAACAACAGTTAAAGCATACAAATCAGAAAACTTTTTCTTAAGGGCCCATTGAAGTTTTTTAAGCATTAAACGTTTTATTTAAAAGCGACTGTTTATTTTAGGTAATTTTTTCACATTGTAATTACATAACTTTTGAAGAAAATTTTCTTGAATTTTTGGATAAAATATATTCATCATTATACCAGGAATCAGTACTTTAGTGAAGCACCTGAAATATGCGGTGGACACAATTTTCGGACCTAAAAAAAATATATTTTCGGTTCTGCTGAAACTATTTGAGCTTTTAATTGAAGATTTTTGAAAAATGTTGATTTTTACTAAATTAAATTTTTTAAATTTTGATTTATAAAACTCAAAAAAGTATTATATAAAAAAATGTTTCCTCTAAAATAAAAATCGTACGAATTAAGGTACCAATTGTATTTGCTTAACAAGTGCATACAATTTGGAAGCTAGATCGTTGACCTAGTTTTCGAGTAATACTGTCCACTGGTGTAATACAGCACTTTTTGAGAAAAACTCTTTTTAAGTTTTAGAAGTAGTAAAGAATGTATATTTTTCTGCGGACGTTTGTGCTTATAATAATAACAATTTTTATTAAATTGACATGAAACTTTCCGAGAATATTTAACTATGTTAAACATTTTGAAAATGCAAAAAGTTTAAATAAGAAAATGGAACAATAATGTAAAAAATTTGAAAAATCATGCTGCCATGCCAGTACTTTTAGCTTCAGTTGTAGTGCTTTTGGATGTTGCAATCCTAAATATAAAAGCACTAAGTTTAGACGTAAACATTAAATTTTAATTTTGGTGCTTTCAGTGCTTTTAGTTTGTAAGCCTTAAAAAAATTATACAACTAATATTCTTTTGATTGCAGCCTGAATTCAAAAAGCTAAAAATGGTTGAAGTGTTTTACGTGTTTCTTTAATAAATATTTCGTTTTATAAACAAATCCTTTATATAAAAAATTTGTTTCAAAAAACACGCCATGAGACAAATTCATGAGTTTCAATTTGTTAGGTCTTAAACATTTTGGGATATGAACAAGTTTTTGAAAAAAGTTATTTCAAATAACTTCAAAAACAAACAAATCTACTAAAAAAACAAAACAAAATTAATAATACACGAACAATTAAACACAGACAATTTGGGCCTTTTAATACAAATCTTACAACTTGTGGAAAATGTAGAGTTCTTTTAATAAATTTATATAAGACAAAACAAGACAAAAAGCATGAACAAAATTTAACAATAATTTTGTTATGAATAAAAAGCCAAACATTTTATAAAAAACATTTTTTCCATGTACAAGACTGCCTTTTTTAGTCCACTTTTATTGAGAAGAGCAAACTAAGAAGTAATATCTTTACGATTTTGTTTCAGTGCTTTTTTGTTAAATTTTACGCTTCTTTTTGTGAGTGGGTACCTTTTATTTTGAAACTGTTGGCAACATTGCTGCAAAAGAACACCTAAAAAATCTTTGTCTAACCATAAAAGTCTAATAGTTATTAGTTTTTTGCTAACAAGAGAAATATTTTAAGTTGACTTAAATACTTAAGTTGAAACTCCTATGGAAAACTTTCTTTGCAGAATTTTTAAAATCTATTGTTTCGAACTCATTTCAGACACTAAAAAATTTGGCCAACTTGACTGTTTTGCTTATTTCGGAATAACCGGGTATATTTGTTAAGTGTTACGGTCTTTAATGGAACCCTTACATTGTTTTTGGCTCATATTTTTAGTGCTCCTTGTATTGGTTTTCTTTTGCTTCAACCTGTTACTTATGTGTATGTGTCTATTGTCTGAAAGGCTTTGCAGCATCATTGGGTGTGGTTGACATGTGGGCTAAACTTGTGCTAACTTGACTTTTTCTCTTAGCGAATTTACTCAATCTTTACATGGCTACTATGTTTTATTAGTTTATTTGGTTTTCTTTCGTCGCAACTATTTTAATTGTGCACAAATTGACAGGTGTTTGTGTTACAGCATTACCGTGTGGTCGCGTTTGAGTAAGGAACAGAAAAAAATTGGTTCGTTATTATTTTAGTTTTGCTGCATTTGTTTTTATTTTTATGAACTTCGTGTATTTACAAAAAAATATTTGCTAAACAAAAATTGTAAGCCCTATGTGGACTGTTCAAAGCAGGAACGAAGAAGTATTAAAAGATTTAGGAAACTATAGTCTTCATCTTGCAGGAGTCTTATTAAACTAAGGAACATTCATTCTACTGCCACTGTAATTGATATTCGGGCTACAGGAACTTATTTCAATTGATTATTTTACCACACTAACCAATATCTAATCAGAGGGGTCTACCCAACATTTCATAATAAAATCAAGAAAGAAATTATTTTCGTATTTTCTGACTTCAAGTCTAGTCCAAAGAGTTTTCTTTATTCCAAGAAATTTTAAACACACTCAATGCGCTCAAATCTCCATAAAATGTAAAATTTATAATTGATACAAAACTAAACTCGAATCATGATGGTATGTAGAACGAACTAGAAAAGCATTTTAATCGTTGTCGCATCAGTTTATTTTGAACGTGCACGCATCTTTCTACGCTTACGCTTCAACCTACGCATACGCTTCTTACGCCACTTTGCTCTCATATTCACTACTTTACACGAGGATGGTACAAGATCGAAAAAAAGGAAAAAAAGGAATTCTTGAAAGACACTGACAGAAAAACTGCTAAGAACTAGAGAGTATCTTCTATTGAAATTTTTCAGATCACTTTAGAATACTGTTAAATATTGACTTTGATAACATCAATACAGAACCATCTAGGAACCCAAGTAAAACAAATTTGACTGAATACACTAGATGGCTACAAGGAGAAAACGGTTTGCTAAATTTGTATTATGGGTAAGCAAAACTTGCGCTTAAATCTCAGCCACTTCAAAATTATGCTAGATTTCAGCAAAAACTTATCAAAATTTGCAATTTGCTATATATAATAATAATAATTCAAGCAAATATTAGCTAAGTTATTATAAATTGGAATAGCAAATTTTGATTAGTTTTTGCTGAAATCTAGCATATTTTGTGAAGTGAAATAATTATTGACAGGAAATTAAATTGAAAAATTACCACTATCCGGAGACTTGAACCTCGGCAGCGTGAGTGTAAGTGCATGGGCTTATCCATTCGACCATCGCAGTTGTTAACTAATCGTCGCCTAATTTTCTTCATTAAGAATAGACGTGTGCTCGTGTATTTGAAAGAAATTTGCTTTAATTTAGTAAAAATTTGCTATTTGGAAATATTATGTATATTATGTACAATACATGAAGAGTGATTTCAATTTAACAATCTTTTTCTAAAATCACACCGTGATTGAGCAAGGTTTTGCAGATTTGCTTTTAAGCAAAATAATTATCTCTGTGTAGAAATTATCTTCCGTGCATGCCAAGATGGATGCCTCCAGGAGTCGCAAGCCCACACAAAACTTATTAAACACCAATCTCAAAGCAGATACTTTTCCCTGGATTTTGTACCCCCAAATTTCCACGAACCCCTTTTAAATCCAAATCTATCTTCCCTAAAACTAATACAGATTTAACCAACATAGTTGAAGAGCTTTATCGCCAACTTTTTTGGATTACATATAGGACAACACCAAAAAAAGATTACTTTTTAATTCAAGGAAAAGTTAAACATTTTTTAATCCAAAAAAGATTAGCTTTCAATCCGAAAAAGTTTAAAAAAAGCAATATAAATATATCCTAAAATAAAAAAACCTTCCGACCAGTTCATGATTTGAACATACCACTCGTCCATTTCATTTGTTAAGAAAGTTACTCTTATTTTGCATCATAACGAATGCAAGTAGCTTGCAGTAAGTATAAAGCGAGCAGAAACGTGGGTTCGAGACCCAGCTAAATTAAAGTAAAATAAAAAAATTGTCTGACCAGTTCGTGATTTGAACACACGTCCTCTGATGTGCTGGTCCAATACCTTATCCACTGATCCAACTCAGTTGTTGACATAGTTTCGCTTATTTTGCATTATTACGAATGCAAGTAAGTTCTTTTTAGAAACGTGGGTTTGAGACCCAGCTAAATCAAACTAATGTTTGGTTTAAAAAGTAGTACTTTTTGGATTAAAAATTGCTTTAAACCAAAGTTTGGATTAAAAAGTGGTCCAAAATTTTTAACCGGGTAAGAAAATCATTGAATCCTTTCAAGTCGGTTGGCCCCGACGGTATTATCCTAGCTATTTTTACGATGAGCTTTAAGCGAGGCCTATTGACGTAACAGTGACCGCTTTGTGACCACTCAGTGACTATTTTTTAACATTTATTAATTCAATCGAAAATCATTGCGTTTTGAATCTTAAACTAGCGAAATTTCTATAAAATTAGCTTTATTCTTCTTTTTACTTAGACCAAAGCGTTAACGCTAAGCAAGCTTAAGAAAAAATTCCTTAATTAGAAGGAAATATAATTAAAAGAAGCTCAATATTTTGGTACCACATGATCAAAATGTAAAAAATTAAATAATAAAATTTCTATTTCAAAAATAACTATTGCTGAAACGAAAGTTCAGCTATTTTTAAGGAGATCTAATAGGGCGATGAAAAGAAAGTCACATACGGCAGTAATTTACGAACAAAAATTATGGTTCAATGTTGCACAAACGTTCACAAGCCTTGAATTGGCGTTGTGTAAAGGTTATGCTTTGTAATTGGTAGAATTAGATTGGATTAGGGTCAAACAACTATATACACTCAGGGAATTATTAAATTTCGTACACGGCTGCCATGAAAAAGTTGATGCTGTAATAGCCATACCAGAGTTATCTATATGTATAAAAATCTTTTGACAAATGTATGACGTTTCATTACTTGAGAACGGTTCGACCGATTTAGTTGATTTGTTTTTTGTTGTGTTCTTTATTGTGAGGACACGGTTTGTATAAAAAGTAAAATTGAAAAAGTTGTGTGCAAAATTTGGAAAATTGCAAAAACCCGAAGAAGTTTTTTGTATGAAAATTTTGTATTTCTTAAGGGAAATATCACATACCTCCGAAAATTCTTTACCAATTGCTTCGATTTTTAGCTGAGAGGTAGATATCCACTCAAACAACGTTAAAAGAGAAAAAGGGTGCAGTGGCTCCACCCATACAGCTTAAATTTGCGATATCGAATAGCTTTGACCTTATAGGCCGCACAGCCTAGGAATTCAGTATTCGACCACGATTTACACATGCCGTTTCACTTATAAAATTTAATAGGTGTTAAACAAGGGGGCGTGGAACCTCCCACACAGCCCAAATTTTCGATAACGAATACCTTTGGGTTTATAGGCCGCACAGCCTCGGAATTCGACCACAATTTACACGTGCATTTTCACTAATAGCTTTTTATAGGCGTTGTTAAATGAGGCGTGGCACCTCCCATGGATCCTAAATTTGCAATATCGAATTGATTTAGAGGTTCGACAAAGAGGTGTGGTACCTCACGTATAACCAACATTTTGATATCGAATACCTTTTCACGTGCCGATTTACTAATAACATTTAATGGGCATTGTAAAATGAGGCGTGGCACATCCCATAGAGCCCAAATTTGCGATATCGAATTAATTTAGAGTAATAGGTCGCACAGCTTCGGTATTCAGTATTCGACCACGATTTGCACATGCCGTTTCACTGATCAAATTTTATGGGCATTAAACAAGGCGGCTTGGAACATCCCATTATTGTAAGGACAAGGTTTATATAAAAAGAAAAATTGGAAAAGTTGAGTGCAAAATTTGGAAAATTGCAAGAAACCCGAAGGAGCTTTTTGTATGAAAATTATGTAAATTTTTTGGGAAAAAACACACACCTCCGAAAATTCTTTCCCAATCGCTTCGATATTTGGCAGAGAGGTAGACTTTCACTCGGGCCAGTTTTAAAGATTAATTTTTTTCCGCTTTCATTCAAACCGCCCACTAAATGTGTGGAAACAGTCTAAGTATACGATCAAGAGCATAAATGAGTTAATAACTCAGAATTAAATACAAATATTGTCACGATTCTTTCACTGAACTTTTTAAATGCAAATAAAAAACCAATGGGCCGTTTCAGCCCTTGAAAGAACTTTGACCGATATATATTTGCCGGATCAGCTAGGTACAGCTGCATCCAAAATTGGACCCAAAAAATTCCTAGAACAGAACTGCGACACACAACTTTCAGTCTCAAATTTAATATTCTACTTTCATTTATACTTTCTTCGATTTATAATTTCTTCGATAATTTAGATGGCAAAACAAATTTTGCCGGGTACGCTGGTTGTATATGAAAAGAAGTTGCCTTGGCTCAAAGTTTATTGCAAGAACTTTATGAGCGATCTCATAACCGTAATTGAATCTGCAATAATTACTAAACAAAAACGACAATTTTTTTCAGCGTCTTTCACAAATAAAAACTGTGGTTACAGTTGTGATACATTCAGTATTGTGGCTAATGCAACTAATTTTTAATTCTTGCGTCTAGATTAACTTAAATTCGGTTATTGTAGCCTTAATACGGTTTTCAGGCCTTTGCTGCGAATACTAAAACCACAAAAGACAAATTACTCCATTTTATTTTTGGTTTTGCAGCGTTGCAAATTCTTTTTTAAGTGAATCGGTATTTTTAGAGTGAAAAACGAAGTTTAACTGGATAAAAAACACAGTAAGTACAAATAAAATATGATAAGCTATCAGTTAATCAGGAATAATTCTCAGGAAGTCGTCAATGAAAACTTTTGTTTTTGAGCAAAATTGTGTCAGTTTTATAAGTACCTGATTTTTTAAAAACAGTGAAGGGAAATGAAGGAAACTGCGTTATATTAAACAAAAGTTACCTTTCACAATTTCATTACAAAAAATGTTTTCCACTCATTGGTGTCGGAAGCGGGGGGCAAGGTGGGCAGTTGCCCCCCCCCACTTTTTTAGCTAGATAAACAATTTAAAAGGAAAAGTTATTCAAAATATCAGTTTTTTTACAACGATAATATTTTTGTATTATATATTTTCCTCTTCTTCCTTTCTTCTTCATGTTTCATGTGAAGAAATTTTGGTGAACTTTTTTTGCACCACCATTTGTACTGCCCCCCCATTTGTACTGCCCCCCAGATGAGATTCGCTTCCGACGCGATTGTTTCCACTATTTTTCAAAATCACGATTTATAGCAGCCACAAAAGGCGTTGCCTCTCCACAATTCGGCTATTTGTATTTTATTTCACTTAAAAAAATTAGTACAGTAGGATCAATGAAGGTCTTTTAGCTTACAACAATTTAAAAAACATTATAATCAACAATAACGCTCAAAGCTAATAATAAAAATTTAACAATTTAAAAATTAAAATTTTAGCTTAAAATAAAGTTTTAAATTTGAAAACATAGCAATCAACAAAATACATAAAATAGAGTTTAAGGCTTACAACTTAAATTTAACAAAGCAAATCAGAAAGAAAGATTGTACCATAGCTAGGCAAAAGAAGGAGGAAAGGAAGTAAATAAAGCAGTATAGAAGAGAGAGGGGGTAAAATTAGGGATTAGAGAAGTAGGCAATAATTGATAGCTTAAATTTGTTCACGCTGACAATACTTTTGATGTTTGAAGGAAGCGAGTTTCAGAGCTTGATGGCATTGATGAAAAAAAGCCGTTTGGAATGTAAACATGAGTATCTTGGTAATATTAAATTAAGAGTTCTGTTCGATGCACTGAAACACAGTTTTTCGAAAAGGTATGATGGAGTCTTATTGATAATCAACTTGTGCAGCAATATGCAGTTTCTTGCATCTTGGCTATCAAAACCGAGTTCCTCTCAACATTAAAAGTTCTTACAACTTCCTGTAAGGTTGTCAAAACCTAAATTGCAACTCTTAAACTAAAATCTTACAGACCTTGTGGAAGTTCTCACAGCCTCATAAATTAAATTTTTTGAGAACCGTAAAATTACGGCTAGAAGAAGCAATGTTTTGGTAGCATCGCCAGTTCCGTGAATGTACATTCAGTAGTTCTAATAATTTAAACTTTATACTTATAACAATTTTGTTTATTATAACCAAATTTTTGTTGCTAATAGCAATGAAATATATTTTTTTTTCTTACCCAGCTGTAAGCATTCATCCTGCTTTGGGTCACTACTAAACCAAAGATGTCACAGACTTTTTCTCAAACACAAACCGAAACTTTTTAAGCGCATAGTAATTTGGTGTTGTTTTTTGCGTTTTTTGAAATGGAGCTGGCAATCACAACTTTTTGGAAACATCACTTAAAGTGCTGCTAAAGTTTAAAATTTCTTATTATGACTTTGCCTAAAAACCATCAACTCCCCAGCCACTCCCACTGCCATGCTAATCATTTCGCACGCATTATGCGGTGTTGAACCCCACAATTTTCAACAACAACAGCCTTGCCAAACACACCCCTGCCACCAAATAATGTTGCAGCAAATGCACACTTTGAATGGTTAGATGGTTGGCCCCCAACAACATCAGACAGTATTGGCAAAGCAACTACCAAAGGAAACCATCGTGCTGGTGCTCGTATAACGTAGGACTCGAATAACGCAGCACTTACAAGTAACCAGGTCCGTAGCCTAGGATGAATCTTTTTGGACTTAAGCACCCGCAAAGGGTCCGAAGGCTTATAAGAACATTAAATAAATAAAACTTTTAAGGGCAGGTTCTCATGAAGCTCAACCAAAAAACTAAAATTAATTTTTTTTTTTTTGATAGCTTATGATGTGTAAAATATGTTCCCAAAGCGGTTTGGCCGATGACGATTGCATAAAAAAGTTATCGCATACGAAAAAAAACCCGTATTTTCATAAACGTACTCGAAAAAATTGTTGACCAAATCTTAAAAAGCGTTTTCTGAAAAATCATGTTTTACAAACTAGCTTCCACAATATCTTAAGAACTACTCAATAGATTGATTTGAATTTTTAATTTTTTTTTAAATTAGATACAATTTATTGGATCCTAAACCTAAATTCAGATAATTTTGGCCGGTTGTTTTTTAGAGCACTTTAAAGAGCGACAAATGCGAAAAAACGCTGCTAAGAATTCACATGTGCGCCATTTTTATAATTTTCAGCTGTTTATTGATATTATAGATTCAAGCTCCAGTTTATATAATTTAATTAATAAAAAATTTTTTTTTTATATCAGATGGCATGAATGTGCTGTGCGATGGAGCTCGTTTGGGTATCTTTTTTTCAACGTGACGTTGGACGGCGTATTGACACTTCACATTTCACTTTTATGCACAAAAAAAATTCTTTCCTATACTTTAAGAATCAGCAAATAACTGTAAAAAAACTCAAGGTGTTTGTTTACTTCCTTCTATAAAAAAAAAATTAAGAGCATCACCATGTTTTTGGGTCTCTAGATGAGAACCTGTCCTTAAAAGCAAGAAATTATTGTTAAAAACTGTGCCAATTATGAAAATTTTTGTACACATATGTACTTAATTTTTGGGACGAAATTCCTTTACGCAGCTTGCGTTTAGTGCGATATGGTAGAAAAAATCACGTAACAGTGAGATTGCTGTGTGTGTATGCGTGCGAGTATCGAGAAGACTACAAACTAGCCGTCGAGTGCGCTGTGTGTGCGTGCTAATATTGAGATTTGAGCAGAATAACAAACGAGGAAGCGAGTGCGCACCTCTTTTTTCTCTCTCTCTCTTTCTCTGTGTATTTCTGTTTCTGACACGTAGAAATTTCGTTAAAACGCATTTGTTATTTATATTTGTGTTTGTTATAAATCATACCTGAGAATATTGCAATTAAGTTTTAAGAAATGGATACTGCAGCAAATGTGTGTAATGCAGTAGATCTGATGTTCGAATTTCAAAAAGTTTTTTGACATTAGGGTGGACCCTAAAAATGTGTTTTTTTTTGCTTTATACTATTTGTATATATTTTTTTTTTTAAGATCAAAGAACTAAGGCATGCCCTATACAAACAAGGTTTGGTCTTTGACCTGAAAGGAAAGGGATAGATTTATTTAGGGGAATTGATTGGAAACATACGTGAATTATTGATTTGGCAAAACAACCGTGAAAGACAATTTTAAATGCTTTTAACCGAGGCTAGTGTTACGTCTTAACTCGGCAAGCATTTCCAGCTCTTAGTTGTTCCTGCCCTTTAATTCCACATTTTCCACAATTTAGCTGTGGATTTTTAGTTTTCCATAATTCCTAAATGTTGGAAAGAACAAAGAAAGTGAAAAGAACCATGCCCGAACCCGGATTCGAACCAGGGACCTCTGGGTTGATAGTCTAGCGCACTCTCCACTAGACTACAAATATGCTGGCAATTTTTGGAAAATGTGTTTTTTATTCTAATTCTAATTCTGTTTCTAATGTTTATAGACGTTTGTTAAATAAATTGCTTTAGTTGGAATATTTATCAGATATCCATTTTTCCAGAAATCGAAAATTGAATCAAAATTTTTTTATAGCAGTGACAAAAAGGGGTCTTTTCCAACTTTTGATCTGTTTTTTTATTATATTGTTTATAATTTTGTTAAAAAATAACGAATTTTAAAACAATGCATACATATAAGCAGAGTGTAGCTAAAATTTCAAAGCAATCAGACCAGTAGTATTTAATAACTCTTCATTGTTTTCGACCTTGTTTACCTTTTATACCAGTTTTAATGTATTCTTATGATATGTTCAAAACATGCACTTCCTTATGTAAACTTGAGTAAATAAAGTAAGTTTGAAAAACATAATTTTAAATGAAGTTGTAATGAAGTTAACTACGTACAATTGTTGTGGCTTGTTTTTCTAACTACTTTTAAACACATTCCAAAACGTAAGCAAACGTTAGAAAAGCTTTTATTTTGTTAATCAACACAGTCTGAAAAGAGCTTTATACTTTGGCATTTTATATGACAACAAAATTATTGCTCGCTTATTTGCTTAAGGTTGTAGCGCCAACTAAGTAAGTAAGTAAGTAATTTGCTTAAGTGCTTAGAATTTCTAATCAGAATCAATATCCAATACGAGCAAAATTATTCCAAGCAGAATAATATCGAAAACAAAAAGTTCAAGTTGTCTCGTGCATATGAGCACGACATTGTGCAAGTATTGGGTAAATTTTTTTAAGATATTCTTGGCCAAAAAAGATGTGATCACGTCAGGGCCGTCGACAAGGGCGGTTTTCGGGGTTCAAACATCAACCAGAAGATCGAAATTTTAAAAATATTAATACATTCAAATAATTATTTCATTGAATCACTTTAATATGTTCTAAAAAAGCAACAGTAAACAACAATAGTGAAAACAAATGTATCGTAATTTATCGGATCCAACGTTTAAATGTATCAACTTACCATCACTATTGTTTTCACTTGACAGCGGCAGTTGTAGATGATGGTAGTTATGATAACAGTGAAGCCAACAAGAACGACAAACACATGTTTACTGAAAAATCCTTTAAAATCTTTTAAAGTATTACTTCACCCAACAGCTGATTTTAATTTTCCCTAGAGCGGTTCTTGAAAATTTAAATTTCAGCAGCCATGGCTCTTTCGCTGGAGTTGGTTGGCTAACTCCAAATTTGCAAATGGAGCTTAATGTAAGTTCTGCGTTTTCTTTAGATCTTCTAATGGCGGCATTGCATTACAGCGTCTTTGTAATTTACGGCGAAAAACAAGTTTTTATTAAATAAATTTTTCTGCCCCTTTTTTTTGACTCTTTGTGACAATTATCTTTCGAATTTAAGATATGACTCTTAACCTGATTTAATTTTTGAGGAATGTTTAAAGTTTCTCATGAGTTATAAAAAGTTGATTTACATTTTTTTTTTTTTTTGCTTACATCTGACTTTTTTGTGAATTTTTAGTTTTTAATATTTATGACGTTTCAGCTAAAATATTTTGATATTCGTTGTAAAAAAAACCAAGGTTAATTTTTAGAATGGTACAATTTAACTTTTTTCAATTGGAATAAAAAAAATGTTTATAAAAACCCCTCAGTCAACAAGCAAATGGTACATCAGCTGCAGAACTAAACGACCTGTCAATTTTAAACTAGGTCAGGCGGTTGAAAGATTCTATTTTAAAAAGCTCTGTTTGATTAATATGCTAGTTGAAGTCGGTTTGAACCAGTATTAGACAATCGCTTGATTATCATATTGATACCAAAACATTTTTTTAATCAACACGCTCTCCAATGGAAAATCCTGGCTACGGCCCTGAAAGCAACAGCTACAAAATTCCTTACAACCTCCCCTAAGCAAAAAGCACAGTTATTTTAATAGAATTACCGCTCATCGCTTGATGGGATTTTTTCCTTTGCTCTTATTGTTGTTCGTGTTGTTTGCTGCTGCCAAGCCAAGGCGGGTTATAATAATAATAACAGTAATAATAATAAAGTGAAGCTGTTTTTAGTGTGTTCAACGTTAGGGCTTAAAAAATGCGCCCGCATATTTTGATTTTTTTTTTGTGCTGCGTATGCTTCTTGTAGATTTTTTTTGCCATTTACTGCTTTTTGATGGGTTCAGGGTGGAACGCACAGGAAGCAGGAGTTAGTATTGTTGTTGTGCTGTTGCCTCTTGCGGATGCCACATAAATAACAAATGAAGTACCATGCAATTTGTGGGATTTGTTTATTATGCCAGGACTAAGCCAATGATATTGCGGCGTGTGATGGTGCTTGTGCTTCTTGATTAAGTTGTTGTTGCTGATACTGCCACTACAATGTGGCGAATAAAGCACTTTTTAGATTCTTCAAAACCATTAAAAAGCACAAGAGTAAGTTCTTCAAAGAGCGTTTAGCATGGAAAAAGCGTGGGAGGGGGGGGAGGTGAATGGAAGAACAAAACAAACCAAAAATTCATCTCAATAATTTGCCAAGCCCGAAGAAAGCAACTGCCTTTGTGGAAAATATGATCATCAAAAATGAAAAATGACTTCAAACGATGCATAAATGTGGACAAAAATGCTAATTCTTATTCATAACATGTTGAAAGCTTTCGTAAAACACATTTACACGATAAAAACCGGTCCAGTCTTCATCCCGAAAAAAAACGAGTTAATTTGATTTCGTTGCAATTTTAAACATTTTTTAAAATATAATTTCATTCACAGAAGTTATAAATAAGAACTGATGTTACTTATCATTAGAACGTTTGTAAAAACTGGTTTACACAAATTTGTGCCTTGACTAATAGCTAATTTAAAGGTTTTTTGTTAGTTTTTAAATTTTAAGGAAATGGTAAGGTCAACTCAAATTGAGAAATAACTTAGTAGGAAAGTTTTGTGTAGTGTAGTTGAAAAATTTTAGGGGAATGCTTATTTATATTTTTTGTAAAATTTTTTTATTTTTATTTTGCTTGAATCCTTTTGATTTCAAAACCCGTGCAGGAGTTTCGATAGAGTTTTTAACATACTGTAGAGGTATTTTCAGTTATTCAGTTTTATTTTGAGCGATAATGGCTTAGAAGGAAGAATACGAAAAACTAAATATTTTTAACTTTTTTAATTTTTGATGGTACTGATTTCATAAAAGAATTCGAACAAGATCCTATTTTGGCTTGTTTTTTACTTTTCAAGTGCGAGTGTTGTACTGGTACCTTTCCTTTTTTGCTCTGAGCAATAAATATATCGTCATATATCATATAAATTAATTTTATATCTTTTACAGCAATTGGTCGATATATCCACTGTAGAAGTAAATAATTGAATGATACTCAATTCTTATGTGAGAATATACTGATTTTTTTTAATAAAACCGCCATTAGTTATTGCTGTTATGCTTATTCTGAAAAATGTATATTATTAAACGTAATTTTAACATGTCTCAAAAGAAGTTTTATAAAGATTAACTTTACTATGTTTCCACATTATAAAATCTGTAAAATACGAGGCCAATTTCATTATATAATTTTTGCAATTTTTTACAAAGTCTTTTATATGGCATTTCAGAATTGAAGAATGTTACATCCTTCTAACTTTACAATATTGAAAAATTTTAAAAAATGGTTTATCATATCACCTTCGTTATCGAGCACAGTTTTTAAATCCTGCTTATTCACAGTTATCTTTCACAATCCTTTTGTGCTGTTTTTAACCCAAGCCCTCCTAAGCCCAGCTCCTAACCTTGGCTATACATGCATCGTTGGAATAGGGCAATTATCCGAAGAGGCACAAGAGGATCGTAACAAAAACTGTAGATGTATTCGTTGGACAAAAACAAAATTTATTGAATATGCTTCTTATCAGTTAAGACCCTTTGGTGTATTCCTACCGAGAAAAGACCCTAATTAATGTTCGGAATTTGTATCCGAACGTATAAGTTTTTCTTTTTTTTTTCTTTTTTTGTAAAACTGAAGAATTTTTTGTTCACTTGAATGCTTATTACTCCCACCTCTTTTTAACATTTCAAATAATCTCATCAACCCTCCTCAATACCGCACTAGCACCCCACAAGCAGTGTAGCTTCTCAAAATGCCAAATAAATGTGCCCGAAAAATATTCCCCCTCCAATGATTTCGAACTGCTGACTGGCTGACAAATCACGGCGAACGTATGTTTTGACTTTTTGCCGCATACACCGTGGGGAATTATTTTAATTATAGGTTGGATAGGTTATTGTTGTTTATCTTTATATCCTCTCCCAAGCCAGCAAGCTTGACATTTGAGTAATGAGTTCATAATTTACTTATTTGCATTTTTGTTGTTGCTTTTTAGTAATTTTTAACAAAAAGCAATTTATTTAACATGCCTAAATCTATGATTCATTATTTTGTATTATAAGATTTTATTAAAATTTTTTTTCTTGGCATCACTTAACATTACACGGCACACATGCGAATAAAATTAAAGTTAGCTTAGAATTAAATATTGTGATTTTAGTAAAATTTAAAATACCCTTATAATAATATGATGAAATGGCATGATTTCAAATATTAATTTTTTAAGTATTTCTAGTTTGCCTGGTAGACGTTTTTCTGCCCATTCCGGTAGTTAGCGCGATGAGTTTGATTTAATCAAAGTCCCTGTATATCAATCAACGCACTCGAAGTCTCCTGGCCCGGGTCATAACTGCACTTGAAGTCATTTGTAACAAAAAATTTAAATATATTATTGTTTTGTGGTCTAGTCATTCTAAATCTACTACATGTGACAGGTATGTCACATTCGGATAAACATTTTTATTAAAAAACAACGAAATGGCGGACTTATAAACAGAAATTTTGAAAAATCGCGGATTTTCTTAAGTCGGGGTAAAAAATAAGAAGAAATTGTTAAAAATTAACAATTCTACTACCCTTGGCGTGTAGAAAAACGTATGAAGATTTGAGTCCAATCGGCTTGATAGTTTTTTTAAAAACCCGGTCCGATCACAAAAACGATGTTTCAAAAAAAACGCTTTTAAAGTTTTAACAACATGCAACTTTGTGCTATAACCAGGGTTCACAAAAACTCTCAATTGAATAGAAAAATTGCACTCCTCCTTATCAATATTATTAAATTGACGAACGATTCACTTTGCTACCTCATTCGTAAATAAAAAAACTTGAGCGCTCTTATGTAAAATACTCAGAGTGATCAAAACTTTTTCTTTGCTCTTTAATAGTATTCGTTCGTAGATTATGCTTTACAAATAAGTCGACATAAACAAAGTTTTATGTATAATATAACTAAGTGTATTAATCATTATTTCTGAAATTCTCTATAAAAGATTATAAATTCGTTCATAAAATTGTAAAAATAGTTGTCAAAATAATTTGTGGTGTCATTTAGTTTTGTTTGCTTCTTTTTGGTGTGTTATTTTCCGTTTTTGTTGTGTTCTTGGCGTAGAGAGGATTTTCGTTAAATTTGTTGATGTTCTCTCCAATTTGGCGTCATTTTTTGTTCTCTGATATCTTGTGCATACCTACTTTCATCGTCGCTTACTGTGTAAGTTATATGTCATCAGTGTTTTAGAAGCCATGTCCGAACAAATGTAATTAAGGATTGTATACAGGCTTTGGAGGCCTCGCAGCTACATTGTATTTAAGAAAAAATTGGTTACGTCATGTGTCTATTTACCACTGGGTTGTTAATTAAAAATAAATACGTGTTTTATGATGAACTGTTTTTTTGTGCTTTTTAATAAAATATTTAAGTACTTAGTCAATTTTTAAAATGTTCCTTTTATATGTATCTCAGTTTCTTATTATGTCATAAAATATAATGATTTTTAAGTTTATTTTGATTATATATATATTATTAAGAAAAATGCTAATATTATTGATTTAAACCCTTTCAATTTATTATGTGCGAAGGGTTTAACTAAAGTTTCGCATCAAATGAAAGCGAGTGATTCAATGAGTTTATCATTTCAAGATTCAGGAGCGATGAAAACTCAACATCTCTCAACATCAACAGGACGTCGCTCTTTTAAAATTTCTCAGCATACAAACTCACGAATGAGGAAAGCAGTTGTGGTCAAGGCTCATTTATAAGGTTGTGGGACTTGAGAGCTAGCAACGATCTTTTTCTCTTTTCTTTGGCACCGATCTGTAAAATATTATAAATCTCTGAATTACTAACTTTATTATTAATCGATTAAAACCTTTTTTGCTTATTAAGATGACGTAGTTATATGTCCCCTCATAAAAACTGAAAACATATTAATAACAAAAACTCCCGCATTGCGTTGACATGCAAACCACCTGTAGACGCACGAAAATATGTAGTAGTAGTACACAGTGCTTGGTGTCTAGCAAGTTGCTATGCAGAAGTGTATATGTGTGTGTGTGAGTGTGTACTTATTTGAACCTTTTAAGCTATTTGGTTGCATAATGTTGGCCAAGAATGATTGTGAGAACAATTCTACATTTTCACTTTTATAAGAATAATTGTTGTTTTTGTTGTTGTTTTTTGTGAGTGACCATTGTTAGGCTTCCTTTACCTTTCTTCATATTTAGTTACCACTTATTTCTTTAGACTTCATGTGAAATTAGCTTAACAAGCCGTGCATTCGCATCCATGAAATGTCAGCCAGTGGCGGAGACTTTTTTTAAAAGTTTCGATCCACATTTTAATGGCTGCAAATTTTGAAAGTGCCATTTCACGCCCCTGTGATCCCCTTTAATATTATTATGTTTTACAAAGGACGAAGTCATAAAAGGCATTCTAATACATATTTTTATAAGAAATATTTGAAGATATGGACAATAGATAATTTCATCTATAATTGTGACAACATCATTTTAACAATGAAAAAGTCAATGTGCAAATTTAATAAAGTTCTTCTTTAAAGACATTAAAAAATCAGTAAATCTTTGCAACAAAAAGGAATGAGTAAAAAACAAAAATAAATGCTGCAGTAATCACTTCCAGAAACAAAAAAGTGTAGAGCTTCCCACAAAATGTGTTTTATTGTCTTGTGGTTTGTGTGTTTTTGTTTATAACTTGTCAATTAGTGACTTAGGGAGAATGCTCTGAAAACACAACCGCAAAAATAACTGCATTTTGAAATTTTGATTTGACATGGTTGAAAATTTTGGAAGAAATTTTAATACTTTTCGGCTAAATATAAAATTTGTGGCCGTAGCCTACTGAGAAAAGTGCGCGGCCTGTAAGCTAAGTAACCGCGGCAGCCCGAGTTAAATTCCCAGCTCAGACAAAATGTTTTTTTTTTAATGAATTAATATTTCTGTTCAGCCGACAGCAGAATCTCTCTCTGCAGACAATGGCAAGTCTCAAAGAGTAAATACTGCCATGTAAAGCTTCTTGAGAACATAAACCGTTCGGAGGAGGCATAAAACTCGTAAAGTTCTCGATCATTTGTGTTTAAACATTTAATAACACGCACAACACAATTGATCAATAAAACCTTAGTCAAATTCCTTTCTGGGCTGAAATGGCCAAATTTTTTTTTAGCAAGCAAGCGTGCTCAATTTGAAAATCAAGAAATGGGTAAATATATTATCTTTGTAAAAAATAAGACAACTGAGAATAACAAGGTTGTATTAAATATTTTTTCAACTTAGACAAATTTAAAAAATTTTTTTAAATATTAGTTGACTTCTAGGTATTGTTTTTGTAGAATAATATAAAAATATTTCTTTTGGAGTTACTACTTAACTATTAAATTTTTTATTTACTTATTTAAATTGTTGTTTAAATGCAACAAACATTTTTTGGACGTTGTTCTTCTAATATTGAAAAAATTGCACTGTACGACGGACGGACAGCACTAGCACGACATTCAATTTGCTTGCAAATGTTTTTGATTTTATTGTAACGGTTTTTGCAGCTATGAATTAATGACTGGTGACAACAAAAGCGCACATAAACCATCAACAAATAGTTCTGTGGCTTCTTTCTTGGCGGTGCTGAGCACACAACTTTTGGGTTTTTCGCATTGCGTTCAGTCTTTTTTTTACTTCTAAACATAAATCTCAATTGTGGATGTATTAAAAATCGTTCCTTTTTGCTGTTCTCGCTTGTTTATTTGTTGCTCTTTTTATTTGTTTGTGTCAATTTGTTTTTAATTGAGAAATTTTCTTCCTCATGGTTTCAATATGGAAATTCAATCTGACTCGCCTCTGTGTCCGTAAGTCCAAGTCTCCTACTCGTCTCTGTCTCTCTCTCTGTCCGTTTCTGAAACTTTTGCATTGTTTTGACTTTTTTGCCAGTTTCGAGTTTCTCCATCGTGTAATTGGAAAAGACACAAACGCAACCGCAAACGAATTTTTTTAGCTGGATTGAAGTCGAGTTGTTTCGCATCTAGTTGCTGATTGCATTCCAATTGGAATCAGTGCAACACTTCCCATGGTTGTCATATCCGGTATTCAAACAGGAATTAATTTACATGAGAAACTGAAAGTATATCACATAGCTTCGAATGTTGACAATGAATTCCCAAAGTAATAGAGCAAAGTGCTCTGGATTGCTTTTCTTATGCTACTAATATTTAACACAGTTTTTCAAATACAATTTTCTTCAAAAACAAATAAAAGACTTTAGAACAGTTATAAAAGCTAATGAATTCGAATACATAAAATAATTAAGATATCTTTGTTACGAAGATTATCAATTTAACGTAAGACCATGTAAGTAAAATAAACGGTGATCGGTTTTGAATCGTTCGAGCTAAAGTTTTACTGCATTATTCTGTATCACGAAGAAGAACACCAACGATGAGAGAGACACGAGAAGCAATACTTTCTTCCATACAAAATTGTATTGCTTCTCGTGTCTTTCTCATGGTTGGTGTGCTTCTTCGTGTTACAGAATAATGCAGTTAATCTCCAAATATATATAAAATATCTTGAAGCAAACTCAAAAACGAATGTAGATACGACTGGCAAGTGTTAAAGATTTGTGTGAACTGAAAATTTCTCTGCATACATTTGTTTGATATACACATTCGAATTTAAAGTATTTAAAAAAACAAAAATAAGAAAAGCCTAAAACTAGGCTATGAAATTTTCCAAACTGCTAACGCATTCCGCACTTACATTTCTACGGAATTATCTTAAAAATTCAACGGGCTAAAATGCTTTGCAATAATATTAAAACATTCTTCAGGCCGCTTCACATTGTCCTACTGATGTAATTGTAATGAGGGTTATTCATTAATTAAATTCAAGAAATTTTATTTAAAATTTTTATTATACAAAGTTATTTGAATTTTTTCTTGTGATTTGCGCCTAGTTTAAGCCTTTATTTGCCAAATTAAAAGAAAGTTCTAGCATTTTTGATCAATTGCTATTCGCCCATTCCTAGTGATAGACCCCATCTAAAAAATGTTGAAATTCATTGATAATTTTAAAATTTTTAAACTTATTTGCAATACTGACCTAAATTATTAAAATAATATATGTGTAAACAAATTTACAATTTTAACTGCAAGATAAATAAAAACAATATATTTTATTTGACGGAAAAAACATGGCTTGAGATTCTGTTGCATAAAAAAATTTTCTCAGTAATATTTCATATTATATTGTATGTAAGTCTTTATTAAGCATACTTGAAAATCAGTTATAAATTCCAAGCGTTTCTCAAATATGATTGAGATTTTATTGTGATTTGGTGCGAAGGTTTACGATTTTTGTTTAAAATTAATTTTTATTTCAAAGCCAATTTTTTATTTTATTTTACAACTTTTTATTAAACAACAATTTTCTTCGAACTAATTTTTATTACTGATATTTTTAAAATGAAAATTTCTGAAAATATAATAACTGATTACAATTCAAAATGTTTTTTTATAACAAGTGTTTTATAGACAAGTGTAAGTATTTTCAATAATTGCTAAAATGATATAATACGTTATTAATGTAACTAAAGGTAAGTACAATATAACAAAAAGGTAAGTATTAATATAACAAAAAGGTAAGTATTAATGTAACTAAAGGTAAGTATTAATGTAACTAAAGGTAAAATAGGCTGTAGAGATTTACTCTATGTGGTGATGTAACAGAGCACCACATTATTCCCCCTCCTCAAATGAATCTTGTTGTATTTCTGGGTAAGTTAAAATGTACTATTTTTCTTTTGGATTGTATTGTAGTTGTTGTGTCTGTATTAATTGATGCTGGTTTTAAACGGTCTAAACTAACTGTAGTATGTGTGTTATTTTTGAGTATTGTAAAGTATTTTGGGTTTCGGTTGATTACTTCGAAAGGACCATCATAGGGTTCCTTGAGCTTGCTGTGTATGGTGTCGTTTCTAACGAAGACAAATTTACAAGTGTTGAGTTTCTTAGGAACGTGTTGTTGGAATTTTGTGTTATGGTGTGAAATGTGTGATTGTTTGTTTTCGACTACTTGTTTTATTTTTGGAAGCATCTCTGAAGGGTTTAAAGTTTCATTGTTGCGAATTACTATTTGTTTCGGTAATCTGAGGGGCTGGCCAAAGACCATCTCAGCTGGCGACGCTTTGATGTCTTCTTTGACTGAGGATCTAAGGCCCAGAAGAACTAGTGGCAACTCTGTGAACCAATTTGTCTGGTTGTTTGTTGCGATAAGGGAAACCTTTAACTGGCTGTGAAAACGCTCTACCATGCCGTTGGCTTGTGGGTGGTAAGCCGAAGTAGTTATATGTTGGCAACCGAGATTTTTAAGAAATGTGTTAAAGGTCGCGGAAGTGAATTGTGCTCCTCGATCAGAGGTAACCTTCAATGGAACTCCAAAACGTGAAATATACTCTCTTTGAAGAGTGTCGACTATCATGTCGGTGTTTGTGTCTTTCAGCGGATATGCTTCTGGCCAACGAGTGTTCCTGTCGACTACGGTAAGTAGGTATCTATATCCTTTTGAAATTGGCAAAGGACCGACTATATCAACGTGGATATGTTCGAAACGGCCGTGTGGTATGCTGATTTTGTGTGGTGTTGTCTTCGTGTGCTTGTGTATTTTTGAGCGTTGACATCTAACGCATTCTTGTGCCCATTTGTTAACGTGTGTATTCATATTTGGCCAGAAATATCTTTGTGTAAGTAATCGCCGTGAAGCTCGTGTACCAGGATGTGCTATGTTGTGTTCGAATACTTGTTTTCGTAAAGTCTGTGGTATGTAAGGTCGTGTTAAAGAATTCTTCTGTTCGCACCAAATTTTAATGTTGAGTACCGGTATGAGTATCTGTTCGAGCTTGTATCTGTGGCTATTTAGTATATCTTGCAATTCTGTGTCTGTGTTCTGTTCTTTATGTAGTGTTCTCAGGATGATGTCTGTGCAGGCAAAAGCTTCTATTTCAGCTCGTGAAAGTGCATCTGCTACAGTGTTTTCTGAACCTTTAATGTGTTTAATGTCATGTGTGAATTGTGCAATGTATTCTAAGTGTCTTGTTTGTCTGGGACTGCGTTCTGTTTGTGAATGTATAGCGTTAATCAGTGGTTTGTGATCTGTGTATACCGTAAAATTGTTTCCTTCTAGGTAATGTCTAAAGTGTTTGATGTTTAAGTATATGGCTAGTAATTCTCTGTCGAATGTACTGTACTTCGTTTCTGACTTTGATAACTTTTTTGAGAAAAAGGCTAATGGTTCTAGTGTACCGTTATTCTGTTGTTGTAAAACGCCGCCAATGGCTGTGTTTGATGCGTCTACGGCAATCGATAATTTTGCATTACTACTGATGTGATTGAGTAGTGTTTCCTTTGCAAAACTATCTTTGATTGTTGTAAATGCCTGTAGTGTGTTCTCTGTCCAGTGTAACTGTTTGTTTTTTGTTTTTGATGCTACGGTGACCATGTCATAAATTGGGCCTAGCATGTGTGCGAGTTTTGGGATACAACGGTGGTAGTAATTTG
This sequence comes from Dichetophora obliterata, assembly GCA_963920525.1. NCBI lineage: Eukaryota > Metazoa > Arthropoda > Insecta > Diptera > Sciomyzidae > Dichetophora > Dichetophora obliterata. Next base: position 24,636,837 of record OY986440.1, on the reverse strand, counting down.
TCATGCCTATGAATTTTTGCATTTGATTGACTGTGGTGGGTTGTGGGTAGTCTCGTATGCACTGTGTACGTTCTTCTGAAGGTCGGATACCTTGTTTAGAAATGTTGTAACTGAGGAAGTTTATGTCTGATGCTCCGAAAGTGCATTTGTTAGGTTTAATGTTTAAGCCGTATTCTGAAAGTCTTTGGAAAACTTGTGTTAAGTGTTTTATGTGTTCTGTCTCGGTCTCGCTAGCTATAAGTATGTCGTCTAAATAAACAAAAATGAAATCTAGTCCCTGTAAGACTTCGTGTATAAATCTTTGGAATGTCTGTGCTGAATTTCTCAAGCCGAAAGGCATTCGGAGAAATTCGAACATTCCGAAAGGTGTTGTTATGGCTGTTTTGTGGATGTCGCTAGGATCGGTATCTGGTGATATGCTCTGATCAGGTCGATTTTTGAATAAAAGTTTGTGTTGTGTAAATTGATGGAAAAGTCGTGTATATGGTAAAGGGTGGTAAAGGGTAACGGTCAGGTACAGTAATAGCGTTCAGTCGTCTGCAGTCGCCACATGGTCTCCAGTCATTTGGTTCGCGTTTGGCTACAAGGTGTAGTGGAGAAGAGGTTTTCGAGTCGGACGGTCTACAAATTCCTGACTTGACTAGAAAGTCGAATTCTTGTTTTGCGATTTTTAATTTTGATAGGTCTAAACGTCGTGGTCGTGTGAATGGTAACTGTCCTTCTGTAACTATGTGGTGTACTGTTTTGTGTTTGATTGGTGCAGTGTAATCTGGTTCTGTGAAGAGTGAAGGGAATTGTTTGAGTAACTGTGTGTATTTATCGTCGAGTGTAAATAGTTTTGGTAATTGTGTTTCAGAATACCTCGAAATTGCGTTGACGGATAGTTTTGTAAGGGGGTCAATGAGTTTTCTGTGTTTGAGATCTATTAGAAGTCCATATTTGGTAAGAAAGTCTGCGCCAATGATCGGTCTTGTAATATCTGCTAATATGAAAGTGAAAGGGAATTCTCGCCTGAGTTTTAAATTTACGTTTAACAATTTTTTTCCGTAAGTCGATATTGCTGTGCCATTAGCAGCTTGGAGTGTCAAATCAGATTTTTTATAAATTCTGAATTTGGAGAATGGCAATACGGAAACTTCAGCGCCACTATCGATTAAGAAATTTAAGTTATTGTCCTTGTCAAATATGAATAAACGGCGTGATCCAGCTAGTAGAAGAAGTGACCGATAGAACTGAGATGGCCTTTGGTCACCCATCTCAGAATCCGAAAGGATTTTATCTAATCGCTTGTTTTCGCTCAGTGAAAATCTATCGAGCAATGTCTTTTTAAGCCCTTCGTATGTGTTTTGTGTTGGCGGTTTTTGGATAAAGTCTAGCACAGTGACTATGACTTCTTGTGGTAACGAGGTTACCAAGTATTCGTATTTAGTCTTATCGACTGTGATTCCTTTCGCTTGGAATTGTATTTCCGCATGTGCGAACCAAGCGTCTGGGCAACTCGTCCAGAATGTAGGTAATTTTACCGAAACCGTGTGTATTTGTGTTGGTGGTGTGAGAGGGTTAGTCTCAAAGTTTATGAATGGTGTGTTATCTCCCTCTCCGGTGTGTGGAGTAAGGGGTGGGAGTGGAGTAAGGGGTATGTGTGGGGGTGTTCGTAGCATTCTTCCCTCTAGATTTGCTTAAGTTTGAAAATTCTAAGTCTTCCCTTTTTTTTTTTTTTTTTTTTAGTGTACCTATGTCCCTAGTGTAGTGTAGTGCCTACGAAAGTGAGACGATAGGTTTCTTACGACCCTATCGTCTAAAATTCCTTTTAGAAGCTACGTTGTGTGCCTCGTGATGATCTAAAGTGATACGCAGCCTGAAAAAAAATATTTTATAAATGTCAACAAAAATAAATATAGATTTTTACAAAATATAAAACTTCATGTAAAAAAAAATTGTTGTTGCTGCCGACGTTATTGTTGTTGCTGTTGCAAATGTTGTTGTTGTTGTTGTTCTTATTGTTGATGTTGTTGCTGTTGACGTCGCTGCTGCTATTAGTGCCGCTGTTGGCGTTGACGTCGCTGCCGTTGTTGTACGCAGTGACCGTGCCTGCTGCGTTTTATTATCGCTGCTGTTGTTGTTTAGCAGTTGTTTACTGTTGTTATTGTTGCTATTGATGTTTTCGCTGCTGTAATTATCGTTGTTCTTGTTAAGTAGTGCTCTTATTGCAGTGTTTGTACCATGATGTTGTTCGTAGTAAAATTTGGTGATGTTGGTGCTGTTACTCCTGTCGTTTTTGCTCGAAAAAGCGTGTTGTTGTTGTTTTGCAAAATTGGTTTTCGGTCAGAGACTTTCCGGAGGAGTTTATGTAAGGATGTCGGGGAGACTTCAAATTTGCTCTCTGTTGTTTTGTTTGTATTGTTCACAATTCCGATTATGCTGTCGTCGTCGTGGGCATTTGCTTATGTTTGTTCGAATACGGCAGGATCGCCAGTTTTTGGTGCGAAGGTTTACGATTTTTGTTTAAAATTAATTTTTATTTCAAAGCCAATTTTTTATTTTATTTTACAACTTTTTATTAAACAACAATTTTCTTCGAACAAATTTTTATTACTGAAATTTTCAAAATGAAAATTTCTGAAAATATAATAACTGAATACAATTCAAAATGTTTTTTATAACAAGTGTTTTATAGACAAGTGTAAGTATTTTCAATAATTGCTAAAATAATATAATACGTTATTAATGTAACTAAAGGTAAGTACAATATAACAAAAAGGTAAGTATTAATATAACAAAAAGGTAAGTATTAATGTAACTAAAGGTAAGTATTAATGTAACTAAAGGTAAAATAGGCTGTAGAGATTTACTCTATGTGGTGATGTAACAGAGCACCAAAGTGATTTCTCATTTTAACAAGCTTGTTAAAAGTGATATTATGAAAATGACAGATATGTTATTTCATTCTTAGGCTTAAGAAAATGCTTTATATTGAGAAAATATATAGTTTTTGAGATATTACAATAATTTTTATGCCATAATAACGGGAATTTTTTCAACATACTATGATATTTCAAAATATTTTCTGTTATTTATATTAAATAACGACTTTTCGTATAAAAATGCGTTGTTCTTACATTTCCTTATTTATTTATTTCTCCCTTTTTCTGGAATAATATCTTAGCGAAAAGTAAATAAAAACTCTAAATTTAACTTATTTTGAAATTAAGGTTTATTTATTCAAATTTTTCACATTTATTCCATTATAAAAACATTGCACAATTATATTTTCACATATTTGAAAAAACATAGTACTTTTCAATAAAAAAAAAAATAAAGTAATTTGAAACTTATTGTTCTGACGTTACGACCATGATATGGTACACTTTGAAAAATAAATTAACAATACAAAATGTATACTGATTATTAGATAGTCATTAAATAGAGAAAATATTAAATGACGAAATCATCGCAGCGCTTCTTTTTTGCGGCAAAGTTATCAATAACTTCGTCAATATTTATTTTAATGTCTCTACGTAACCATGTTTTAAATCATCGCAGTGTAGAAAAACTTCGCTCAGCTGTTGCTACAATGATAGAAAGCGTGGCAAAGATAGCAAACGTTTTAGAAATTAGTGGAAAAATGTCATTACCACAAAGAGTAAAAACGGTGATGATATCATTAACCTTAGTTTCGCTCGCCCATTTACACTGCCAAATTTAAAGTTCATGAAATAATTGAATTGGAATTAGTTCCTTATTACAGTCAAAAAATGGAATAATTATCTTAGAAATGTTAACACTCAAATTGCTTAGCTTTTCATTGTTGTGTTTATCAATTTTGTTAGGCAGGATTTCGTTTACATATAGTTTTTGGAAATTTTTTTCGCTGAAACGATCCTCCATATCAGCAGTGATATCATCTAGTAATGGTACAAATATGGAAATTCGAAAGTAGTCTTCTGGTGTTGAAGCGCTGACATTACTACGATGAACTTGTCTTCCAGCAATACGAGGTATATTATTTGACATACCTAATCTAAAGTTTTTTTTTATTGTTTTCAACAATTATTAAAGTATATAAAAAATATGTTGCTTTGTTTTTTGTGACGTCATTTGTCGTTTTTATGAAGCGATGCGAGAAGAGTAGGACCTTTTGCTTTTATAATAACATGATCTGTAATCATCTGAAAAAACATAATATAATTATATGTAAAGCAAACACTTACGTCGAGGAAGTAACCCTATTTTTAAAAATGAGCCTGCAAATAAAGTTACAGCTCGTTATTACTCAAATTTAGAGCCTTTTCCTAAACAATCAATTTTAAAGACGCGTTATTTTCTTACAAATAAAAATTTTTTTAAAAAATCGAAGTCAATATACAAGTATACATATTCTGTTTTTTTCAGATGATTACAGATCATGTTATTCTGCAAGCAAACCTAAACGCGTTTTTTTGGTGATTTTTTGAAATGTTTCAAAACCCCAGGGGGGTTCCAGGGGGTGTACCACTGGCATGGGTGGATCGGCCCTCCAAAGTAAGTGGGGGCCGGACATACATTTGGACTCGATTGGGGCACTCTAAATGGGTCAAAGAGGGATTTTTCAAAATTTGACCCTACGGGACAAAAGTAAAAAGTTGGGGCATTAGAATTCGTTTTAGAGGTATATTTACGATTTTCACTGAGCAATGGGCGATTTTTAAATCGACTCGCCCTAATATAAATATTTATGTTTAGAATCTGTGTTACAAAAATACATTTTTTAATTACAAATTTTAAAAAATTTTCTTTCTCGTAAATTTCTTTTTCGTAAATGTTTAGTAAATGTTTCGCAAACTTTTTTGTTTAAGTAAAAATGGAAGACATTGGCTAAAAATAATAAAAATATGGTTACGGTAAGAAAATTACAATATATTAAATTTTATTTTTAATTAATAATTTTCATAATTACTTAACTACCTAATTACTTAATTACCCAATGAAACTACAATGGAAAAATGTGTGACGTCCTACACGAAACGTCCGAATAAATAAAATTGTTAACTGTGACTTTAAAAGTACGATATTTGAGATGACGTTGGCCTTTTTTTTAAACTTATTAATTTGCAATTTTTTGTTCAAAGGAAAGTATAAAGAGACTTTCGAGGTGTGATCGAAAATTTCGCAGAAATATTCTAAGTTCGGATGTTAGTCTCACAAGAACTTCCTTTTTTATTAACGTCCGAATGCACGAATAAAATAACAAATTTTAGGTAAACTGCTGTAAGATGCAGGATGTTATAATTATTACAAGTTGTACTCATGAAGAGCTATGTAACCAGATGCATCTTAATTGAAAAACTGTTAATAAAATTTGCAAAATTTATGAAAAATGTATCCGAATGAACTCATATTAATTTGAGTATTAAACTTTCATCAAATTTTAGCGGTTACAACAAGCCATAAACTTTTAAAAGTTTTAATACTTCAAAGTAAACCAAATAAAATTTAATTAAACTTTCAAACTTCAAAGTTTAATTATTGTAAAAAGCTTTCAAGCTCTATGCTAAGAGCGCACATTTATAAAATTTGAATAATAAAACTTGTACTGCTATTTCTTTGATCGGTCAGGCATGCAAAATGTATTTGTTGCTAATAATTATTATTAGAGCAGCACACCCGGACAACCCCAACAGCGTCCACTCAACCCACACACTCTAACCACATGGATCCACTGTGACTCAGTGTTCATTGCTTTTTATTGGCTGCTTTGCTTCGTTTTTAATTTTTGGTATGCGTTAAAACACAACAGCAATAACAACGTTAAAAACAAAAAGCGTTGCTTCCCGCTTAATCAACGGAAATAAGAATTTAATTGCTCTCAAAATGGTAAACCGTTAAGTGCGGCAAATCCATTTAACCCTTGGTTGCCACACCTCGTTCCCGTAACACAGCTGTGACACTGGGGTAACTCGTTATTCACTCAGTAATTCGTTACTCTCGTAAATGCTCTTAAAATGAGAGCAAATTTATGAACGTTGGTTGATATACGCTTTTAAAGTTCTGATGGCTTAATATCTTTTTAAAAGAGAAAAACTAACAGAGCATTAAAATTGGAAAAAAAACAATCACAATTTTTGGTTCTAGACGGGGAACTCTTTAAATTATTTGTTTTGAACAATTTCCCTTCTTATTTTTTATGTGCAAAAAGGACTATTATCACGAAAAGTCATATATTAACGGTTCCTTCAAAACAAATGTTCTTATTTAAAAGAAAAAAAAAATCAGAGAAATAACGAGAAAAATTTGTATACGTATAAATTTTTACGCTTATAAAATATATGAATTTTTATCGTTGGGGTGATAACTTATTCCATGTGACATCTGAAGGTTAATAAACGAAGAAAGAACGCAGAGTAGGTTAAATAGCTAGAGTTGCCAACTTTATTTTTCTTTAATAAAAAAATGATTCACCAGCTATTCATATGCAAGGCATGTTGAAGGTAGAATTTTAAAGCTTTAACATTTTCTGAAATTTAATTTTTATCACAAACCAAAACAGCCCAAAGACCTGTTTTGAAAAGTACGCAAGAGTGTCATAGCCACTTAAAAAACTATTTTACAAATCCTTCCGTGAAAACTTTTTGTAGCTCAATTTTTACTTCTAAACAATTTATTTAAAATAGTTTGTGTAATTCTATCAATAATCTTGTGATAATTAAGTCTTACTTTTCAGTTTCTCATCGAATAGGCTACTATAGCGCCTCCTATGCAAAAACTGTCGAGTTGTAAGCATACATAACAAAAACATTAGCAAATACCATATATTATTCTATGGAAAGGTTTTAAAACGAACGCAAGCATTGAAATATGAAAAATTTAAAATTATTCCTTTTAAGACAAAAAAAAAAAAATGTTTTTTTCGGGTCCCTCTTATATTATAATTTTTGAAGTTTAGTCCTTTAAATTCAATTTCATGAATAGCCCGTTGTATGAAAATTATGTAGGGAGTGAAGCCGACTATTAACAAAATACTCAAGCGTTCCGTTTCCTATTCAACAGTATCTGTTGAAACCAACGAGAAATTACCAACAAAATACACACTGCAGCAATAACAACAAACAACAACAATGCTATGCGTATTTTGTCTTCCTTTTTTCAATTCTTCCAATTACTTCACACACAAAAATAATTACAATTTGGACCACCAACGATAGTGTTAAGGGTTGAAAATGACATGGTTTTTTAAAAAGCCAAATTTTGAAAACTGGGCAAAGCTTACATAATAATTCTTGTGAATGTTGTAACAACAAGTGACCTTTAGTCGCACAGTTAAGTTGTGGAATAGTCTCCCTGTGAGCGTGTTTTCTGGCAGTTTTGAGCTGTACAAATTTAAAATAAATCTTAACCAACACTACTTCATATACCCACCCTCCAACTAACTTTCACCCATCTTCCGAAATAACACAATGTGTACACATTTATAAAGGACATCCCCTGAGCGTTGGTTCTGTCGTTAAAAAAATATTCACTTTGATTCTTCCCGATAAATTGGGACCAAAATGTCTTGTCACATGCTGAAAATAATTACTTTTTTACGCGTCCTAGCGGGAAGAATATGCCTTAAAGAAGCATTTTTGGAATATTGTTTTTTATTTTATTTATGTAAAAAAATTTCAAGTCTTTATGCATTATAGTCTTTCCACAATAAATGTTTTCAATTGTGTTCTTATTTTTTCATCAACTTGCAATATCACATTAATTAAAAATTAGTTACATAAAACACAAATTTTGTAAAATATTTCCTTAAATTTTAGTTATTTTTAGTTGAGGTAAATTTAAAAATTACACAGAAGCACGCATCATAAATCAAAATGGTCTATTTACAAGTTTTAACAATCTTAAAGCTATGGCAGCCCTGTTTACAAACTCACTCCAACACTTCACTCTCTCCCGTATTATTTACTCTCTTTGCTCATGTACTCATTTATTGCGGCTCTTTGGAATCCGCTCAAACGCTATGCGTTGATTGGCTGAACTGGTTGTGAGTTCGACCCACCACACTATCGTGGTTGGCTGGCCAAACAATGATGTTCCTAAAGTGCGTAGAATTGAGTCGACACTTCTAACATATTCATATTCTTGAGATGTTTGTTGTTGATATGTGATCTGCATGGGTAGAAATGCGTTGGAAGCGTCTGCATCATATGAGCTGAATACGCCACACTGTGTTGCAATTCAGGTGTGATTTTAAATTTAATGTTTACCAGATTTATAACGAAAACTGGTAAATTTTTATTTCTTTTCCCTTAGTTTTGAATGTAAAACAGACCTAATAAATATGGATTTATTACATTGATGGGCCTATAACACTAGCAGGTAATATGCTGCCATAAGAAAGCTTTTTCTCCGCTAGTGGCAAAGTGCCCGACAATGCTCTTCTACCCCGTTCTTTTCATACCGCCTCACTACAAAAGCAAAGCAATTTTCATGCTTCTCAAATGCTTGCTGCTGTCACCGCTGCTGTTTATATAAGATTGTGCCACCGAAGTCGAGCCGAATCATGTTGCGTTTCTTTAAGGCGACTCAAAGCGAGCCATGATGCCAACCAACCACGACGAGGCAACCATGCAAAAAATAGAAGGTGTCAAGTCTATGTAAAGCGCCTAGAATTGTGCCACTAAGCTACGATGATGCATTGTCAGTGTAAGACGACTTCAGCGGAAAAGGAATTGGAAAGGTCAAAACGAATAATAAAGCAATATTTATTGTTTTTGTTGGTGTCGTATCGAATTTGTGCTGCTTTGAGATAGTATTCCAGTTTGTCACAAAAATTAAATCTTTTTTTTTATTTTGTTTTAAATTACCTCAATAATATAATTAAACAGTTTTAAATAAAAACTCAATGAAATATAAAAGTCAAGAAAGTAATTATATAAGAATAAAATCAATACTAGCAACAAAATACAAAAAAATTTTAAAATTTGTGTTTGAATAAAAAAAATATTTACTTAAGGGAGGTTAAGGCAAAAGCGATTGAAATGAAGGCATATTTTAGAAGATGGTTTCAAAAAAAAAAATATTTTATAGACAAAAAATATAAGTTGCATGTTAATTTTACATCATCAGTTTAAATAAAAAAATATTTTTTTAACATATAGTTTTTTTTATATAAAGATGGCGCTGAAGTTGGTGTGCTTAAAAAATTGCGCCACATCATAGATTGGCTCCAAGATCGGTGAATATACTTTATTTACCAAAATTAAATGTAAATATAAAAAATTATGAAGCGTGAAAGAGAAAATCAAAAAATGTGCGTTATTTTTAACCATATTGTTGCGTGTAAGAACTAGACAAATTTTTTCAAATACGCTAATTTTAGTAAATGGGGGTGATGAATTACATTATAAATAATTAAAAAAAAAGCTACATTTAAATCGGTCGACTACTTAGTTTGTTTGAAAGAGTGTGAGCCGTTTTGAAAATAACGCGTTTAAAGTTACTTTAGCTAGTTAAAGTTACTCTGGCGCACCGGGTTTAAAGTGCTATAGAATCTGTATTATATGCGGGATTGATTTAAATTTACATGTTCTTGAATGGTTGTACAGCAATCATCAGATTAAAAAATTTAATTTTAAAAAAAATTTTTGCCCAAAATCTCCATAAGAAACAAAATAATCCACATGTTCAAATTTCAGTATTTACCCGATTGACTTAAAATTTTAAATGCAGCTTTTGAATTATATGCCCTGGAGAAATACTTTCCGATGTATTTAAAATTGTTCAAGTTATTTACATATTTCTGTTTTCTGAAACTAAATTTTTTTAAAAGCTTGTTATTCCAAAATGACATTTTATTTAAAATCCGTACGCGTTTCTTTAGCGATTGTTGTATGAAGCTAATTTTTTTGTATGTTGCAAGATAAAATTTACTCAAGTTATGCTGCCAGCCTCGAAGACACGTTTTAAACATGTACATATGTATGTTTAAACATGCATATTTATTGATGTATCTTTGAAAGCTGCACGGCGCACTGAGCTTTTTTAAATTTTTGGGACGACAAGACGACTTTTTTTGGAATTTCATAAAAAAAATGTGTTTCGACAGGTAATTAATTCAACATAATGAAAATCATATTTAAAACTGTGGCCTTTATTATGAGCTGCGTTCGATCTTCGACTGTAGTCGAAAGGCCTGATCGAACGAATTTGCATTTGGTATTATAACGTGCTTTCGACAAAGAGTAGCACTATTGTGAATTTCGTTCATATTATTTGTTCACGGTAGTATATTTCTATCAGGTGATCGTTGTTTTATTTCAACTAAATACGATTGGTTTCAAGCGCGTCGGAAGCGAATTTCATCTGGGGGGGCAGTACAAATGGGGGGGCAGTACAAATGGTGGTGCAAAAAAAGTTCACCAAAATTTCTTCAAAGAAACAGGAATGTGAATAAACAAATTTTTATTTTAGTTTAAAAAATATTAAAATTCCATTATTTTTAAAAGTTCTTCCAATTTCAATATTAGAGATCATTCTTTAAAGGATCTTTCATATGGTAATATGAAAATATAAGAAATAATGGTTGCTTTTATAAAGCAAAAATAGGTATTTATATCTGTACATGGTTTAAATGCAATAAGGTACAAAAAGTTATATCAATTTAAATTATTCCAAAATGTTTCTTTCTGTCCTTGCGAGAAACAAACTCTTTCGCTGAGTTCCATCGAATTCAATTCTTCGGTTTTATCTTTGTGAATGTGTATAAGTGCCGCATGAGTGAGTCGTTTCTGTGTCATTGTTGCTCGAAGATACGTTTTAAGTCGTCTTAGTGCACTAAAAAAACGCTCAGATGAAGCTGCTGATGCAGGCACAGTCAAAAGCAAAGCAGTAACTTTTTCAACTTAATTTAATATTTTTTTTATAGTATCCGAATTTTTTGCAAATTGGGATACAATGCCACTACAATTTGAAGGTGTTTGGCCAGGCAATTGCTTCAGCATTTTAAGTTGCGCGTGGAGGTCGCTCCCATCAAAGTCATCTGCATAAAGATCTAGTTTGTTTTTAGATTTTGTTCAGAAGGCACTTTTCCGTTGAAGGCTTCGATTACAATATTACAGTATTAAGCTACATACTTAAGGGTGCTTTTAAACTGAAGTGGTGGGATTGCAGTAGAAATTCTACATTTTGTTCTATCTTTTTGCAAACACAGAGAAAGAAAATGGTTATCCGCAAGCATGCTTATGAAGAAGAGGAAAATCTATATATATAAAATAGGATGTGTGTATGTATGTAACGTATGGACTCCAAAACGGCTGGGCCGATTTTGATGAAATTTTCAGGTAATGTTCATCTTGGTACGATGGGTAACATAGGCTATATTTGGACCCGATAGGTCGCGCTGGGGTGGACTTATATCGAAAATTTGAATTTATGGACCAATTTAACTGAAATTCAGAATGTATGTTTGTTTGATCATAAGAAAATAATTTGTGTATAAATGAACCCGATAGGTGGCGCTGGGGTGGACTTATATCGAAAATTTGAATTTATGGACCAATTTAACTGAAATTCAGAATGTATGTTTGTTCTATCATAAGAAAATAATTTGTGTATAAATGGACACGGTAGGTGGCGCTGGGGTGGACTTATTTCGAAAATTCGATGGCGTGAAAAATATATAAATACTTTTAATTTTATTTTATAACGAGGGGAGTAGCGAAGCACACCTGGTTCAGCTAGTATATAATACAAAAATATTATCGTTGTAAAAAAAAACTGATATTTTGAATAACTTTTGAAGTTTTCTTTTTAAATTGTTTATCTAGCTAAAAAAAGTGGGGGGCAACTGCCCCCTTGTCCCCCGCTTCCGACGCCAATGATTGGTTTGAAAGTTGATTGCAAAAAATAAGACAAAAAAGTTATGACTATGACGAGAATAATTTCCATACGATTCGACGCTTCGTCAGAAGAGGATGAAAGCTTGACGGAACTGGCTAGAAGTAGAAAACTGTTGAGCAATGCTTTTTTTTAGCTAATCTTAAGCCACTTTGCTGTTGTTCTAACTGGTGCTCCTAAGCAATTTAATTCTGGCGTGAGTTCTTCGCATTTCTTTTTCGACTGAACTTTGGAACAAATATCCTTTGCAGTCAAAGTTTGCCTCCATCAATGAGACCAGTTTTTCTAACTGCGATTTGTTGCTTAGATCTGCATAAAATTTACAAAAACAGTTTAATATTAGTTTTTAGTCTTTAAAAAGGAAAATACAATCACAAAATACTTAAATTTTTAACAATTTGTGCTCAGCACGCATCGCATCGAAAGCAAAATCCTATTCGACTGAAATTTCGATGAGCAACGAACATTTCGACAGGGTTGCACTGCTCATAATAAGAATTTAACGTTCGATACTCGTTGTTCGATAGCCAGCGAAGATCGAACGTCGAAAGCAACTCATAATAAGGGCCTGTATGTCTTCATTACTTTTTTTTTAAATTCGTTAAAGTTGAAACTTTTTCCAAACAGTGGCTTAATCAAAGCAAAAAGTTAAGGACAATTTGAAATATTTAAAACTTTAAGCAAAATGAACTTTTTGACATAATTTTTTGGTTATGTCATAACCACCTTTGAATTAAAAAAAAATAAAAACATAAAATTGTGTGAAAAAAATTAGAAAAGTTGTCGAAGTGTGCCTATAAATTCTTGGAAGAGCTTGAATTTACCTTAAACTCAGTAGAAAATTTGTAGTATATATAATCATATCTGTGTTCATAAGCAATAATCGCCTAGGTCGACTTAGGACAGAACTGAGTTATTGATGTAGATGTGTTCCACGCATATAGCTTTATAAACACACAAAATCTGGAGCTACTGGCATGACCCTAGCCAAAGTTATGACACAAAAACTAAAGACCCTTTCATATAACTTACATGATGATTGAAAACTTTGAAGCAAGATTTCTCGAAACTTTGAAATCAGACTTAAGCTGTTATCGCTTATCGGCACAGATATATCATTTGAAGTACTTTGGCATTATATTTCTGCAAAAAACTCTGAGTTTACGTGCGTATAAGAAAAACTTGCTCAATTGAAAAAACGCTTAAAAACCATATTTTGCTTTAAAACGCACTAATTTTCAAGACATTTGTAGCTACTCTTAAATTTAAAGAAAAATAAAATTAAATTCATAACTTAAAACAAGCTGTGTCCTAATTTTGTTTTAACAATCCTTTTATTAATTTCTTTTTTAATTTCTTTTAATTGTTACTTAATTTTGGCAACTGTTTTGTTACTTTTTTGTATTTGTATAAAATTTCATGACCCTAGCTATTATAGTTTCTGTTATACTGTAAAATTTCATCCTAAAATCGAAAAAAGCGCACCACTGTGCTGTGGTTTTGCTTTTGAATAAAAGTATTTTGCTACACTAATAGCGCATTCTTTTCTAGAAAAAATTCTGTATTTTTTCTGACCTCTTCAAGAGTTCTGCATTTTTTCCTTTCTTTTCTAAAAAAAAAATGTTGACCTCAAAATAAATCGTGTTCTTTTCTCGAAAATTCTGACCGCAAAAGTATAACAAATGCAGAATTTTCTGACCTGTAAAATTTGGCGGTTCTGCATTCTGCTTCTAGCAATACCAACATAAAAACAAAAAAAAAATTATTTTGATAGTAATATTACAGCTGTGACAAATGTGAGAAGCAAAATGTTCCAATTTTGAAAATTTTTTTAAATTAAATCCAAAAAAATTTTGATTAAAATGATTACTTTTAATAAAACTTAACAGCTCGATGAGTATTTGTTAAAAATTCCATGTAGTCGGCACTATACATAACCTCAATCGTAAATACTTCGGAATTCAAACCAACAGTGCAGCCAATATCAAATGAAAAGAAAATTTGCATTTTTTCCGTTCTTTTCTCAGCTCAAAAGAGGTCAACATTCTGTAAATTCAGGTCAGAATCTTAAAAATTCTGCATTCTGTGAGGTCAGAATTTTTTTTCAGAAAAGAATGCGCTATAAGTAACAATGAAACGAAACGAAACTCTTTTCTGAACACCGACGACCTCTGGTGACCAAGTAAAAAAAATAACGAATTTTTTCTTGAAATATTAGATAATAAGGTTAGATAAAAATTTGTAGACATTTGAGCATAATTAAAAGCCAAAAAATATTTTGGTTAAAAGCGTTTTGTCCTGCTGACAAACTGAAATACGCCAAGATGAATCACATAGTTTTTTAATAAAATTTCCGCCAAATTATTTCAGAATTTGTTTACAAGAAACCGAAATTTAACGGTATATCAACCGAAATTTATAGAATAGTTGTAAAATAGATTTTGTGGAGAAAACGAGGCATTTCCGTTTTACGACGTTGTTTTCGAGATGTCACTTCGGCTTACATTTATTAACAATTTTCTCCAAAAAATATCGTAGAAAATCGTAAACTATTTTTAAGTCACCGCCAATTTTTGTTTTTCACACATTTTTTTTAAATTATTTGCGTTTTATAAACTGTTTAATTTTTTGCTAGGAAATCATGCCCACTGCCGTTTTGCTGTCAACCATAAGTAAGATTTCATAGAAAAACGCTAACGACAGTGTCATCAGACATCACAGTTTAATATTTTAAAATTCAGTATACTAATACAATGGAATATTCTAAAAAAATGGTGATATTTTCAAACTTTACCTGGTATAATGCCTAAAGCACTAGAAATACAAAAACATAGCGTAGCTAGCCTTTGACCTAGGAAGCGTAGGAATTCTAAGAACTAATACATTTAGTCATCAACAACTTATGTTGTTGATTTCTTTGTACTTGTTGCATAATCTTAGTTGGCAATGGCAGGAGTTCGAAGCGCTACTAGCAAGTCAAATGGATTTCGTAGCCCTTTCGCTTTTATATCAAAGCCCATAAGCAAAATTCTTTTTCTGAAATATAAACTTCTTGAGCAACAAGAATGGTAATCGAAGGGGATAGTCCAAGTTATTGTAAAACAAGTTGTTCCTCTCTTCTTTAATGTATCTTGGAATTTATTTTACATGTTTTTTTTATTCCAGAATATTTTTAATCTATTATCTTTCAAAAAGTGGTAATATATAATAACTTTCTGCATTTACAGAATTTTTGTATCACTTCGAGTTTTTCGTTAAAGACCTCATAAATGAGTCACTTTAAATTTTCGTACCTTGCATTACTTGGTATATCATAACTATGCTTCTGATCAACTGATTTTAAAAGCCTTTATATTTGCAGTTTTGTACTCTAATTTAAATAATAGAAATATGCCAATACATTCCACAATATAAGACGCTAAAACAATGAACGCATGTTTTGTTTTATTTTTACATATCTAACGTTAAGAAATCAAAAAAAAAAAAGAAGTGATGTAAGCATTCTGAAAACGCAGGAAGTCATCAAATGAATCGGCAAAGAAAAAATTTTGGTAGGAGCTCTTTACATTTAAAACATTAAAAAATTTTTTTTAACGTTTTTGAACAGTGTTATGTGTGTCAAAGGGCTTATGAATAAAGGTAAAATGAGTTTTATAAATTTATTAGATATTCCATCTTATAACAGGTATTAATTTAACAACAGTTACAGGTATTAACAAAGGTATTTAAACTGTAGCTAGGTTTTAAATTTTAAAATGTGCGATGATCAGTCAGTTAGTCACGACAATCTGTTTTATATATAAATATTACATATATTTCTTATAGAAATGCATTTCATTATTCCCCTTTCTTTTAACTCATACATTCTTCCAGGGCCCTTCACTTTTTTTTATTTATTTCTACTGGCATCTTTCGCTGCTGCTGCCTCTTGTGAGCATCTTAACAGATGCAGCGCGTCGTTCTGTTGTCATCATTAGTTATATTTTTCTGCTGTATCTTCGTCGTGCAGCAGCATTTGACCAGTCGAGCCAGCACGTAGCACGCTACCGTATCGTACGGCATAGTTTGGATTCGGTTCGGTTCGGCTCGACACACTGAGCTGTTGAGCTGCTGAGACCGGGGTAGCGCTGCAAGTTCCACCATAGATCACATTCCGAAGCAGCCCCACGGTTGGCTCGTTCTTATTGGTCCGCAAAGCAGCGACATCAGCATCAGCAGCCGCAGTACTCTTAGGGTACGAAATACGTAACCGCACAAAAGGGTGTGCGTTACGTTGCGTTAGGCAGCGTCAGTAGAAAAAAATGCAAAACAGAAAACAAGAAAGGAAAACAAACAAAAACATACATAGTCGGAAAATCAAAAGAGCAAAAAAAGCAGTAACAATATAAACACAAAAACAATTAAAAAAAATACACGAAAGCAAAAAAGAATCAAATCTGAATCTTGATTATCCGTCTGAAGGGATGATCCTGGACGAGTTTATGCTTGGCTGAGCGGCTGGTTGGCTGGCTGCTCGTGTCCTGATTTGACACAAAAACGCAACAAAGTGTCGGCTCTCAGCTGGTCGAGACGCCGTCAGTGTTGAACGCAACGCCGACGCAAACACGCGGAAAAGTGTGAACGAGACCTTAACGAGATCGCGGAACTGACAAAATCTCTGAAACCTACGCACCAAAACAAGCACATGATGCGTTCATGCCGCCAGGAAACGCCGCGCACGTCACCAGATTAGCGATCGAAATAAAATAAAAAGGCAGTGCTAAGATATCGCCAAGTAAATTATAAAAAATAGTAACGAATAAAAAAAAAATTGTTTTCGAAATAAAATCAAAATACCATTAATAAAAAACAAAATTAAGATCAAATTAAGCGTACATAAAAGTTAAAAATAAAGGCGTCAAAAATTCAAACAAAGTGCAAAAAAAAAAATTGCTAGAACAATGCCAAAGAAAAATATTTCAAATAAATTTCTAAATATAGTTAAAAAAAAAATTAAAAGCAAGCATTAATGCAACAAGATTGTGAAAAAATCTACAAATATCTTGAAACAAGCGTCATATGTTAAAGCGAACAAAAAAGGACAAGATTAACAAATTAGTGAGCAAAAGCCAACGAAATGGCAAATAAAACAATTGTTTTATTCAGTAAAAAATAAACCCAAAAAAATTATAGAAGTAAACAAAAGTTAAGCCAAGAAAATTAAAAAACAAACACCACAGAAATTAAACGCAGCAGCAGTCAAAATGGATTTATCAACGGCATATCGCTACAATCAGAACATGATGGAGTACTATACATGTAAAGGATTTATTTTGTATCTTGTAGCTTATTAATTGTGTCTTGTATTTGAGGCATGCTGAAAGCTGTGCGCTATGCTTTCAAAACAGAACTACTATAAATAAAGTCTGCAAAGTCTAGTTCCAAACTAATTTAATTGTAATATTCGAAAGCAGTTCTTGCGTAACATATTCCCGCTAATCTGTTTTCATAGCCTTTTTCAATGTTATAAAAGAATAACGTGATTTAATGTGACTGGATTTGCGTAATCGGCTTCTTAGTTTCAGGCTGTAAGGAAAATCTCTTTCAATCAATGATAATGCTTATTTGAACTCTGCTCGAAAAATATTCTGTAGATTCCACTGTTGATTTTTCATTAATTCATTTTACATCTATGGGCTAACTCAACGTGTGACTTACAATACGAATGGCTTTTCCGCCCACTTTTTTTTTTTAAAGTTGGCATACAAGATAACATAATTAGAAAAAACTATAGTTCCTATAACTAATACTTCTTCTCATACCAAAAAAAAAGTCAAATGTATAAACATGACTTACATTACAAGATGGGAACTAAAAAAAGGGTTTCTGACTGCAAATGCAATATCTTCGAATCTAAAAAAAAAATAATTTTATCTAATACCGAGCAAATATATTGTAATGAACTTCTTAAAAAATAAAACCATATTTTTAAAATTGTTATTTATTTATTTATTTATTTTAAACTTAGTGCGAAAATTTCTAATCTTTTTTACTTAAAAAAATTACCTGGTGTTGCTTTATTTACAAAAAAAGTGGCCACTGTGTGATAAATTCAAATCAGAAATAACAATAAAAAAAATGTACAGTATAGCGTGTATACAGTACAAAAGTGAAACTTCTTAAATAAAGAATAAGAGAGATTTTACAATACAAAATTTGTTTGTTATTGTGGTATTGTCTAGCAAAAGAAAATATTTTTTCTCAAAATATTCCAAAATTTTTCAAAATTGCTTTAAGTATTCCATTCCAACAACATTTCTTTTAAAATTGCACACGAAAAGACACAATTTATAATTACAATAGCCACTCTAGATAACAGCACTTACAGTTCCAAAGACAATATTTTTAATCTTATTCGCATTCTCTGTAAAGTAAGTAACTGCACAAAGCTTAATTAATAAAATTGATGAATTTAGGTACATTTTCGTTGGTTCTGATATAGATATAATTTGCGTATCCCAGACGTGGTTAAATGTTTAAATGCCTAATGCACTATTTAAATTGAACGGCTTTTGAATTTTCCGTGCTGACAGACAGGGGCACGCTGGAGAAGCTGCAATTTATGTACGAAATAACATTTCATGCCAACTTGAATGCAAATCCGATGTAGGTAATGGATATAATAAAATTCTCATCGGCTGTGTTTATCGTCCCAACCGATCCTTGGATAATACGCTACTTCTTACTACAGTTGAAAATATGTATATTACTTCCGTTTTCGAATATTATTATAGCAACAAACTTCAATAGGAACTTACTGTTTGAAAAACACAAACAACACAGATAACATGCAGACCTTAGGCATCTTTTCAGTTAAAACCGCTAAGCCAACCCACTTCACTAGCACGAATAATCAGCCCTACTACTGAGTCCCGTCGTAGTACGATATCGTAGAAACTACGAAAAAGGCATCACTGAGTTCATTCGTACATTTTTGAAGTATTTTGTTACGACGTATTTTGGTTGTCGGAAAAAATTTTTAAATAAAATTCAGAAGGAATAATCACTTTTATTGAATGAATTTTTATCAAAATTTTCTAATACAACCAAAACATGTCATAGCAAATTACTTTAAAAATCTTACGAATGGCGCTACGAATGAACTCAGTGATGCCTTCTTCGTAATTTCTACGGTATCATACTACGACGGGACTAAGTGATAGGGCTGAATACCTTACTAAATATTCTTTGTAAGCGACATAGCCAAAGTTTTTCTCTATGATTAACTTCTAGTATATGCATTTTCTAAACATGATCGCATATTCTTAACATATGATTTTCAATTCAATAAAACTTCAACCTCATTTAGTAAGTCTAGCTTCAGGCAAATCGACTATACACAATTCAATCAAAAAGTAACAATATTAATTGGACTACGATCTATGGCATGACATCAGTTGAAGATCAGGTAAACTTTTTTTAACATAATTTAAAAATGCTTTTCGATGAATCTGTGCCCATTAAAACTAAATAAATAAAATTTCAACACAAAGAGTGGTTCAATAGCTTAATAAAAATGGCTATAACTGATCGCAACAGAGTATACAAACGGTGGAAACGATTTAAAACTCCTGAATTGTATGCGGAACTTAAACGATTAACAAAAGAGGTTGGTATTCCAACAAAACAATCGAAAATTAGTTACTACAGTTTAAACTTTTATAATGCAATTGGAGGTAGAAAGATGTGGAACGAAACTCAAAAAAGGTATTAGTAAGAATGCTACTAGTAATTGCAACGTTGTTGATGTTAATGATCTTAACGAAAAATTCATAAATATTCCAATGCCAAATTTCAACGGTTACACTAACACCTTTAGTAATCTAAGTAGAAATTTAATCTTTTCGTTTCGCTGCGTTGACCAATACGAAGTGCTTTAGAGCATTCTGGCAATTAAATCAAATGCCACTGGCATTGATGAGACCCACCCTGTATTTGTAAAATCCCATATTTTCAACCACCAGGCAGCCAGAAAGTAGCTAAAGTTATACCAATTCCTAAATCATGCAACGAATATCGCCCGATAACTATCCTACCTTTCCTCTCTAAGGCTGTAGAAATATTACTTAATCGCTAAATTAGTACATTTATTAACAAAAAAAAAAACCGACATCAAAATCACTACAAAGCAAAAATAATTTAAAATTACTTTTCCTATTAATTTCTTGATCAAATTTGACTATTTATTTATAGTTTTATTATATTTAATTATATTTTTCTAATTTGTTTTATTATCATAATCTTTATGAATATAAAACCTTTAAAGTTGGTGCTAATATAATCACACTTTTATAAAATTAAAGCTTTCGATCATTGAACACAATAACAAGGGCTCTGTTTGTTGGGAAGTGCGCCTGTAACTCGCTGAAATTTACTTCCGGACTTAAGTCTCGTTCGTATTGGCAGTACAGAGATAGTAAAAGGATCATGATTGTGTGGCAAAGATTAGCGCCGACTTCAAAGCTTTTATATTCATATATAAATGAATATATTTATGATAATAAAACAAATTAGAAAAAATTTAAATAATATGATTTCCAATACATTAATAAATACAAGCAAATTATCAAATTAGACCAAGAAATTAATAGAAAAAGTAATTGAAATTATTTTTTCTTTGTAGTGATTTTGATGTCGATTTTTTTAAAAGAAAAAAGTTTGAATTTCTTCCTTTTTAGAGAATATAATAAATTTTGGAAAAAAGTGTATAAGCTACCGCGTACCAAATATAAGAACCCTAGTATTAATATTGACGGAAATACAGGGTTTTTCTAATAGCGACACGCCTGTTTATCGAATCCACCCCACTTCATTGATCGTTTTTTGTAACAATTCTACCCATTCTTGTAACGAATTTTAGTACCCTTGTGTCAATATTTTTCGAGATGCAGTGTTTTTCTGATTTGTCACTATCACATGCCGTTTGTAGAATTCCGCCTACTGTCTTTATCGTTTTTTGTTACAATTCTACCTACTCTTGTACCGAATTTCAGTACCATAGTGTCAATATTAACTGAAATACAGTACATTTCTAATATTGACACGCCGTTTGTCGAATTCCGCACACTTTTTTCATAACTTTTTAACGAAGAATTTAATTTACGCATTTTATTACCCTATTGTCAATGTTATTCGAGATGTAGTGTTTTCTAATACTGCCACGCCCTTTAGCTGAATAACGCCAACTTTATTGAAAGTAATTTGTCATAATTGTGTCTACCCTTGTACTAAATTTCAGTTCCCTCGTGTCAATATTATTCGAGATACAGTATTTTTCTAATATTTCTACGCCGTTTTGTCGAATACCACACACTTTGATAGACAAGCATCTCCGTGTACAATGTCTCTAACTGTTGACAAAAAATTACGGCAATCGGGCGAGTGCTTTAGGAGTTATCGATGTACATACATAAAAAGAAAAAAAACAGCGAACTCCTAAAAACAACGACCTCCTTTTTGAAGTCGGTTAAAAAAAGTACATATAAACTTATAAGTGATAGACATTCTGGCTTTTGAGCTCAGCGAAGCCACGTTATCGCTCTTTAAGACGTAGCTGAAAACATTCGTGCTGGTCTGAAAACAAAGTCAGTTCTTTAATCCTGTTAGATCATTCAAAGTTATTTGATTCTCTCGATCACACTATCCTTCACATCAAACTTCTTAATTATTGCAATTTTTCGTCAACTGCAGCAAATTTAATGCAATCGTATCTATCTATAAGATCGCAAGCTGTATGTGCGAATAGTTTGACATCTGATTTTTTTACCCGTTAAACGTGGAGTCCCACAGGGATCTGTCCTTGGGCCACTCCTGTTCTCGATTTATATCAACGATTTACCTGATATTATTCAAAACTGTAGCATTCATATCTCCCGTACAACGTCAAAACATAGTGTCTCCATTTTCATAGTTTTGAGAAAACTGATTTTTTGTATTTTTGCCCTTTGTAATTATTGTCTAAGCCAATATACTTGAAATGCTAATAAATATCAAAAATGCTCTAAGTTCAGCAATCACTCTCAAAATTAGTGCAAAATATTTTGTTATAGTATCAAATTACTTACATTGTTACAATATCAAAACAAATTTACAATATCAAAACAAATTAACAATGTCTAAAAAAAATTTACAATATCAAAACATAGTACGTGCATACTATACAGTCCAATATCTCAAAAACTATACATCATAAAGACTAAATGGTGACTGTTTAAGATAGAGCAAAAAATGCATATTGAAGTTTCATCATAAAGTTAAAATAATAGAAATGGCGTCTACTGTTTTATTCTTCCACGGGAGATATGTATGCAGATGACGGTCAGCTGTATGCAAGTTGCAGTCGGAATCTTGAATATGATTGTATATCTAACATTAATAATGATTTAAGTCGTATTAATAAATGGGCAGGCGACAACGCCTTTTTTAAACAAAAATTTTTTTTACCTTTTATTTATTTTTTATTTTTTAGTCTTAAAGGTTTATTATTAACATCTTTTATTTTCAAAACTTATGGAGATATAGCATTTTTATTGATTTGTGGGCGGTAATAGGGGGTGTTGTAGAAAATTTTATTATAATATTGCATTGTCGCCGGACTTACATATGTATGTTAGATTTCTGCTTATTCGGATACCAACAAGTTTACAAAATTGCGAAAAATGGTTTGCAAATTTTGACGGACATACATATATACATACATACATACAAATATACATATATACGAACGAAGTAAGTTATAATCAGCTTATAATCAGCCCCGTAGTTTTGAAGATATAAGATTTTTATTTATTTGTGGGCGATAAAAGGGGGTGTGGCACCCCATCATCCTCAAAGTGTGGCATTCTCTACTTGAAGGAAACTGCCAAAATTTTAGCTGAATCAGCCCCGTAGTTTTTTATATAGCTTTTTTATTGATTTGTGAGCGGTAAAAGGGGGTGTGGCCAAATGTTTTTCATAAAGCCCATGCTTTATTTGATGAAACTTTACTGTTTAAATTTCAGCTGAATCAGCCCCGTAGTTTTAGAGATATAGCATTTTTATGGATTTGTAGGCAGTAAAAGGGGGAGTGACAGAATAATTTTCCTCAATTATTCTCTACTCTAAGGAAATTTACTGCCAAAATTTCAGCTAAATCGGCCCAGTAGTTTTAGAGATATAGCATTTTTATTGATTTGTGGGCGGTAAAAGGGGTGTGGCAAAATTTTTTATCATAATATTGCATTGTCATCGGACTACCATATGTATGCTAAATTTTAGCTTAATCTGATACCGACAAGTTGTAGAAAAATGGCTTGCAAGTTTTGACCACATACATACATACAAACATACGAACGAAGCAAGTTAAATAAAAGCTTATAATAAGTCATCTATGTGTCTCTTTCTTGCTTTCGTAATGATGCAAAATAAGCGAAACCTTTTTAACAACTGAAATAGACTTGTAGATAAGGTGTTGAACCAGCACATCAGAGGACGTGTGTTCAAATCATGAACTGGTTAGAAAAGTTTTTATTTTAAGTTGATATATATATCTCTTTTTAAACTTTTTGCGGACTAAAAACTAATTTTTTTTTTGGATTAAAAATTTTCAAACTTTTCTTTGGCTTAAAAGATAATCTTTTCTTGGTGTTGTCCTTCCTATATGTAATCCAAAAATTTAGTCCAAGATTATTAACCGTGTAGGAAAAAGCCCAAACTACCATATTTGGTGTACATCCAGGCGATATAACTTAACAGTTCAACTGGAGAAATATTAAAAGCCATTAGGCGGAAAACCAACCCAGTATCCACGGAATTGGATTACTGTATTAGGGATAGTAATTGTTGCTTGTGCCAAGTTTCAATACTGTTATTCTCATCATTTGTCATTGAAAATTTCATAATATTGCAATAAAATAAATCACTATTTATCATAAAAAAACTTTGTGGTGATGCGACAAAGTTTTTGTTTTTATAATGGTAAAAAAAAAGAATTTTCCTTCGCTTATTGCTGGAATCGATCCAAAAACCTCTTCAAACACACCGTTTAGCGTGTATGTATGCTGTCCTTGTTTTAGTTTATAAACCGTTACCAACATATTTCTCGAAAAACATAAAATTCTTCAAGCTCAATGTCACAATTCTCCAACCACGCATATTTGAAAAAAATATTATGAAAAATGGTTGGTATTGATTTAAAGTACCTGCATGCCAAGTTTCACTTATGAAGCCTATAAAATTCCGATATATATAATGATTTTTAAAAACTGGGCGTAGGTACATTGCGACCAGGATTATTTTTGGCAACGAACCACATTACCAAATTTTTATCTTTCACTTTCACAGTCTGTGATATATAATAAAGGGTGGTTAAATTTTAAGGGCCGATGATGATTTTGAATGAAACACAAATTATTTAGAAAATTACTGTCATTTCTTTTTATTACGATAATATTGGTATGGTTCAATTATGTATGGAACAAAATATTGGCCAAATGGCTGCCGCGACCTCGGAGCGGCACACCTCCATCCGATGGTCCAAATTTTCGATGACGCTGAGGCATAATTGAAGTTCTATGCCGTTAATATGCCGAATTATCGCAT
Organism: Dichetophora obliterata; assembly: GCA_963920525.1. Classification (NCBI taxonomy): domain Eukaryota; kingdom Metazoa; phylum Arthropoda; class Insecta; order Diptera; family Sciomyzidae; genus Dichetophora; species Dichetophora obliterata. Next base: position 24,612,357 of record OY986440.1, on the reverse strand, counting down.
CCTTTCGCTCTTGAATTGTTGCTGGCTTATCGACGTACACCTTTTCTTTCAAATAACCCCAAAGAAAGAAGTCCAATGGTGTCAAATCACATGATCTTGGCGGCCAATTGACATCGCCACCACGTGAGATAACATGGCCATTGAATTTGTCGCGCAAAAGAGCCATTGTTTCGTTAGCTGTGTGGCAAGTGGCACCGTCCTGTTGAAACCACATATCGTCCACATCCATATCTTCCAATTCGGGCCATAAAAAGTTCGGTATCATCTCACGATGATGCCGCCAGCCCATAAACCGCACCAAACAGTCACTCTTTGTGGGTGCATTGGTTTTTCGACAATCACTCTTGGATTATCATTCGCCCAAATAAGGCAATTCTGCTTATTGACGAATAATCCACTGAGGTGAAAATGTGCCTCATCACTGAAGATGATTTTCTTCGAAAATTGATCATCCACTGTTGGCATTTCTTCCCACCATTCTGACCATTGACGACGCTTGAAATCGTCAAGAGGCTTTAGTTCTTGAGTCAATTGCACCTTGTCTCAAATAATCAAAATGAGTACAGAGTTCATGAGTTTTATGCATAAAACATGAGTTGAACGCAGTGACTTGAAGATTAGCCTTTAAACACTACAATCTAATAAATACTGTCTGACATCCATCAGTTCCATTGGTTCAGTGATAAAAATAAAGAACATACATACAGATGTTCTACTTCATATATCTAATATATAAAAATCTCGTGTCACGGTGTTTGTCACAGAACTCCTCCGAAACGGCTCGACCTATTTTCATTAAATTCTGTGTGTATGTTTGGTAGGTATGAGAATAGGTCGTAAAGTATTTTTCACCCTCCTATCCCCAGTGGGCGTGGCACCTCCCATACAACACAAATCTTTCAAAAATCACAATATCTTTGGAGTTATAAGCCGCTTAGCCTCGGAATTCGGTATTCGACCACAATTTACACGTGCCGCTTGGCTGATAACATTTTATGGAAGCTGTAAAAGAGGGCGTGGCACCTCCCATACAACCGAAAATTTGCGATATCGAATTGGAGTTATAAGCCGCTTAGCCTAGGAATTCTGTATTCGACCACAATTTACACGTGGCGTTTCATTGATAACATTTTATGGGAGTTGGACAGAGGGGCGTGGTACCTCCCATGCAACCCAAATTTGCGATATCGAATAGCTTTTGAGTTAAAGGCCGCACAGCCTCGGAATTTAGTATTTGAACTCAATTTACACATGTAGTTTTACTGATGACTTTGTATGGCGTTGGACAAGGGGACGTGACACCTCCCATACAACCTAAATTTGAGTAATTCAACAGCTTTTGAGTTATAAGTCGCACAGCCATGGAATTCAGTATTCGACCACAAATTACATATACAGTATCTGCAGCAACGCGCCGGGCTTAAGCTAGTAATATGTATATATTGAAATACTGTGAAAAAATAAAATATATATAAAAATATTAATTATGTATATCATGATTATAACTATATCATTAAAACAAAAAATATAACATTTTGTTTATTGCTTGCATGCTTTATTACTATAATTATTAAGCATTATGAAATAAGCTTTAAAATCTGGAAAAATTAAAAGGAAAGCTTAGACCAGATATTGTAGCTTTTTTATTTAAATTATTTTTATTTTTCCCAACTGCAGTAAAATTATTTATTAATAAGTTCATGTTTCGTATTGAATTAACTGCGTGTCATAAGCTGACAAACACAACAACAAAGGTAAGAAGTCCTTACACAAACCAACAAAATGTGCAAAAATTAGCATAAAATATTTACAGTTTATGCTTTATAATATTCTTGTTTTCTATTTTTATGTTAGTGTTTTTCTTCTTTGCCTAACACAACTTCCCTTATGTTGTTGTTGCTGCTGTCAATGCAAGCTGCTGAGTACTTGAAAGCGCAGCGGGGTTCTGTTGCATAAATCTTGTCATTCCTATTGTTGTGCGTGTCGTTTTGTTGTAGCTGGCAAAATTGTAAATGTCCCGAAAAACTCAAATAGTGATGGATATGAAATTGCAATCTAATGAAGTACTACCTACCACAACCACCACCTTGAGCAACGGTCTGCAGACCAGCGAGCGTAGCCCAAACAATTCAACCCATCGCTATTATCACCTTCAATTTTATTATTTGTGTATCTTCTCGTTTGTTTTTATGCCTTTTGTGTTTTGTATTTATTTTTTCTCTATTTTCTAGTTTATTGATCGGTGCAGCAGCATTTAATAGCATTAAAAGATGTAGCATGTCTTTTTTTGTGCATGTTGCCACTCTTAAAGATAGTTTTTTTTCGCCAAATCTTTGGGGGCAAACAAAAAAATACCCCCACCAACAACATGATATTGATAACGTGGTTCACTACTTAAAGTGGCTTAGTTTTATAAACTTTTAATCAAGTTATATTTTTATACCTTTTTCAGCAAGTCATACTATAGTATTACATGTACTTCGAACTTCGATCCCATATTCCAAAATTGTTAGATTTTTGATAGGTAAGACCGTTTAGCATATATGTATATGCGTTTAAAGTTGAAAAAATTGCAAAAAGACTAACACACAAACTCGCTTTAAAAGCGAATATTTTAGCCATTTCTTAATCGATTGTTTCGTTTCTTTTCTTATATTTTACTTTGATAACAGTTCTTAAATAATAGTTTCAAAGTTTAAAGTTCATTGTTAATAAATATTTAAATGAAAGAATCTACTAATATATTTATTTCAGTTTGGATTTCTAAGATGTCAGGAATGGTAAATGAGCTATCGAATGAAAGTGCTGGATGTGGAGGCGTTCACAATTTTGTTGGTTTTTCGATTAGTGACCTTTGACCTGAATTAAGAGCGTTTGAAGATAATTTCTTAAATAAAATCTAGACTAAAAGAGACGAAAGAACATGGTGTAAGCATTCATTTAAGACATTGCTAAGATGTACAACAAACACTCCATACATTTTTCGCTATCTCTTACGGATACCCAACAATAAGCATTGTTTATGTAATATGTGTGAATATATATTGAGAGGGGGAAATTTCTTCCAAATAATAATTTGAAAAAATTCCCGTTATTTTGGCATTAAATTGATGGCGATATCTCGAAAAATGTAGTTTAACGTATGTTTGTATGAAAAGTCGTTGGTTGCGGTATACGAAAGTTTTTTAGTAATATTTTCCACGGATAGTATGTTAAAAAAAAATCCCGATATTATGGCACCAAAATTTTTGCGATATCTGGAAAACTGTAGATTTTCTCAGTATAACACATTTCCTTGAAGCAAAGCAAATATCTCAGCCATTTCCAATTCATTTCCATCAAATGGTTTTTGTCTGAAAGTTCAATTAAATAACTTTCGAAAAAATTAAATAATGTAATAAATAGGCCAAAAAATCTTTTTGTTGTACATTTTTTCCCTCACTTTCTTTCATAAGACATATCATTTATTTGCAAAAATTGTTTCATTTTGACACATAATTCAATAACAGTTTCTTTCATCGAAAATCATGAGCTACCACCTAAGTTATACAGTTTAAAAAATAATTTATGTGAAAAAATTTTAAATATTTCAAACCATTCTATGGCAAGTGGTGTAAAAATATCATGGAAAAGAGGGAACTAAAACTTTACAACATTGTGTGACAGGGGGTGGGGTATAAATAATATGGGGTGAGGGTCCAAAATTTTTGTATAACGAATTGATAATATGTAAGAAAAACCCAAAAATTTTAGAAAATAAGAATGCAGAGTGGCCTCGTCGAGAGGGGAAGGGCGGTCAAGATTTTGTGACAACGTGTGGCATAAAGGAAAAGGGGTTAAATAGACCAAAATCGTGTAAAAAATATTTTTAATATTTGGACTTTTACAAAAAATTGCAGTATGTTTCGATTATTCCAAAACAAAAACTATTATTTTGTTGTCTTAACTGAAAAGTACGGAATGACTTAAAATTTACTTGACGTTCACTCCTGTTTTTTGACTATACAGCAACACGTTATTTTTCTAAAATTTTTTTTTAACAATGCAGATTAGGATAGTTCAACTGAAAACAGTATTACATTTTGTCAAGTGTTCGTACAAATTTTTTTAAACGTATTCAGTTTTTAATTGAAGAAAGATGGAAAATATTTTGGGAATAAGCTTTGAGCTAAAAATTTGTTTTTTGGGTGACAGATGTTTTTTGGGATGGGTCATTTTAAATGAAATGTTGGCGATAAACAAATAATAGGATCAGTGCTTACATTTGATCTTTCGAGGTGTTATTTGAAAAATATGAACTATTAATATTAGTTAATTTTTTTTTCGTTAATTGGGAATTCCACAAGGGGAACACATTATTCTTTTTAGTATTTTTGTTGGGTGACACTTAGAAGGGTGGCATATATGAATGGGGGTTTTTAAAAGAATTGTTAGGGCTGAAAAACTTATAGAACCTGGTTTTATATTTGGTACCTTTACCTAGAGGTCACACAGGCGTGCCATGTGAAATTATCAGCGAGGGAAAAAATTGTATTAGAATGAAGGAATGAGTTTATACCATGGACGAGTGGGGAAATTAAGATGAATCGAACGTCAAATAAATAATATTGATCTGAAGTAGTTTAAGCAAACCCTGCATTAAGTCATTAAGTCAGTTATAGTTCTCTAGCACGGCTGTACAATAGGGCGTATCGAAAAATTCTAAGAGGTCTCAAAAGTTGCATAGGGTGGTCAAGATCTCCCAAATAAAATTTTAGGAAAATGTATGGAAGTTTTTCTCTCCCGCAAGGACAAAACTGTTTTTTAAGAAAAACAGTACAAATTCACGTTCCAAAATGCTTTGATTTTGAAAGAAAAACTACATATCTTTTGAAATAAAAGTGAATTAAGACTTTAACTAACAATATCCTGCCAAACACGATGCCACTCTCGATTTTTACCCATAATGTCCTGTGTGAAGGATATTCGAATCTAAAGGTGTACTCAAGGTAGCGCAGAACTTTGGCGATTTTGATTAAAGTGTTGATATTTTCCTTAACTTAAGCGAATTAATAATTTGCACATTTTTTGCGTATGCATTTTCTTGTTTTTGAGAAATGTGTACTTGAATGCAATTTTTTAACATTTTCAAAAAAATTAATATAAGGTTTTATATCTCGGGCACCAAAAGTGGTAACGAAGATGATTTCCTTAATTTAGATTCTTTTAATAATTGTGAACATCACCCAGTCCAAGAGTATCAATTTACAACACCAGATTAAGATCTCGATTTGTTTTTGTATTTCGATTCTTATTTCGAATTTTTCTTTCCTTATGAATTTTATTATTTCATTAAAACACCTCAACTCAGCTTACACAAAAATGTTATACTAAAATTTTGAGTTTCTGAGTTTGCCATTAGATGGGTCTCAATTGACTTAACAAATATTCTTAAGAAGTGTTTTGATGAAATAATAACCATAAGGGAGATATGAAATACTGCTACATTTCATGTTTTTAAATATCGAAATTGGAAAAAAAATCCTGGCCTTTTAATGATGTTTTAAAATAGATATTTTAAGACAAAGTTTTGTTCAAAACTATTTGAATTAATCCAAATTGAGAGAATTATCTTCGGTACCACTTCTAGTGCCTGAGATATAAAACCTTATATTCATGTTTTTGAAAATGTTAAAAAAATGCATTCAGTTATTTATTTCTCCAAAACAAGAAAATGCATAAGAAAAACGTTAGCACTGTAATCAATAATCACCAAAATTTAGACAGTCAGAAAACAGTTAAAAGTTCTGTGCTATCTCAAGTGTACCTTTAGATTCAAATATCATTCACACAGGACACTATGGGTAAAAACCAAGAGTGGCATCGTGTTTGCCAAAATATTGTTAGTTTAAGTCTGTATTTACTTTTGCTTTAAGACATATGTTGTTTGTTTTACAAAAATTAAAGCATTTTGTGATTTTTTACAGTTTTTCTCAAAAAACAACTTTGTCCTTGCGGGAGAGATCCTTATTTTTTCCTAAAATTTTATTTGGGAGATCTTGACCACCCTATGTTACTTTTGAGACCTCTTAGAATGTGAAATTCGAAAAAAATTGTAATTCGATACGCCCTACTCTACAATGATTTAAAGTGTTATCACTAGACTGCGGATTTTTATGCAATTGCATATATGTTGCATATTCTGCATATTGCATATATTTTGCATATGGTACAAACAACTACATACAACTTGCATACAATTTGCATACAACTTGCATATGTTCCATGTATCGTGTCGATAGCAATAATCGCTTAGCTCAACTTAAGACAGAACTGAGATATAGATGAAGCTATGTTCCATGCATATAGCACTATGAACACACTTCTTGGGTGACCTAAGCCAAAACTATGACACAAAAACTAAAGATTAATTCCGCCTTTGATTAATATCACAATTTAACAAAGGTACTTTTTTTAATAATATTGGTTTTTTTATCTCATTCGTTAATGTGCGTAACCAAGATGTATTTATGAAGGTGGAAGAAGTAGGTGACGTCTATCAAATCGGCACCGTAACAATGTCAAAATTTTTGTGCAAGTGATGCCACTTTCTAGTATTTTCTTTTTTGTGGGACAAATTCTTTGAGTGGGAGTTTTGAAGTCGGGAGAGAAGATTATGTTACGGAACATCACAAGCAGTCAAATTTAATATGTTTTATAGTAATAAAGTTAAGCAATGTAGATTGGTGGCCTTTTATTTTATTTAGTATACATATATTAATATTTTTATTCCAAAAACATATGTTTTCCTTGCTCCAAGTACTATGGCAGATCGCACAGTTTTCGGCATATTTCCTATTTTTTCCATCACAATATTGGCACACTTCACAAAAATATTACAAAATAAAAATAACACGCGTTTTTTTTTCCTCAAACCAATAGGATAAAGTATTAAAACATAGGATTTTTCATTGGATTTTTGTTCAAAATATGGCAATATTGATTTTTTTTAAATTTTGACATTGCTACGGTGCCGATTTGATAGACGTCACCTACTTCTGCCACCTTCATAAATACATCTTGTGCGTAACTGTTTAAAATAATTCACTCTCTTGTGATTATCTGTGGCCTGCTAGTTCAGTATATTTCTAAAAAAGTTAATTGAAATTATAGCACACACCCTTCAAAAACACACGAATAAAGGAAAAAAAATAATGCAACTGTTGCAACTAGATATTAAAAAAGTACCTTAAAATTGTCTTGATTAAAACTAAAATTTTAGACTTTTTCAAGTTGAAAATTTTTTGCATATACTTTGCATATTGTTTGCATATTACTTGCATATTACTTGCATATAGCTTGCATATAACTTGCACATAATTTGCATATTCAGAAAAACACTAGTAAAGTGTATACCATATAGAAGTATATAGGTAAGAACCGTTAAAACACCTTTTTTGAGAGAAATAATTTTTTGCATAAAAATCCGCAGTTATCACTATCAAATTGCAACATGAGTTTCATTTTATATTAATTCATGAAAAGTTACATAAATTAGATTGTTGAACAGAAACCACGATCTAGACTCTTAAAATGAGTATATCGAAAGGTTTTTATTCAAACTAGTCATAATACTATCTACACGGTTAGAAATCTTGGAATAAATTTTAATACAAGCAAAGTATTACAAAGATTTTTAATTCAGAAAGTATTAAATTTAATACTCCTCAATTTATTGCAACATTTTTTAATATACATATTTTGTTTTACATTTTAATACAGTTCAAATATTACAACGATATTTTATGCCCTTGGAATTAATTCGATACTATTGTGATATTATATTTAATTTCTAAGACATGCTGTATTATATTTCAATATATTTTTGCATTAAATATTAATACATTTAAAAAATATTGCGACTATATTTTATACCCTTTGGAATCAATTTGATATTATATTAACTATTATACCTAATTTTTAATACAAAAAAACAACTTTGTCCTTGCGGGAGAGGGAGAGATCCTTATTTTTTCCTAAAATTTTATTTGGGAGATCTTGACCACCCTATGTAACTTTTGAGACCTCTTAGAATGTGAAATTCGAAAAAAATTGTAATTCGATACGCCCTACTCTACAATGATTTAAAGTGTTATCACTAGACTGCGGATTTTTATGCAATTGCATATATGTTGCATATTGCATATATTTTGCATATGGTACAAACAACTACATGCAACTTGCATACAATTTGCATACAACTTGCATATGTTCCATATATCGTGTCGATAGCAATAATCGCTTAGCTCAACTTAAGACAGAACTGAGATATAGATGAAGCTATGTTCCATGCATATAGCACTATGAACACACTTCTTGGGTGACCTAAGCCAAAACTATGACACAAAAACTAAAGATTAATTCCGCCTTTGATAAATATCACAATTTAACAAGTACTTTTTTTAATAATATTGGTTTTTTTATCTCATTCGTTAATGTGCGTAACTGTTTAAAATAATTCACTCTCTTGTGATTATCTGTGGCCTGCTAGTTCAGTATATTTCTAAAAAAGTTAATTGAAATTATAGCACACACCCTTTAAAAACACACGAATAAAGGAAAAAAAATAATGCAACTGTTGCAACTAGATATTAAAAAAGTACCTTAAAATTGTCTTGATTAAAACTAAAATTTTAGACTTTTTCAAGTTGAAAATTTTTTGCATATACTTTGCATATTGTTTGCATATTACTTGCATATTACTTGCATATAGCTTGCATATAACTTGCACATAATTTGCATATTCAGAAAAACACTAGTAAAGTGTATACCATATAGAAGTATATAGGTAAGAACCGTTAAAACACCTTTTTTGAGAGAAATAATTTTTTGCATAAAAATCCGCAGTTATCACTATCAAATTGCAACATGAGTTTCATTTTATATTAATTCATGAAAAGTTACATAAATTAGATTGTTGAACAGAAACCACGATCTAGACTCTTAAAATGAGTATATCGAAAGGTTTTTATTCAAACTAGTCATAATACTATCTACACGGTTAGAAATCTTGGAATAAATTTTAATACAAGCAAAGTATTACAAAGATTTTTAATTCAGAAAGTATTAAATTTAATACTCCTCAATTTATTGCAACATTTTTTAATATACATATTTTGTTTTACATTTTAATACAGTTCAAATATTACAACGATATTTTATGCCCTTGGAATTAATTCGATACTATTGTGATATTATATTTAATTTCTAAGACATGCTGTATTATATTTCAATATATTTTTGCATTAAATATTAATACATTTAAAAAATATTGCAACTATATTTTATACCCTTTGGAATCAATTTGATATTATATTAACTATTATACCTAATTTTTAATACAAAATCAGTATTTAATTCTTATTTTATTAAAACTGAATTTTAATATTTATAAAATTTAATATTTTAATTTTAATACAATTTTGGTGTGGTCATATATGTAAGCCCAAAAGTATTAAAATTTATTCCAAAATTTCTAAACGTGTACTCATGCACCCCACGTTTTTAGAAGAACTAAAAGCCCCACTCTAGGAGAAATCATTTTATACTTTTAACTTCGTTTTAGAAACGTGTTATGTTAAAAAATTTTTTACTTAAATAAATTTGAAAGTTTTTTTAAAAAACTTTTAAGTAATTTTTTAAAAATTCAAGTTTGTTCTCTAAAATTCAGTCTTTGCACCCAGTTTACAACTTGTAAGTACTTCAAAGAATATTTTCTGAAAATTTCATCAAAATCAGTTAAAATTGATCAAAATATATTGCCAGCCGACTAAGAAAAAGTTCCGAAAAAACGCATTTAAAGTTTTGCATCTACTCGCACGCTTTTGGAAAAAACCGCTATTAACCAGCCAGATTAACAAATTTAGAAAAAATTCTTAAAACTTTACTTGCTCGAATAAATCGATTTTCAAAAAATCTATTTACCCAATGAAAATTAATTATCTTCCCTCTTAATGAATTAATGATTTAGCAAGCCAAAAGAACAAAAACTATACACAATCAGCTCAAACATACTACATCAAATAGAAATGAGATAGCTAAGCATGTTTTTATAATTTGCGTACAAAAGTGTGCATGACTGTGTGTATTAAAAAACAAAAGTTCTGCCCTTACTACATGTTCACTACATGTTCAGTATGAATTTCTTTGGTACCGTAATGTCCAATGAAAAAAATGCTCGTTGACAATTGCCAGTATTCTATCTCAATGTTATTTTTTTAAAGTATCTATTACATTTAACTATTTTTTTATATATATAAGCTTAAGCAGTGTAGCTAAAAGCGCTAGCTTACAAGTCAAAATAAGGAGACATGAAAAAAATAATTATTAAAATGTATTAAGTTTCGTTAGCAAGCTCTTCGGAGTTATAAAAAAGCACCAGTTTCAAATATTGCTTTGTTAGCAAAAAAGAAATATAAAAAATTATATAACAAGAACAGAGGAAACAGCTTTGGTTTCAAATCTAGTATTTGCAAAATACAAAAATTTGATTTTAGTTTTTCCTTTGGTTTTTCTAATTTTCGTTATTTTGAAGCAAACTTAAATAGATATATGAAAAAATATTTTTATTTTTAAATTTTGTCCTATAAATAGAGTGGTGATCAAACTCAGTACTGAAATATTTTGTTAATGTATTAAAGTTTTTTAAAAGCTTTGCACTGAAAAAAATACTTAATTATCAAGGAAACTATGTATACAAAACACACAAACAACACATCATCATGTGAAGCTCGTTCTAAGAGCTTTCATTGGATGAACAGCCAGTTACAATTTGTTATATTATTCTAATATAGCAACTTGATTGTAAAGATATTTTATTTGCAAATAAGACAAGTCATTGTTGATGAAAATCAATTTAATTCAATCGACAATTTAATGTTGTACATTTCGACGAAAATTCAAATTTTTTTGTCTGTATAATTTTTTTTAATAATTTAATATGATATGCCCATGGGAAGGCGTGTAAGGTATAAAAAATACATACTTTTTTTTACTTGCATCAACTCCACGTTGATGCACCATTTCCTTCTATCTGTAAGTCTAACCGCCTATTCTTCTTTCTGTCTGTATGTCTGTCTGTCATATCGTGATCACAATTACAGTCAAAACTTAAAAGTTCCCTCCAGGAAATGTGAGCATTCCCGGATGATACCAGGAAACATTCCATGGAATGTAGGAAGCATTCCCCTTTGTTGCACACTCCATTGCTTTTTTTACATAGCATGTCATTAGAGGGAAACATTCCTCCCCGCTGTGTTAAAAAGTCATATGGAAATATTCCTCTCCGCTGTCCTCAAAAGTGAATTGGAAGCAGTCTTCTCCCCTGTTTTAAGAATTAATGTGGAAACATTCCTCTCCCTTGTTATGAAAATGGATTCGGCCAGGATTCGAACCCGGGACCACTGAGCGACAGTCGAGCGCGCTACCACTAGACTATCAAATTCTACAATAAGCGGCTAGAAAGCAATGATATTAATATTTTCTATTGTCATTGCTTGACAATAAATAAAAGTTTCCACATGCATTCTTAAAGAAGCGATTTGGAAACAATATAAATACAAAACTACCTTAAGCTTCTAAAAGATACGGTGGGGAATGTTTCTTTATCACTTTTAAATGGAATCCTTCCGATTTTTCCTGGAGGGTTATCATAATGAAATTCGATACATACAAGGTTAGAAATCTTATACTAAAACTTCAACTTTTCTGTAACGCATATAAATTCACACCAGCTTTGGTTTCAAATCTAGTACTTGCAAAATACAAAAATTTTATTTTAGTACAGCTTTGGTTTTAAATTTCGTAAAGGCTTGGATTAACATGTTTTAAAAAAAGTAACAAACACCGTAAGACGCGAACCCACAACAGTAAGTTTTTAAGTTCACTACTTTAGCCGCTGGACTATTACGCTATACAAAACAAAAGTGATAAGCAAACATATGAATCGAATCGCCTAATATTGGGTCCAAATCTATATTTAGTATCCAAATGTACTAAAATTTAGTCTAAATCGTATTAAAAACTAAAAAAAAACAGAATCGTACTAAAATTTAAAACAAAAAGCTAAAAAGAAAGCTGTGATATTTCTTTTGTACTTAAATTAAAACATAAAAGCTAAAAGGAAAGCTGTAATATTTTTCTTTGGCTTAGATTTTAGTACAGTTGAATTTTAATTATGAGTTAGTATTTGCAAAGTTACTAACTGCTATTTTTAAACTTTCCTTCCTTCCTTAGTTGGCGCTACAACCGTATGTCGGTGTTGGCCTAATCTTAGAATTTGCGCCAGCCATTTCTCTCTCTCGCTTGCTGGTGTCAGTTGGAAATTCCAAACTTCGTCAGGTTGTCCTCTACTTGGTCTTTCCAATGAAGATGCGGTCGTTCTCTTCTGTGTTGACTGCCGCTGGGTACCGAATCGAATATTTTCTTCACTGGATCATCGTCATTCATGCGCTGAACATGACCTAGCCAGCGAAGCCGCTCGATTTTAATGCGCTTGACTATCTCGATGTCAGCGTACAGCTCGAAAAGTTCATCATTCTACCGTGTTCGGCAGTAGCAATTGACGCAGATTGGTCCGTAGATCTTACGAACAATCTTTCACTCATAGGCTCCTAAAGTCTTTTCATCTGATCTGCTCAGCGTCCAGGTTTGTGATGCATAAAGTAGTACGGACATGATGAGCGATTTATGGAGCGCAATTTTCGTTCGTCGAGAGAGTGCTCTGCTTGTCAATTGCCCACTGAGTACAAAATAACACCTGTTGTTAAGAGTTATTCTTCGTTTGATCTGATTGAGCATTAAGCTGATGTCGTTGGTTGAGTTTATGTTGGATCCGAGACTCTGGGAATGTTTGTTTGTTGATACCATGTATTTCGTCTTATCGGCATTCACTGCTAAACCCATTTGACTTGACTCTCTTTCTAATCTGGAGAATGCTGCACTGACTTCGCGCGTATTATGGCCAATGATATCGATGTCATCAGCATACGCGAGCAGCATACTACTCTTGTAGAATATTGTCCCACTACGGCTCAGATGAGCAGCTCGGATAATCTTCTTCATCATTAGGTTGAAAAAGTCGCACAATAGGGAATCACCTTGTCTGAAACCTCGTTTACTAACAAATGGTGGGGAGAGGTCCTTCCCGATTTTAATTGCGCTGCTGGTGTTGCTCAGTGTCATGCAGCAAAGTCGTATTAGTTTTGCAGGAATACCAAAATCAGACATGGTAGAGTACAGGTTCCAAGACAGCTTCTTTATTGGGCTGTCGAAGGCGGCTTTGGTCTTCTCCAAGATTTGTCGTAGCGTGAAAATCTGGTCGATGGTGGACTTTCCAGATCTGAAGCCCCACTGATAAGGACCAATCAGTTGGTTTACAATGGGCTTCAATCACATAAAACGCTTGTCAGGACCTTATGTGCGATATTAAGAAGCCTTACCCCATGGTAATTAGCACAAATAGAAGGAACTCCTTTCTAGTGGATTGAGCGGAGCACACTAATATTCCAATCGTTCGGAATGCATTGTTCCGACCATATTCTGCACAATAGCTCATGAATGTATTTAAATAGAGCTTCGCCTCCGTTCTTAAATAGCTCAGCAGGTAAGCCGTTAGCTCCCGAGGCTTTGTTATTTTTAAGCCAAGCTATAGCTGTCAGAACTTCATCGACAAGCAGCGACAGCAGCGAAACCTCGACGCTGTATAGGAAGAGGCCCCGGTTTAAAATCATCAGATTATTTTTTCTAAAAATTTTCGGTCCTCATTCCTGTCACCATACATCTCAATGTTCTCATGCTCGCACTTTTCTGTCTCTCTTTTTTTCCGCCTGAAAATACGTCTCTCTTCCCTCCTCTTCTCTTCGTATCGCTCCTTAGCAGTGCGCGTTACAACCGACTGCAGGGTGGCTTTGTAGTGCCTTCCGTCGATCAAAACGTGATCAATTTGATTTCTGGTTTTTTGATCAGTGAACATCCAGGAGGCTTTCTGAATATTGAGATGCTGGAATCTAGTGCTGCTTACGACCATGTTTCGTACTGCGGCGAAGTCAATCAGCCTCATTTCGTTATCGGCGGTGTTGTTGTGGAGGCTGAACTTTCCGACTGATGGATCAAATATATTTTCCTTGCCCACCTAAGCGTTGAAGTCACCAAGCACGATTTTTACGTCATTACGGGGGCAGCGCCCTTAAGCATATTCAAGGCGCTCGTAGAAAATTTCCTTCGTCTCATCGTCCTTGTCGTCTGTCGGAGCGTGCGAACATATTAGACTTATATTAAAGAATTTAACCTTGATGCGGATTATGGCAAGCCATTTGTTCGCAGGTGTGAATCGCAGGACGTGAGGCCGTAGTCTCTTGCCAACTACAAATCCGCATCCAAACTCGTGCTTTTTCGCATGGCCGCTGTAGTAGATATAAAAGGGTGCATGCCAAATGCAACCCTGTCCCTTCCATCGCATTTCTTGGATAGCAGTGATATCAGCTTTGTATCTTTCCAAGACATCAGTCAGTTGGATAGAGGCACCTTCCCAATTAAGAGTCGTTATCAGATTTGGGGATAATTTTTCTTCTATTCTTATATGCTTTCATTGAAATTGTTTTTTACGGGTGGGCTTCAAACCCGACGCACAACCTGTTTTAAGCCTAGGAGGCCCACCGTTCAGATAAGCCGCCAAACTGTTGTCAGTTTTGACATTGCCCATAAAACACCACGTGGAGTGTTTGAGTCGACTTGAGGCGATTTCACAAGTATTATGCTGACCTCGCCAGTTTGAGACAGTCAGACATGTTACCCTGTAAAGGGTCACCTCCAGTTTTCCTCTGTAAGGTTTCAAAAAATGCAGTAATATTTTAGCTGTACTCAAATTTAGTCCAAGATTTTTAACCGTGTACATAAAATTTAAATGTTTTTTCTAAGCCACAAAAAATTTATCCCAGAAATCACACTTAAAGTTGAAATAAGCACCATGCCATCAAATTTAATTAAATTTGATTGTTCTTAGGTATATACTAGGGTGTTCAAGATGCTTGCGACCTAACAGAGAAAACACGATTTTTGCACGATTTTTGCAAAAATTATTGTTTATTCTTCCACAAAGTCCCCTTTCAGCTCGATACACGATTTCAACGGTTTTCTAACATTGCGATGTTCTTTATTAGTAGATTTCTCAAGATCTCCGAAATACGCTTCAGTTCCCAATTTGGCCTGTTCTTTCGTCGCAAATCTCCTTCTCTGGAGCCACCTTTTTAAGTTTTGGAACAGATAATAATCGCTGGCGGCCAATCTGGATAATATGGGGGATAAGGAAGCAGTTCGAAGCGTAGCTCGTGCAATGCGGCCATGGTTTCAATCGATTTGTGATCTGGAGCATTGTCTTGCAAAAAGATGATTTCTTTCTCCGATAAAAGGGGCCGTTTGTTTGCGATTTCGTTCTTCAATCGGTCCAATAATTTGCAGTAGTAGTCGCTGTTGATTGTTTTTCCTTTTCTCAAATAATCGATAAGCTACTTCGATCCAAAAAAAAACAGACGCCAACACCTTTCCGGCCGTTTGTTGAGTCTTCACTCGCTTTGGTGCACTTCAACTGGGACATACCCACTCTTTTGCTGATTTCTTAGATTCTGGTGTGTAGTGGTGAATCCATGTTTCGTACATTTTCACTACTTTACGCACAAAATCAATCGAATTGGGTTTAAAAGCGTCAAAACATTGTTGGGAAGTACGAACACGTTCATGTTTTTGATTAAAAATCTCACGCACTTGTTAACGAACGCAGCACCCATCTTGTAATGCACCCAAATGTTAATTTAAAATTGAAACCACCGACCCACTTGATATACCTATGCCTGTAGCTATTTCACGCACTTACACTTTCGGATTGCCTAATACGAAATCGTGGATTTTTCCAATACATTCTGGAGTGGTCGCTGTTTTTGGTGCTCCCACTGCGTATTCATCCTTGTGCTGATTCGACCTCTTTTGAACTCTGCAATCCAATATTTTACGATTGAATACGAAGGAGCAGATTCACCATAATATTTATCGAGCGTTTCTTTGATATCTTTCGAACTTTTGGTACGCAAAAAGTAATGCTTAATCAAGGCACGAAAGTCTTCTTTATCCATTTTTATACCAAACGTTGTTTAATTTAGAACATTGTAACGTCACTGTTCATTGACAGATCGATCTGACATTTATGGTGTGTTTATATTAACTATGCCACCCGTCAAAGATGTAATGCATTTGAAAAGCGGTGGTACCGTCACTTGGAGACCGGCAGCATCTTGAACGTCTTAGTATAAGATCCGAAAAATTTAATGGTTTATTTGCTTAGGTAGTCGAATCTGGGGCTATATTTTGCACGCAATGTACTAATCTGAACCATCAATAAAGTATAAAAATTTTTAAATAAAGTTTAAGGCAAACTCAATCTCCAGTCTACAAATAGATCTTTCGTATTTATTTTTATAGTCTTAAAAATTTTGTCTTTTAGTCATTTTGATAAGAACCTTCGCACAAGCGGGAAAAAATGTTCTTGTTATGGAAATAATCAAAAAAGATCCTCGCAACAAACAATATAAATTGTATGCATATTTTTTCATGTTGCAATTTTATTTTAATGTACTATTTAAGAACTTAAACTATTTTTAACGTTTTCTTTTTAAATTTTTTCAATGTTAAAAGTAACTTTTACAAGACAACCTCTTCTGCCAGCAAGACTAACCAGAAGTGGCTAAAAATTGTTTCTATATTCTTCATATACCATATAAAATTGTACAATATAAACTTTTTTAAAGGGTGTAATAGATTTTTTCCAAAGAAATTCTAAACAGAAGTGATTCTTACCAATACGAAATCGACTACCTCCTTAAGTAAAATTGCTGTAATTTTAACACTTAAATAACGCTTCAAAATAAGCCCTTATGTTATTGCCAAAAATATTGGCAAAGTAAAATTTTCGTTAGCACGTGCAATTTTGTTTTAATTTAATGATAACTAAATAACAAAATGATAAATTTGAATAAAATTAAAGAAGTACTCGATATTTAGAGTGCGATTGCAAGAGAATGCCTCATGTATGAGTTTATTTTGTTCATATCACGCAATTGACATTATACAATTTTTTGTTAGCTTCGTTCGCAATGATAACTTTTTTTCTTTATTTCACTGTTTTGGCTAATTAAAAAATTTTGCCAACTAATTAAATCGGTTTTTCGCGGTACAGGCGTTGATGTGTTTGACAGTGCGTTACTGTCAACGCAAATAAACAAACATACACACATTCACGCGCACACTCATCAACACACAGAAATGTATTTTTTATTATTTTATTTGATATTTTTTGTTGTTTTCTGTTGAATTTTTGTTTATAGTTTGTTTTTGTTGTTGTTTTTTAATGTTGGTGCAACGCATAATTTATTTCATTGGCAGCAAAGCGTAACGGTTGCATATGTCAAGCGCTAAATCCGTGCGTACACGTGTAAAGTGCTGCTGCATGTGTGTGTTGTTCATGTGTGCGTGTTCTTTTTGTTGCAGAAAAACACTTAAATACGTGTTTTCAAAAAATTACTCTATGCAAAAAGTTACTTCATATGTTTAAATCAATATAACATTGATTTAAACTTGACTTGACAACAATGACTGAAAACATTTAAAACAAACGAAAACAATTGTAGCATTTGAAAGGCGTTTGACTGAGCTTCTTATGATAAATTAAATTAAATGATTCTACACAAATTATCGAGAACTGTAGCTCGTTTCTATAAAATAGTCGGCAAGTTACCAACTAGTGTGACGTCACGTTGTTTATGTTGTATGTAACCAATTTCGTAAGAACTGTTGTTTCTGTAGGTTCAAACCAAAATCGAAACAATGGTTCAAAACAAATCGAGAAAAAGTATGTGCAATTCACATTTTAAATTAAATTTACATTTTCATTCAATAATCATATGACAAGCAGCTGTTTATTTTCATTTGTTTTCTGTGCGCTTATATTTTATATAAGAAAGGTTATAAAAGTGATTGTTTAAAGTTTCAGGATGTAAATTAATAATAGTTTCAGATAAAACCAGCGTCATTTTTTCTTGTAATGTTTGTAATAAAACAGGACCGCAAAAAAAGTTGCGGACTCAGAGACGACTCTTCAAAAACACCTCGGATCACGGTTTGCGAAACTATTTAGGTTCTCCAAAGATTCAGCAATCAACTTCTACTAGGTTCGATGCGTCCTTAAATGAAAATGGTTCGGAAAAGTACGTTTATTCCAACCCCAACTCGGCTCTGTGCAGCCTTGCAATTTTACTCGACTAGATCCTTCTTGTTTGGTATAGGGCAGGACTTTGTGTGACCAATCAGAAAGACTACAGGGGTATTCACCTAGGGATCCGGATCGCTTTTTATGTGCTCTTGTGCAAAAGAGTAAACAAGTACAACAAAATATGAACATACGACATACACAGCCTTAGCAGTTGAAGTTGAGTTCAGTCAGCTGTGTTTTGTTTATTCAATTTTTATTTGTTCAAAAGTGTTTGGTTTATTACAGCCATTTCAAACATTTTCAGAATGTGCAAGTGAAGATGAGGGAAAATCATGAGGATGGTATTGACGAAATTTTGGATGAGCTAAATGCGGATCTTGTGTCCACTTCCTAAATCAATCTAGTGGTGGCCTCGATAGTCTAGTGGTAGCGCCCTTGACTGTTACT